>QUSF01000006.1:27482483-27624633 GCA_003676055.1 Chloebia gouldiae | reverse complement strand
CTGTGAGGAGCAGCTGAGGGAGCTGGGGGTGCTCAGCCTGGAGAAAATGAAGATTGGAGGGACCTCATCACTCTCTGCAAGTGCCTGAAAGGAGGGTGCAGCCAGGTGGGGTCATCCTCTTCTCTCAAATAACAGGTGATAGCATGAGAGGAAATGGTCTCAAATTGTACTAGGGGAGGTTTAGATTGGATAATAGGGAAAATGCCTTCATGAAAAAGGTAATTGAGCTCTGGAATAGGCTGTCCAGGGAACCAGTGGTATGATCATCCCTGGAGGTATTTAAAACATACATAGATGTGGCTCTTAGGGACATGCTGGACTTGGAAGTGTTAGTATTGTGGTTGGACTTGATGATCTTAAAGGTCTTTTCCAACCTAAATAATTCTATTATTCTGTGTATTCTACAGAAAGTTTCTTTTTTTTAAGCCAAATATATTAGAAGAAAAGAATAGGAACACCAGTCTTCACAGTGCAGAATCACTCTCACTGAAAGACTTGATAGGAAAAGAAGATACTGAATGAAATCCTGTTAGGTCCTGACATGCTGCTGCTTTTATGCATCTAAGAGTCATTTGTTTCATTTATGACATGTCACTCTAGAAGGAAATGCTATTACATAAAAGTACAGCTAAGAACTTCCTCAAAATACTTGTCTGATGCCTTCCCACCTCCAGCAAGAGATTTAATAACTCCCACAAAGATTCAAAAGTCTTTGAATACCTCTCTATCCATGTCTTCATTTTTGCCTAGTTTCAAATGAGTTATGCATCCATGAGCAAATGTGTTCTTTGATCCTTGGCAACTTATTATCTTTGAAGAGTCTTTAGTGTTGCTTTGTTGTTGCTGAAAGACTTCTGGAAACCCAAGTATATGAACCAGATTGCCTTAGATCCCATGACAATTTTTTTAAGATGGCCTTACCTCTGTCTTGAACCACAGCACTTTGATTGTGGGTTTTTTGTTTCCACTATTAAGTGATCATGCATTTGTTCAAATCTGTGGTATTTTCAGACAATTCTTATATTACCTGTGAACACTTCACCCTCTCATTTATTTCCCTCCAAATCTAATATTCATATTGTTGTTTGTTGCTTTTTTTAATTGACCATTTTTGGCTTTGACAGGATTTTAACCCCAGGCCTGTGCATAGCTTCATTTTCAGTGGAGAGTTTCTGTTCCACCTGCCTTTTCTCTGACTGGCTCCTCTGTGGTACGTATATACAATATATACCAATGGATATGTATAGATATACCTAAATATAAAAATATTATATATGTATTGGTATATATATGTAAATATAAACCTACACATGCATGTATATATAATAGATATACTAATATATTATATATACATATATATGTGTGTATATATATATACACACACAATATACAATCAAACTGCACATACTTCATTTATATAAAGAAGCTCATATGTCTCATTCTTATTTGGTTTACTTCATTTGTCATCATTGTAGTCATTCTATCTATCCATCCTTGGCTAAAGTATAGTCATAAAACTGCATTTTTGGTATTTGGATTTGGAGTTTTTATTCACGACTACTGCATTTTGAGTCAATAATTTAAACTAATTACCTGATTATACCGTGTGTCTTCTTTAATATACAGATGCACTGTTAGAACTGGGCAGCCACTCTTTCCTTTTTTTTTTTAAATAATAATAATTTTTTTTCCTAATTGTTACAATATCCCAATAATTATTGTTTTCCTTTCCAGTTCTGTGGTGTCTGCTATGTGAACTTTCAAATTTAAAAGCAAACAAACCTGTTCCATAGTTTCAGCTTTTGGACTTTCCTCAGAATAACCTTCACTGTTTCTCTCCTGAGCTATCAGTCTCTACACTGCCAGTCATCTCAAAATGTTGTTTTTAGTGCCTTTGTACCAGAGGATATGCTTATCAGATGCTATAGCTCTTTGCTTTCTCACAGTTGTTTATTTATTTCCCATAAAACTTTTTCCACTTTGAATACCACCTTCAATTTCTAGTGTTTCTTAATACAGAACCCACATTTTCAAAGGCTTCCTGTGTGTGTCAACTCTGCATAATTTCTTTTCCTCATTTCTTAAATCACAACCCGACTGATTTTCAGGCTTTCTGTGCATGTGGCACTGGGAGCATTTCAGCAAAGAAGCCATGGGAAAAGGCTTCTTTTCACTGTGCAGCTACTCCTGAAAAGTTAGGTAGAGATCTACAAGATCTCCCACAGTTGCATCTAGCTAGGATCAAAAATGCAGTTATCTACATGCTGGACAACTAAAGTGTCTTCCGTTTTAACTTGACTCTTTCCATCCATGAGGAGAAATTTCCCATGGCATTCCCAAACGGAATATCTCTGGTGCAGACCTCATGGGGCAGAAGCGGTCTACCAATGGGATAATTTCCCTCTCTGGCAGCTTGCTGCCTTTCTGCCATTAAAGTGTTTTCTCTGCAGCAGTCTCTGTAGCTGGCCTAGAGGTAAGATTTTTTTATTATTTTCATCAAGGTCTTGATGATGAACATTTTTGTTTCCCAGCCTAGTTTTCTTTTTTTCCCTCTTGACCTCACTAGAAAGTAGTTTGTACTGAATTAAGCCCATTTTCCAAAATGGAAAACTTCTCTCCTCTGATAAACTAGATTGCTCCAGGGGGATATAAATCTGCAATACACGGAAAGTCAAACTATATCAAATATGTGTTATCCTACAGAAGACTGTTCACATACCTGAACAAAGAGAATATGACAAAGCCCTAGAAGTGTTTATCAGATTTGAGAGATTGTGTAACAGCAAGAGGTGGTGAACAGTAGGTAGGTAGCATTTATACATGTCTTGTGAATCATAAGCTTCTTCAAAGTAGTGTTTAGCACAGGAAAAGTAATACTAAAAGTACAGTCTGCTTGTCTTCAGAAGCAGGGAGGAGGTTTTCTTCAAACAGACAGCTACAGACCCTTTTATTTCACCAAAGAAATGTCAAGGGAAAGAAGGCAAGAGGCACAATTACTAAAAAACATTTTGAAAATTAATAACAAAAACATATTTTGAACATAACAGGCAGGCAGATGCAGTATCTTGTCAAGATACTGTTAGGATGTGTTGGTTTGGGAAGCTCATCCCCACGATTAAAGTCTCTGATAACAAAAAAGATGCAGGAGTGTCTCTGGTGGGTGCAGGCTGGTGGGCACTTGTCACCCCCATGCCATGCTGTGGCTCATGTGCCAGTGCAGGACATGAGACTCAGAGGGAGGCTTCGCTCTGACTTTGGCAGACAGTGTCTGGCTCCTAATCAGCCTGTGCAAAGGGGATGCCTACAAACACCTTAGTCTCCCTTTGTGATACTGGTTCCTTGGTGGTTAAAAAAAAGTTCCAGTGTTACAAATACAAAATTATATGGGAACAACAATTACACTCCCCTTGCTGTAGCCCAAAGCAGGGAGGAAAGTTATTTCATTTTTCTGCAGGAGTTCCTGTCTGCAATTTTGGGGAAATGTTGAAGCTCTGGACTTTTTGATCAAAGCCTTCCTACACTGTCAAACTTGCAAATAATTCATGTAGTGTAAGGGACTGAAACCTGTCATAAAGTATGCTGTAATGGTACACTTGTTAAAAGATGCTGGCTATATTCTTTATAGCAGCACTTGGAAATAGGCATATCCTTTAATTGCTTAGCAGCTGCCAGTTTAACACTTAAAACATGATTTAATTCACTGAGTCAATGAATCAATTCCTTGTGTTTCCAAGGGATATGCTCATTGAAATGTCTGGCAAAATATTTCTGTGACCTCTTCATTCACATCATGATGAAAATTCCACAAGTAAGCTGAAACTTTAGGTTCACTTAAGTGGCGCACTGAGTAACTGCAGACAAATGCACTAAATCATCTCCTAGTCTCTTAATATTCATGTCTCTTCCACTGAATCTCAATTGTGCATACTCTGATCTCAATGTGAAACATTTGGGATTAATATCCGCATTTTAAAAAGCAGATGCTTGCTCTGGTGACCTTGTTATCTGAGGGCTAGCTAGAGAAATTTGACCTAAAGCTGGAGAGAGGATCTGGTTTGCACATGGCACAGAGCCTCCTACTCTAAAAATCAGACAAATTCTTCTTGACTTTTCTGATCCAAGTCCAATCCTAGAGCAGTTGTTTCTGATTGAGTGCTCTGCATTGTCACTTTTATTGCTGGATGGGTTATAAGCAGTGGGAAAAGGAAAGCTCAAGAGAAGAGAGCAGCCTCTTTTTATCTACCAGCCCATAAAGTCTCAAAGTCTTCAAAATCCCATCACCCCTTTCAATTTCTGTTCACTGAAGAGACAGCAGAGTCTCTTGATACCTAAGGGCAAGGACACTGCACATTTGCCTTCTCCCATGAGCCCTGACCTGCGGTATGCAAGGGAATGCCATCTCACGGGAGTGCTGCAGCTCTCAGTGCTGTAGAAGGGGTGCCTATCTACAGGCTTTTAGACATCTCTGAGGATGACCCATAATCAAAGCAGAATAAAGCTCTCTCACCAAAAGTTGACACTGGCATTGAAAAGGTGACATTCCCATCAGCTACTAGCAGCAAGAAGGAGAGAAAAAAGATGTTTTTTGAAGTATCAGTGTCTGATGGAGCTCTCAGGTGTACACATCAAAATAAGAAGGCTAAATTATAGTCTATATGTCTTTCTCTGTAAGATACTTTTTGGAGTCATAAGTGCTGGGTTTCTTCCTGTGCTGGTTTCAGCTGGGGCAGAGTTAGTTTCCTTGACAGTGGCTGGTGTGGAGATCTGTTTTGGATTTGTGCTGAACAGAGGGCTGATAATGTCAAGATAATTTTGTTATTGCTGATCAGGGCTTACAGAGAGCCAAGGCCTTTTCTGCTTTTGTACTGCCATGCTGAGGAGGGAACTGGTGTTACTTGTGAGATTGAGAGGAGACACAGCCAGGACAGGTGACCCCTGACCACAGGGGCATTCCAGACCATCTGACATCATGCTTTGTGTATCAACTGGGGGCTAATTAAGAAAGAGGAAGGGATGTTTGGAGTGATGGCTTTTGTCTTCCCAAGTCATTGCTACACGTGGTGGGTCCCTGCTCTCTCGAGAGGATGGCTGGACACTGCCTGCCCATGGGCAAGCAATGAATTAATCCCTTGTTTTGCTTTGCTTGTGTGCATGGCTTTTGCTTTCTCTTTTAAACTGTCTTAACCTCAACCCACAAGTTCTTTATCTTTTACCATTCCAATTTTCTCCTCAATCTCACCAGTAGGGGCATGAGTGAGAGGCTGCATGGGACTTGGCTGCTGGCTGGGGTTAAACCATAATACTTCCTCATCTCTTTAAAGAAAATCTTAAGTCTTGAATATGAAATTGTATCATAGGCAGCTTTTATAATCTTAATATCACAACTCTACTCTCTGATCTTGATAAGACAGTTTGTAAATACAAGCCCCTTGTTTCTTTTGTTTTGAGATAATAAGATTTCTCAGCAAGACATTTGGAAAACTGAATTACTTTTGTTGTTGATCATATCTGCTAATTTATAACAGTTCAAATTCAGTAGAACTGGGATGTGAGGAGGAAAGTGTGCAAAAAATATTGCAAACATACCTATCAAAAGGGAGAGAATTTTCTGCCATAGGTTGAATTTTACATATTTATTGAAAAGGAGCAAAGAAATAATTCTGTAATAAAAGAGTTTTTGGCACAAGATAAAAGGGACAAATATAAAAACAAACCTTGAAATTCCAAGTCTATATATTTAAATTCTGACTGGTGTTGCCTGTCAGACCCAAATTTAATATTCAAGGTCAAAAGAAAACTTGTACAGAAAATACTTTCTAAGCCAAGATAGCTCATGAATCTGATTGATTGAAAAAATGGGAAGTGAGAGGTGTGCCTTTTGCTCCTACACTTAAGATCAGTACATTTAGCAGTTCATGTTTCTGGGGTTTTAGTTTGACTAAATGAAAAAAATTGATTTTCAGCGGTTGCGAGTTGGCACATTTGTCAAATACAGCAATTTTTGTCAAGGTGTCAAGGTGTTTACTTAGGAAATAAAATGTAGTGAGTGAGTTGCCAACTCTGAAGGGTACTAGCCAAGATCTGCATTTTAAAATTTGATCATTTCAACGACTCGTAAAATGCTTTGTAACCATAATGAAACTTAGAGTACAGTTGGTATCAGTCGCCCATTTTTTTGGTATTTCTGTTATGGTTTCCTACTTAAAAGAGTAACCCTGGATTTGTAAAAGGCAACTCAAGGTGGAAAATCAAGGTTCTTGGTGCTATCATAAAGAAACCATAGGCTCATATGATTGAAAATCAACGTCCTTTTAGGAGATTCAAACCCCACTCTAAAATCAAAGCTGATGATCAAAATACAGTGAACCACCATATGCTTCATTGAAATAGAAAAAAGTGTTAAAATCACATTTAGAGAAAAGCTAATATCAGGTAGAAGAAAGAATTGTAAGCTTTCTGTCTTTTGGCAAACTTTTCATTGTCAAACAGTCTTCAGAGATGCCTTCAACCTCTCCACTAGCACCTTTAAAACTAAGGTAATTTTATTTAAAGTCCTGGAATGCAAGAGACAGGTACAAGTAATGAAGCATTAAATAAAGAATAAAGAATTAAGGCAACTGCAGAAATGAGTGGCAGTGATTGATAATATTATGTACAGTGGCACTTGTCAGTCTCAAATTCTGGTCTGGATGAAATGAGTAAGATAATAGGCTGAGTAATTTGCTATACCATGCAGAAATTAGTAACCAAACCAGCATTAGTTACTCAGTACACAGATAGAAAGACATAGAACTTTAAATGGTCTTTCCAGGTCTCTCCATTCATTCAGACAATTTTAAACGTCAAGCTTATTACTCAAGCCTCAGTTTTACTGACAAAAGACCTTTACTTAAAATCATAGCAGATGCAGCAATTTTCTAAGTACAGAGCAAAAGGTTCCAGAGTAATACTCCTACAGATTTTGGACTTTGGATGTATTCATGTCACATAACTTCAGCTGTCTAAAAGTAAGGTATCCAGCCTCAGTTAGAAATTAAGTTCCCTCTCTAGTCAAGGAGGCAGTGAATCAGTCTTTGAAATGTCTTCCTCTGCCTCTCTGGCCATTGGTGGAGACTATTCAAACACAGCCTGGACCTTACTTTTGGGTGACTGGAGTTAGTCTGCCATGGCTTCAGGGCCCCAGTGGTACAGACCCCACACAGAGTCTTTGCAGTGTGAAGAAAAAGTTCCAGGGAAATGAACCTAGCGAGATAGATCAGGTATATAATCAGTGAAATTGTGTTGCTCAAAAAAGCATTTTGATAACTTCTACTTTTTAAATATTGTCACAAACAAATCAATAGATGTTAGTAAATTTATCATTCTCTGTGGTTAGAGATTAATGCCTGGGAAATTACTGCAATATCTTAGCATGATTACACAGTATTAAATAATTATTCGATATGAGTGAATGCTCTTCACCACTGCCAGCAACCCTGAACATTGTTTTGCCTAAGTAAAGAATAAAAGTTCTGGTCCATATTCAGTTATTTTTGCCTCAATTTTTCGAGGGTAAGGATCTTGTACTCTACAGACAGAACCATGTCTAATTAGTGAAAGTGCCTTCTGGGTTTATCAGGTGACATCCCTATCTCAAGGTATGGTTAGTGAAGGAGATAAGGATAACTAGCCCAGAGTAGCCAGCAGCTGCAGAGTGTCCTTGTACTTTTAGGAATTTACTTAGGGGAGTCTATCTGTTAATTAGGCACCACTGTAGTCAGTGGAGCTACAGAGCTCAGTTCAGATTAGGTGTTCAGTGCCATCTGACACTTCTGGTCCCCAGCTGCAGCTATATAAGGCATTCATCTCCTCTGGGTGCCTATGCCATGTGTACCAGCCCACATGGATGTCTTGGATACTCAAATGCATCTCAACAACATAGGCACATATATGCCAACAACTGCATTGAATCCTGAGGATGTACTGCTGGGAGACCTCAGAAAACATTTCAGTTCACCCTGATAAATTTGCCTACTTGTTGGAGGTTACCAGTATTGAGAATGGGATGTGCCCTGGCTTGTCTGGCCCTTGCTGCTGAATCAAATAGAGGCAACTGTTGTGTTTCACCCCAGAGCCACTTTTGGCTGGCTGGATGTTGCAGCTGGGCACATGAGGACAAGACAAGGCAAGCTGGAGCTCAGGATGCGGAGGATGGATCTTCCTCTTGCACAGGGTCCACTCCTCAGGTTTCCCGCTGTCAGAGAAGCTTTTAAGGCTATGGTGAAGGAAAGGAGTTGGTTCTGATGGAGGGTTTAATCCAGAGCTTTTATTCTGGCCCACAGGCCTCTGAATCCAGCCACAGCTCCAAGAAGAACGCTGAATCCTGTCACTGCTCCATCAGAACTCTCGGACCGCGTGGTTCCCCTCTCCTTTATCTGGGGAAGGGGACCGGGGGGAAGGGATAGGGAGCCACCAACCACGTATGGGAGAGGAGGTTTCAGGGGACAAAGGACACCTGGATGGCCCAATGCCCCCCTGGGGGTGGAGGGCATCTTTTGAATCTGCCCAATCACTCAATGCACTTCTAGAGTTCCAGGAGTGACAGACAGTGCTGGCAGGGGTCAGGGTACGGAAAGGAGGAGTGATTGACACACCTGGGAGGACACCTTCAGGGGAGAAACCGGGGTTCTGGGGTAAACCATGAAATCACACCAGAACACCTACTGCTTGACTAAGTTCTGCATACACAAGGATTTAGTGTTCTTTGGCATGCCATGGGACACTCAAGACATGGCTGGCAGACACCATTCATAAACTACGAAGGACCATGGCCTGCTGGAGGCAAGGAAGCTTAAATGATACTGTCTGTTGGCACCTAACCAGGCGTGCAGGTCTCTAGTGCCTGGCCACTGAGCAGCTCCCTTCACCCCAGGGATATCTCAGCTGGGATGCCATGGCCTGTAATGAGTTCCTTAGCATTACAGCTCTTAGTTCCCTACACTGAGGTTTTGTAACCTCAAACTGAGTCCTACCCTGAATGTTGGATAATTGTATCTTGTCTTTTACTCTCTTGCCAAAGAAGCTGGGGTGGCCTCTAGAGACTTTTAATTCTCAGGGGTTTAGCAATATTCATGGGTTCCCAAAAGGCCTGGAGAAATTCTCTTTTCCACTCTTTTCACAGGTGCAGGGAATCCTTGAAGTAGATAGTGCCTGCAGCTCTCGAGCAGAAGATTCTTAAATAAAGACTCTTAGACTTTCCCTCGTGTCAGCTCTTTTCCTCTGACCTACTCTCCTTTCCCATATCATATTAATCATGTGAGTCTTCAATACCCCAACACGGTTTGACCTGAAAGGCGTCTGCCTCTTACTCCACATACGGCAAAATTGAGCTGCCAAGGAGGAACAGCAAAATAGAAGAAGAGAAAGGGGAGGCATGTTTAAGAGTTGTTTGAGAGATTGATGACTCCACTAAATTCACTCCTGCTGTAATCCCACACCTGTAATAAACTGCAGAGACAATCTCACTCCAAAGCCCTTGGGCTCTCATAAATTTTCTTCTATGGGTCCAAACCAAAGTCCATGGAAATGAATGAATCTCCTCTCCATGACTTTAATGATCTTCAAATGACCTTGGCATAATTTCTTCTACTTCTCATCTTTTTTTCTCTATTTTCATTCTGCTGCAAAATTTTACAGGCTCAAATATTCTGTGAATTATGGCAACCAGCTACAGAAATCTAATTCTTCAAGTGTCTCTATAATGTTCTGCCAGATAATCTGTCTGTAAAAACCAGCCTCAAGACAGGAGTTCAGTTCTGCTGAAATGAAGCTGAGAGGAAACAGAAAGAAACTACCACTTGAAATGTAGGTCTGATACCAAATTTTTAAAAGATGTGGCCATTATCTTGGTTAGTCTGTTCCATCTGTGACACTTTCCTATAAAATACACAGTTCTCTCTGGATATGCATGTCTTCATAAATCTGGTGCAAGTTGACGACATCAGTTTTAGCTACAAATGTTAAAATTCTTTATTAATCTATTGAACCAGCACCAAGTGCTGCTTTCTCTTATTATTTCAAATTTAGGGTGTCTGGACCAACTTATACCTGAGTAAAAAGCTAAGTCACTTTCCATGTTCCTCCTGCCTTGGGGGATGTGATAGTTGATGCATCCACAATGCATCCAGCTGATTTGTATTATCCAGGCAACCAAGAGGTGTGGTAATGGCTTTGACCTAGTACAGCTGGGAACTTTGCTATGAATTAACCAAACGAAGATAAGAAGTGCTACCTTTTTTTTTCCCCAATCTCCTGTGCTGAAAAACAAGAGAAAAAATATTTCTGTTTTTCCTTTGCATAATATTTATACTTGTATAATTCCCATTTACAGATGCTATATTCAGGCAGAAAGACAAAGGACTGCTGAGGAAAGGGTAAAGCTAGAGAGAAGCATAGGATAAAGAAAAGTTAAATTCTTTCAAAGAGACATAAATCACCTCATGGGTGAATACACTGAAGGTGAACCAGCAGGAAATCTGGGGAAGATATTCACAATCAGCTCAGAGCAGGTGAGGTCTCAGCTGAGGCCTGCTCATCCCCATCATCCATAAGAACTTAGTGGATAAACATGTTTCAGGGATGGTATAGTTCCAGTTCATTTTCCCTTAGGTAAAAGGACAAGTAGGTGACCTCCAAGGAGCAATCCAGCCCTGTTTTTTTTCCAGCTATAATTCTCAGTCACATAGGAAACTGGCACAAGAAAAGGGGCCAGGGTGTCCAATATCACACCTGGGTTCCCAAATGGTAATTGGGAGTATAGCATCCCCAGCTTTGACACTGCTAGAAAAACATCGGCTTAAAAGGGTACTGATTCTGATTCCATTTAAAACAAACAGCACCTTGTTTCCTATGCCTTGTAACCTAACAAGTAATTGTTAAAGTGCCTTCTTCAATACAGTGTGAAAGATTTCTCTGGCTGAAAGATGTTAAATACTGCAGTTGATTTACAATGAAAGGCATGAGTAGAAAGCAAGCTCTGTTGCACTGATTTCTATGCACAGAGTAAGGTAAGTGTCCTATGACCAGGCTGAGAGTTTGCAGCCTTGAGAACTAAGGTTCACTGCAGAAATAACCTGCTGGATTTCCTGTTCTGCTATACCCAAGTAAATATTTATCAATTGCACAGAACTCAACAGAGATTGAGGTTAAATAATCCATTATAGAGCATTTTCTGTAATGGATGGAAGTTTATTTCAGTGATTTACTTGGTTTTGAAGGACCATTGGATCAGGCCTTTGTACTCTTCCAGAGTCAGGAGCTAGTCAGCATCATTTATTAAATGGTTGTTATTAGAGTTGTCAAACAGGTAACAGTAAATGACAGAGAAATTTTTTTTTTCAGCTTTGCATCCTATTTCATTCAAATACTTCATTCTATGCAGCAGTTGAATGAGTAACTGTTGCATGGTGTAGCAGCAGTGAAATGTTGCTTTGTTTAAGGGACAGTCTACCCTCTGGAGGGACCAGATAGTGTCTTGTACTTAATGACCTTCCTTTACTTTAAGTCCTCAGATTTTCCTGACTGGCTTGGCAAGACAATGAACTGAGCAGTGAGTGTTTCTTTGCTTCATCTCAACAAAAACCTAGGTGAATTCACTGGAAGGCTTTAATAAAGCCTTTTTGTCCTCCAAGATAACCCATTTATCTCAGTCCTCTCAGGCTGAAGAAATTACAAGGTTTCTGATCCCCATTCCACTATTAATAGGAATTTATCTGCACCCCCAAAGCTGCCAGTCAGCAGGCTGGGATGAAGGGCAAATGGGCAACACAAGCCAAGCATCACTGCTATATTGTTACCAGTACCTGAGAGAGCTGCCTAAAGCTGGCCCATATTTTAGCCCTGTGTGTCCCTTACACCTGAAGCTGCTTGACAGAGAGTTTTCAAACAAACCAAAATCATGACAGCCTTTCAAGAAGGGACTCTGTGAAATAAAACTTATGTACTATGCATAATCTTTTGAACTACAAATTTATATTGCTTAGGCTTTGTAAGTAAACAGAGACTATCAGCCACTAAATTATGATTCTGCATCAACTCCTGAGCAGACAGTGCTTTACAGATTGCCACTCAGTAGGTGATACAGTATTGTTCACTAAGTTTGGTGGGAAATGATGCTACGGTTTTCACAGTGCTTGCATGTGATTTGTTCACAGCACAAGTACACGGTGAACGCTGCAATTGCCATTTCTCACTAATTATGTGGAAAAATCCACTGAGGGAAGAAGAAACCCTTGCAATATCTTTTTAGCTAGTAGGATGAGCACATTAAAGGCAAATGTACATTTCCATAAATAGATAGAATATTTTCTCCATCCTTATAAAAGCAGAACTATTACCAGAAAATAATTTTTTTGCCCTCAATATCTCTGAAGAAAGAAAATGAAGGTTACATTCAGGGTGAAGTGCAAGGTACTGAGTTGGGGCGCAGAGCATGGGGAATCATGCCCAGGGCATTGCCACTGAGGCAAAGCTGCTGGTACATAAACTTGATTGAACAGGACAAGCAAGGATATGCTCAGGTGCTCTGGTTCCTACAATATGGGGTACATGGGCAAAGGCTGTTATGGGTTTGTGTCCAGAAGATTACACCAGAGATGTCAGTAGTTCTACTTCAGAAAGAAGATTGAAAATAATATTAATTAGGGTTTTAGTTATGTTATTAACATTTTCTGTAATTTCAAGGACAAAATATTCAGTTCCCCTCTCTTGCCTATTGTTTCTACAAATTAGTTCTGGGTATCACTGCAAGTAATGACCACAGGAGCATTCAGAGGTGTTAAATGCAAGGAGAGTTTGGCCCTTCTGCCAGAACTGACTGACCAGGAGATGAGTTCTGCTAATGGGAAGTTATGTTTCATAACAGAGACAAAAATGATTTGTATTCTGTTTTTAGGGCTCACCAATTTTACATTCCTTTTTTACAATCCTCTTAATGAAAAAAAAAAAAAAGAAAACCCTAAACACATAATGAATAATAGTATGATTTTAAATATTTTATTTTATTTACTAATTTTTGGCATCTTTAAGGAATATATTTTACAGATAATGCATGATGAGCACTGGTTTTATGCACTAATAGTTAATGGAAAATACCCTGACATCTTTGGCTCCAACCACCAGTGTCCTCTTCAATGCTTGTCACTCTCCTAAATTATTTTTGAGTTTATCCTAATAGTCTTTCAGATCTAGATAGCAGGATGCAGTGTAAAAGAGACTCAGATCAAGCCCATGCAGGACACCAACTAACAGCAGATCTAATCCTGACATATCCAGGCCAAAATGTCTGCAACAGGCTGACAGCAGTCATCACCAAAGACACAAGGAAAAACATATTTTTCTATGCATTTCAATTACTCTTAGGAAAGAAAATCCCAGTCGTGGACCAATTTTAAGGTAAGCGCTTGCCATAGGCAATCCCAGTAGTGAGTGGGGAAGGCAGAGATCACATAAACACCTTGATGCTGCTCCTTAATACCCTTTTTTTTTTTTGCACAGAACTACAAAACTGCTCCTTGAGTCCCTCATTCTCAGCCCTGCTCCTCTGACCCTGTTAAAATACATTTTCCTTTATTTGTTTTGCCTTTTCCCTCTGCCCTTTGAATTTGCCTAATGTCTGGGAATGGGGTGTCCATTCTCAGCTTTGGCTGAATTCTATGGTTTTAGATGCCAGCCTATTATCTGAACTCCTGCCCATTTCCAGCTCAAAGCCTGGTGCCAGCAGTCACATGAGGAGCTTGGCCTTCAGAACAAATTAATCCCATTTCTAACTCTTGTTGTGCAGGATTAAAATATGGAGACATTAGGAGGCAGTAGGAAGGGAGGGCCGGAAGAAAAAATAAGTGTTTTAAAGAAAAAAGCAGAAATTTGAGTGGGGAAGTGGGAAGGAGAGGGGGGATGTAAGAATCTAAGTCACAACTTTTCAAAAACTGATATTAGTAATTTTGTGAAAATCTTTCCAATCCTTAACCCTACCCTGCCTCCCTTGGGCTGATGCCCTTCAAAAGAATCACTTTACAAGGCCTACAAGCGGCTAGTCCCTGCTGAGTATAAGGTATGGACAACCTGCTGCTCAGAGACCAAGGAATCTGATGGGCAGTGTCCACAAGGAACACAGAGAGCTGGAGCTCAGAACCATGATATCTTGTAGGATAGGAGAGATAAGAACTTCAGATATCTGCTCCTCCATCCCATGCTTCATCTTGTGACAAGATGCTTCAAAGATCTGATTAGTGGCATCTTCTTCTGGCTCCTGCAATTAATTCTCTGCTGGCACATCTGACCTTTGATTTGGAAAGATAACGTTCAGCCTGGCCTTATTGGAAAGGATGCTGACACCTGCTACATATTTTCACCGGGAAGACAGAGTGATTCCTGATCTCATTAATATGGTAGATAGCTGGGGTGACCCATGGGACAACCTAAACGGATATTTTGGGAATGCTGTTTCCTAATTAAAAGCTCATCTTGAAAGGGGTTTCCATATTTGTGAGTCTGCAGTTAGTTTGGTATTTATTTAGCTGCTAGTATGTGTGAGTTCCTCTGGCATTAAACAAGCTCCAGCACACTCAGGGCTTTAAATACACCTCCCTCAGAGCATGGCACTGACTTTGACCTTGAGGAAGCTGGAGTACACCTGGCTATGGGACAAGTCCAGAATGCCCCCTACAAGAGAATATAGTTTTCCATCACACAGCACCCCAGAACAGCTGCCCAGGAGGCTCATGCTCGGGGTGTAAGGGGCTTTCAGGGGACGTTGTCCATGGTCCAGGCACTGTACTGGGAGGGCAGACAATACAGGATAGGGCACAGTCACAAAGCAAGCACACTGTCACTTGGCACAATCAAGTGTTGCTGTCTTTAAGCTTACTGAGACTCATATAAGGGCTCTGATGTATGGCACATCACAGCTGGGGCCGTGCTCTGGGATCAGGGACAGCCTTCGAGACAGCAGTGATGCAGCAGCATGTTGCATTCTTCTAGTCAGGCTCTGTGTGAAAAGTACTGCAGGAGAGACCAAAAGGACGCCTTAGATGCAGAAAGAGCTGCTTTTTTAAATTTTTTTCCCCCTTTATGTCAAAGAGAGTAACAAAGAGTCACAATGGGTGATAACAACTCACTCCTGCAGGAATTGAAGCTTTCCCCTGCTTTGCAATAGAGTAATATATGCCTTTGATGACAAGGCTATTTTCCCTCTATCATTTATTTTGAGCAGGAGGGCTTATATACCGTCCACTTACTTCTCCATGCTTTTTGGGTGTTACACTGATCACGGAAAAACATTAAGGTAGAAAAAGAAATGGCAGCGCTTCATTAAATGTGCTTCACTTAATCAGTAGTGCTTAAGCAGTCCTGAGCCAGGTTTTCTGAGGATCTCACAGCCTTTTCTCAAAATATTCTCTATCTCAAAGCACTTCAGTAGTACTTTCTAAACTCACATGACAGAGAATAATTGTAGATGATGAATAAATACAGACAATGAAGCTCATGTGACTACCTGTTACAGCACACCTGTATAGTTAAATAGAACAGCTCAGGGACTCTTGTCTGACCAACTGACTATTTCACCCCAGCTGGTTTGCAAATTACTGCAATAAGCCTGTGATAACTTTGTTTTAGTTTAATGCAATACACATTAGCATTTCAAGTGAACAAGGCTCTTCCCATAGACACTATTGTGAATCCTCTGTGATCAGTCATTTTCCCCTTAAATGTTAATATCATTATTCAATGCTTTCTCTGGACAGAAAAACACATCAGCATTTCATAAAGCCTGGCATAAAATCACCAAGCAAAGGGGACAAATAATCCTCTGTCAAAGTCTTTCATGATGAAACCATATTCCTCAAATATGAAGAAAAATATGGCAAGATAGAACAATTTTTCAAGGTGTCTGTTAAGTACTACACTTCTTGAGAATGAAAAGAAAAAACTAGCACAATCAACATGTGCAGAACATCACATGGTATGGGTTAGTAATACCATCCTCCCTGCTACCTACTAAAAGGCAGCAAATATGAGACCAAATTAATCCCTTTTACATAAGACCTGGATGAGGTGAAGACCTTGTGATTTCCTTTTAGTACCTGGCTCCCTCTCACATGATGAGTTTCTTCCAAGAATACACAGCTCTATCTCTAACAGGTGATGGCTCTAAGAAGAAGCCTGGGGAATTCTTTTCTCCCTGTTAGGGAGTAATTCTCCTGCTCAATAAACAGGCACAGTTTGGTTGCCAATCAAAAGCCCCTCAAGGATTCAAAGCAAACATAAATCTCATGCAGGACACCTAGGTAGCAGCTCCCTGAATACACTGCTGATGCAGAACTTTTAGCTGAGGCAAAACCCAAAAACCAACATGAGCTAAAATCCAAGCTGTTTAATGTCGCCATCAAGCAACTCCTCTCAACCCCAAGAAGAGGATCCTCCAGCATCAAGTTAATCTGGGACAACATTTCTCCCATCTATTACAGGAAGAGAGCAACTCTGTGCTCATCCCTTCAAAAAACATCAAGGCAGATTTACCTTGAGGATTTTACAACAGAGGCCTCTATGAAACTGGGCAGCAATTAATGAAAATCAGAAATACAAGCTCTGTGGTGCCAAGGCAGATACACAATTCAGACTCCTCCTCCCTTAACAGCTCCTGCTGCTTTAGTAATTGTACTAATGCTGTTTCATTACCTGTATCTCTCAAAGTCTTCCAAAAACTCTAGAAAGGAGATATGATCAAGTGAAATGCGATTCAGAAAAAAAAAAAAGAAAAAAGGAAAATTGGGACATGCAGTGAGCACAAGGAAGTGGTCTGGGAGCAAATGAGGTGCAGTGGGAGGGGGAAAAGATGCCAAAACAAAGCTCAGAGATGTTGCAAAACCAGGGGAAAAATCAAGGAGGAAGAGAGAACGCTGAGGGCAAGACAGACATGAAATGGCCTGGAGAGCATGAAAAAAAAAAAATTCCAAAACCTCCTCCCAAGACAAAGTCAGCAAAAGACATGGCAGGCCAGCAAGGACAGGGCTATGGACCAAGGCTTGCCACTTTGATCCCCACTGAAATGGCAAGATTTCATTTCCTTTCCCGAATGGAAACAGAAACTTAGAACTTGCAGCCACTGACCGAACTAATTTCCAGTTTGCAGAGGATGGTGAGAAGGTGGTGTGCTCTGAGGTTTCTCAGTTATTGATTTAGTATATTGCCAATATATCCACTTGGGGTTTAGCAGTCACTTATTCTTGAGAATGGGAGCTAAACTTATCACTACTTGCATTAGAAATTTTGGTTTTAGTCATTATTGTAATTGTTAGTCACGTTATACAAGCACTTAAGGATGTGGAGTATGTCCTAGTATTTATCACCCTCTGTTTTTTTTCTATTCTTTGTAAAATGCAAGTTTTCAAAAGATCCAGTTGAGTACCTGAACATCAATCCTCCAAAGGGAGTGTCAGAGACCTCAAATGCACCTGTAACAGGTAGTAACAATCACAATTTACTCCTATGCATCTGTCTGCAGATGCTGTTTTCTTCTATTTGCAAGTCCTGCAATTCCTTTACAAAACACTGTGGTCCTCTATTGACTCATATTCCTCTAAACCTACAGAAATTGTCATCAGTGTACAAAGGCAGAGTGATCAAAACATCACCAAACTAGAAAAAAAGCAAGAACAGAGGCAATACTGTTCTCCAGCTCTCCTTCATAACCCTCAGCTTTGATTTGGATCTGAAAGCTGTTTAGGAGAAAACGTTTTTCCTCCTTTACAGGCTAGAAAGTAATTTGTGTGATTCATGACTTTTGGGGTGACAAGACAGTTTTGAGATATTTCCGAAGAATTGATTAATATAATTGGAGATTTCCCTTTTGGTATAAAAGGCTGAGGAAAATTAAACTAGATTTATGTTGCTTCTTGATGGTAGTGTGTGAGCTTACTTCCCCTCTCTTCGTTATTGGTCTACTTAAATGGAAATGCTGAGAAAGCAAGATCATAAGTCAGCAATTCACAAGTCATGGCATGCAAATATACCGTGTTCTGTCTTCACAAGTATATTGAGGACTTAGGAGTTCATTAGGAGAGATCCAATATCATTAACCTTATGAAACATCTACATGAGTGTGAAAATATATTTGGTTCTTACACCACATGTCATTGTGTGTTTATTCTAGCAAATGAACAAAAAATAAACCCCAAAACAACCAAAGAAAGAACCACAATGAACTAATCAATCAATCAAAACAAAACAAAACAAAAAAAATCCCCCCACCAACCAAACAAATCAAACCAAGAAAATCATAGCAAAAAGCAATAGTAAAACTTTAATTCATCCTCAGAAAATGTGTGAGCTAAAAGGCATTACTTTAATTATGTAATTTAAAGAATTACATGTAAATTAATTAAATTATGTGCAAACATTACTGTATGACTATTTAGGGATATGAGAGCATTAGAGACCAGAAAGAAATATTTCTCCTAACATACAACTGACCATCTATAATTTAGATTTCATTTAAACTAAATAGTTCTTCCAAGAGCTTAACTTGTATATTGTAGTAAAGCTATTTAATGATTTTATTTACCAATTCAGAAGAATCATAATGAGTCTTGTTTTCCTTACTATCCTTCGTTCTGTTTTTAATTGTCACCATAATTAACAAGATGTTATTCTGTTAGAATTTAATTAAGCCGCTCAACATTGCCATCTGGTGGAGTTAAAAGTAAATTATTTAGATCTCATACCTTTGCATCTTAGCTCATACCTAACACTGTACATGAAAGCAGGTAGTATGGGGAGCAAACAGGAGGAACTGCAGAGATGTATGCAGCCACAGGGCTTGGATCTCATTGTGATGTGGTAGGATAGCTCTCCTGACTGGAATGTTTTAGATCTCTGTTGGTTGAAGATATGGTTGCAGTCTCAATCTCTTATTGGTGGGGGAAGGCCATGAAACATGAAGTTCAATGGGTTGACATACATTCAGGTTCAGGTGGGAACACCCAGGTACCTCCCCTGATGGGGAGAGTTTAACAGTGCCTGTAGAGCATATATATATGAAATGTAGTTTGAGCTAAAATTTACAGGAACTGAAGTATTTTAAGAAAACAAAATATTAAAGCCCCCTTTCTGTTATCCTTGTATTGTTTGTTGCAACAAACTCCTGAGAGGGCCCTTTGGTCATCTAGTCAGCTAAAGAACAGAGAGGAAGGGAGTAAGTGATATTATTTGGAGTGCATGCAAAAGCCAGTGCTTTAGTACATTCCTGTATGGGTAATAAAAATGTGAAGAATTAAAAATAGTTAAATATTACATATATAAATCAACAGTAAGTAACTGCTGACAGTTTTCCAGAAGTGCTGCAGTAGTCTTCAGGTACACCACTGCTTCACTACTCTGCCTTAATTAGTTATGTGAGAGAACATGGTTTCCTAGAGCTAGATTGCAGGGAATACTGGACTGGGCCAAGAGGATTTACACCACCTTCTCTGTACTGGTGACAGAACAAGAAATGTTGGTTAGCTTTTGGAAGGTGAAAACACAGTAGTGACAACGTATGCATGAACTAAATGTGAAAAAGCGTGTCAAGCTTTTTCTAGGAGCCATGTACCAGGAATGTGGATCAGGCAGCCATAAGAAAAAGCTAGGACTGATGTCTCTAAGGCTCCCTTTGAACTGGAATTGTAATTCTGTGCTCCTCCAAAGAGCAAAGGAAAGTCAGGTGAAACTTGCCAAATGGAGGAGGCTGCCACTGTCTATTGAGAGCAACTGAACGATGAGAGAAGGTTCCAGAAGAGCCAGCAGCCCGGAGCACACAGAATTTACAGACATGAAGCAGGTGAGGCTTCCACCTGCACCTCAGTGGAGATGTTGAGAGGCTTAACAAACTGCCAGACAGGTCTCAGTGGTGTGGAGAAAGAATACTTCCTAGGGCCAAAAGAAGAGTTTTAGACTTGGCTGCCAGCCAGGAAGTGACTCTTCCTTGACATCAAGCTTAGAAGCAAAAGTCTATCTCTGCAGGTAGGGAAGAATCTCACTAATGTTAAGCTCATATCTTGGAACTGTTTTCTTATAAAGAAGAAATTATACTGGCTTACCTTTTAAAACACAGTTAGTAGTTTTATTAAAATAAAATAATTGTTATAGCACAATGTTTTTGTTTTTTACTGATTTTTCTTTTAATTCCTTTTTCTTTTTTTTCCCCTTTCTTTTACAGTTTGTCTTAAAAAAAGAGAAAAAAAAAAGTAATTTCAAGCAAATTGCCTTGAATAAGTTGGGGTATGATCTGTCATGTTGCAGTCCTTCAAAAGTGAGAATATCTTAAATGGATTTAGCAAAATTTCAGGGCAACATAATCTAAAAGCTACTTTATACTGCACTGGACACGGAAAAATCACCTTATTTGATTGTTTACAAAATACTTGTTTTTATTTTAAAAGCATGGAAACGAATATAAAGGAATTGCACAAAACCATTTTCTACAAAAAATTTACTGATTTTAGTAAACTAGGATGAAATAAGCTAACATAAATAAGGATCATATTTCTCAGTTGTGTTGTGGAGTTCTTTTCCTCTGAAGATATAATTGAAAAACGACATGACCACTAGAGGGAAGAGATGGATAACTTTTTAAATACATTAACCATAATTTCTTCTAGAAAGCAATGAAAGACAAATTCAAATTCAACATTCATTTGAATACCATTAATTAAGGTATGTGAGTCAAAATAATTTAAATAATTACTAGGGACATAATTTAAGATAACTGCAAAATTACTGATGAGACATGCAATCAGTAATGGAACATAATGATGGGAAGAAAATATATGAGCATGATAAAGCAATTGTGAAAGTTAAAAGTAATGTTAACTGGGGAAAAGAGAAAGTAATATTTCCATATGTCCTAGGAGGTTGGGAAAAAAATTGATACAAATTGCTATGTTTACTGAAATAAAATACAGTATTGAAAAATTATATATGGTTTATTTATAGCTTATTAGCAGAACATATTTGTGCTAACTACTTTTCTATAGCATATACTTCCAAGTAACTTATATACATACAAATGTATAAATAAATGTGTAAATGCTTAATGTCGTGTCTTGTTGACTTCATCAATTTTTCTCAATGCTACATTGGAAAGAATGTAACCTTTTAATCACATTTAAGCATGCACTTAATTATCTTATATTAGCTTATTGATGTCTTCATAAAATGTCTATACAATTAAGGTGACAATGCTAAAATGCATTTTGCAATTGTAAAAGTATATAGTAACACTAAAAGTGGGAATTTTCTGTATTTCCATTATCGCTAAACAGTTTTGGTTTTTTTTTAGCTGAAATTCGGCTCAGGGTTTAAAGCATTAAAATGTATTTTCTTGACCCATTTCAATATTCAGTGGAGAGCTGGGATTCAATTTAGTTACCTGAACACAAACTGTTTATGTGACAACTTAGCCTGTTGGAATAATTCAGAAGGGTATTGTAGTTCTGATGGTCAAATTATAGGAGAGTAGCAACTTTTGGAAAGCATCTAGTGCCCACAAAGGATGTACTGGGTAGACGTGCATTTATGTAAGCAACAGGAACAGCTCTGGTGTTACACCCAAAATCTGGTTTGTAGAGAAAGAGGAAGCTCACCTTTCAGATAAGTACAGTCAAGAATTTATTGTTAATATAAATAAGATTTTAAGAGTAATCAGTTTTAGTCTGCATCTAATTGTTGTGGAAGAATAAGAAATAATAATGCAGTTAAACTGTTTTACACCCACTTCTTTTATACCCTTCTTCCTGCTCTTATACAAACCCTTCCCAGGCTCCTTAGAGTCCTCAGACTGGTGCTTCATTTAGGTTGCATTTGGGAGGGTATTGCCCTTTTCAGTCTCTGGAGTTCTTTTTCAAGATAAGTATGACTTTCATGTTGATGGTTCCTTATTCCTTTCTCTAGGATCCAGTTAGGATTATTCTTGCAAGTGCACTTGTAAATCTTTGCTCTTTTCTCACTGGTTTGCACATCTGTATTGCAACCTGTGGTACTATGGACAGTGTCTTTTACTTATCTTTGATATTATTGCTTTGCTTTCTTTGTTAGTTTCCAGCCTACTTGCCAGCTGGCTAAATGACATGATGACATCTGTCAGGGAGCAGAAGATAACCCCAGTGCAGACCCTGAGTAAAATAGGTTATTTAAAATAAAGAAGTGACATTTAAACTGTAATTAACATACTGTAGTCTACAGTTGTATTTACCTGGTACTGTTATTTATCATAGAAAAAGAGAAGATCTAGTAGGTCATCAAAGGCTAATAACTCAGAAAAGTTTGAAACCATTTAAAATATAATGAAATAAAAACAGTTTGAAAAACACTAAATAATGAAAAGCTTGTATTTCACAATGCCTTTCTTACTGGATGATAAAAACAATGTAATTGAAAGGTTATAACTCTGAATATTATCTTTAAACAGCCAAGTTATATTTTATAATTTATTCTGTTGCAGTATTACAGCATGTCCTTTACCAGCTTTTCATAATATTTCAATTATTTAAGACTTCATAGCTATTTAAATGTAGATGATGATAGATTATCTTTCGAGGCCAGGTTGGATGGGATATTAAACAACCTGTTCTACTGGAAGGTGTCCCTGCTTACGGCAGTGGGGATGGAACTGGGTGATCTTTAACTTCCCTTCCAAATCAAACCATTCTATGATTCTATGAGACTTTCCCATAACCAGTGGTTTACCATGTTTCATAGATTATTGTTATATTGAAAGAATGAAATATGTTAAATTATGGGATATTGCTGTTTAGGATGAAGCAGTGTTTAAAGATATAAATTTCCCACTCTTAAGATAGGTTGAGTTTTGAAATCAAACATCTACTTTCTGTGGAAAAGATGTTGACTCCTGAAACCAGATCCATGCCAGGAGTAATCAATTTTCAGTTTACACACTCACATGCGTATTACTTTTGGGATCGCTAATAATTAAGATGTTAAGAGGAATTGATTCCAGATGAACTTTACAACACTTTTTCTCTTGGGGTTTGCATGACAGCATAGACTACTGCTTTTACAGTAACAATACACTTCTTTGGATTGCTGCTGGAAAATTGCCAACAGACCCAGTGAGGATTTGAAACTGTGATAGGAAACATATAGATACAAAAGAAGCTGTTCCAAAGAACTTGCAGGTATATAGAAGGAAAGAAAAGCTGCTATTCCTCAGCAATGTATAAACCAAATAGGCTATCAAAATACATTACTTGGTTACTTGTTTCTCTTCCCAGTATTTTAAATGCTATTTTAATCAGTTTTTCATATTATATTTGAACTGTAATAAATTTATGATTTTTTTCTTTGGTGATACTTTTTCCCCTAACCATTTGAAATCTATATTAATCAATAGATGGAATAAATAATGGTTTTCTAGGTGATTAAATTATAACACTGTTAACTACACATGGGCTGGGAACAGTCTGAAGGCTGGAGAAGCTTGTACATGTACCTAAAATAAAATACCTTTGATCCATAGGGCTAAAACAAGAAAACTAGAAAAGCCAGAAGATTTTAGTTTAGTGGATCACAGTCCTCAACACAAGGAAAAAAAAATGCTTCTCCAGTAAGTTAAAAATACCATTTGAATTAGTAAAAATGATTCCAATATTTTGAAATCAACACAAAATATCTCCTAAAATTTTCAAATGGTCCATCCACTGATGGCATTTTATTTGAGATGTACTACCAGGAGAGGGTAGTGTTGAGCTATAAATCTATGGCAGTCTTGCCTGCCTTCTTTAATTAAATGTGTTACAGAAGGCAGTCTTACCTGACTTCACTGAAAGTTCAGTTTTCACTTCAGTTTAGGTATATTATTTTGCATAAGAATGACTCTGAAGTAGTCATTTTGACAAATAGTTCAAAGAAGACTACATTTTAATGCTTTCAAATATACACTATATACTCTGTAATACTTTCAGAATGAATAGAGAATGAAAATATTTCTCTGTTGAATTACCACCCTTCCAACCCCAAAGACAAACATTTAAAAATGAGTCATATTATTATGATTGTATATTATCAGTATGCATGTATATTAAAAAAGTAAATATAATGAGCACCATGGTTTAAAAATTCATCTAAATTCTTCTTATAATATTTTTTATTTTTCTGTTGAAATTTACTTTTCACTTAAGTTCTCATTCAATTACAAAGGAATTACGGATTATGAATGACAAGTGTGATTTTCTGTGGTGGTGTGCAAAATACGATGCAAAATTAATCATAAAAAATTTCTCATATGAATTTTAAAATATGGAAGCAGTATTATTGTTGTAGTTCTTATCAGCTCCCCATTCTTTACTTGATAAAACAGTCTGTATGATGGAATCGTGTTTACAACCAGGAGAGACTTTTGCTCTGTGCCACCACCTGACTCTCAATCAACCACACTGCAACAGATCCAGCAGCTTCATGCTGAAGATCTGCCATCATGCCATCAGACTTCTGCAGCTTGATCAGTGTCCTTTCTACTAATGAACAGATTTTTGCAGAATTTACATTTGTATCTCACTGATCTGTACTTTGAAATTGCTTCTCCATCTTATCTCTATGATGCAGGGTAATAACTACAAATGAATTAAAAAAACAAGCTTTACATACTATGAGAATCTCTCAATATTCAGAACATTGGGTATCAATGTTTTGCTGGTTTTTTTTTCTTTCTTTCTTTGTAGGTCAAGTGTCAGGGAATAAAAAATGAAGAAGAAATTAAATTACAAGCTAGTACTGGGAAAGGAGTGAGCAGGTTCAATGGTAACATATTACTTTACACTCTTTGGTCAATTCTTGTTTATAAACAGTTTTCTATTCAAAAAAATCCCAATATATGGATTTATTTCAAATAACTCTGTAGGGTCAACAAAAGTTTTGGTAGAAATCAATGGGTGTTTTTCCTTTTTACCTCACCATTAATCTTAATGAGGTTTTAGCAGTTGAATTGCAATCAATATCACCTGGGTAAAAGTGACAGAACTAGACAGCAAGAAGGTAACACATAGTTAACACACTTTATCTTTGCTATCATATGAACACATCTATGTATGCAATACTCTCTCTCTATATATATAATTTTAATTACTCACATTGCATTAATTTGATCGGCAGTCAAAAGTTCAAATCCAGACATTCGTTGCTATTTATTATAATTTATTTGCTAACTGTATAAATTAGAAATGAGTACATTAATGTTCAAGCTCTTGAATAGCTGATACTTCCACAATTAAAAAAGACACAGTTAAAAGCTTGCAACTAGGAAATGCAATTAATATTTATAGGAAATGAAAGAATTAGCATAATGTTGACAGTGTCAAAAGAATAAAAAGAGTTAACTGAAACATAAAAATAGTTAATGTAAAAGTTTGAAAACAAAATGTGTCAGTATTTCTAGTATAGAAAAATACACTGTATTTTTTCCAATAAAGAACCAGTAAACATTCAGTGATTCTAACGGTGTTGATTCAATAGAATAGTGTAGTGCATTTTAATTAAATAAATAAATAAAATCAAATTAAATAATTAAATGTATTAAATAAATTAAATTAATTAATTAAATATAGTTGTTTGAGCTTCAGTGATTGCTTGAGCTTTAGTGATTATTCAAAGAATATATGTGTTTATGCTAACTGGTTGTAAAAGATGATTGATACTTTGATAACCAAGGTACTGGCATCAATCCCTTGAATTTCAATGCTTTCTTGTTTTGTGGTTTAGAAAATACAATTACTTAAGTGTTTTAGAATTGAATTTTAGGTAGAAGATCTGTGATCTTCAAATTAGGTTCTATAAATGTTTATTCTTTGGTCCATGTTTTAGCTGGAAGTTCACTCCAAGTGTTCAGTGCTTTGAAAGTTACATCCTTTGATAATCAAAATACTTTCTTTGAGATGGCCTTAATAATAAAGTGCACTTCCAAAATGATATAGCAAATGTCACAGAAGTGCAGGTAGTTTTCTTAAAGAGCATAAACTGATGTCTCAGTGGATTTGATTATCTGCTTTGCACACTTTTTTTACTAGTTTTGACTGGAATGGAGATAATTTTTTTCACGTAGCTAGTACAGGCCTCTGTTTAGGATTTGTGCTGGAAACTGTGCTGATAACACAGGAATCTTTTCATTATTGCAGAGCAGTACTCACACAGAGCCAAGGCAATAGCAAGAAGTCTGGGGGTGCACGAGAAGCTGGGAGGGAGCACAGCCAAGAAGGCTGACCCAAAGTGTCCAAAGGAATATTCCAGACCTTACAGTGCCAAGCTGCAAGATACAACCAAGGGCAAGGTTGGCCAGGGAGGCCACTGCTCAGGGACCAGCGGTGCATCAGTCAGTTGGTGGTGAGCAGTGGTTTTCATTAGCATCACTTGCCTTCCTTGAGGTCTATTTGTTTCCCTTTTTTATTTTAGTTTTAATTAAAATGTACAATTGTTATAATTATTATCATATTTATTATTATTGTTGTTATTATTGTTAATAATAACTATATATTTAATTTCAAGAATTAAACTGTTGTCTCAGCCCATAGTTTTTCTCACTTTTGTCTTTCCAGTTTTCTTCCCCCTATCCTGTTGGGACAAGAAATGAGTAAGTGGCTGTGTGGTGCTTAGTTTCTGGACTGTGCCAAAGCATAACAGATTGGAACAAGAAACATCAAGTAAAACAGAATTAATGGCCCACATTTTCATCCTAAAAAGGTACCTTTCAAAACTGGATTAGGTTATTATCTTAAATTGTTAGAGAATTGCTGTCTGCTTTACTCCAGACAATGCATAAATATTATAAATTAATCAAAGATTAGTCTAGAGGCCTGAAAGATTGAATAATAATAAATTTTGAAAGAGCATGTCATTAAATGAGCTTAATATATTTGGATTCCTCTAAGCTAACATCACATAACTTGTTTAGTATGAATTGTGTTACTATAACATGTTATTGAAGAGATTTTACACTATGTCTTAAGATAATTAAAATATTATTTACATTTCTTTTCACAGTAAAAACAATACCATGGTATATGACTCTGAATAAGACCAACTACATCCTAATTATAATGTTTTGAGATACAGTAATCCAGTTAGTTCTGAGAATTGTTTTAAAATTATGTGCCTTAAAATTCTGAACCCAACAGAATTTGGATTCCCAAAGCATTTCACAAAATCACAGAACCACCAAAACTGGAAGAGGTCTGCTTAGATATTCAACCTCTGTGCACCCTCTGTGGCTCAGGCAGGATCAGCTACAGCAGTGTGACCAGGAACAGGTCCAATCAGGATTTGTGTATTTCTAGAGATGGAAACTATAAAACCCATCTCTGCAACCTGCTTCATGATTTGAAGTCATTGCAACATCAAGATGTTGATTTTGAGCATAATAGGCCTCTGAAAGATGTAAAACATCAATGAAAAAAACAAGTTCAGCTTTGGCAAAACGTATGGTTATCATTCACACAGCAAAAACTCCAAAAAGGAAAAATATTTCCAGTAATAAAGGTAGATATTTATTTTTCTATCTAAGACAAATTGTATGCAATAGAGTAGTGCTCTCTAAATTGAAAAATATAATTAATTCTGAAACCCTTTTTCTTATTATTTCAAAACAATTCCGACTACAACCTGAAAACAGAGGAGGAGAAACAATTCATATTTATTCAGTCAGGTTATACTGCACATTGTATTAATCCACTATTCACATTCTTAGTTATTTATTAATTGGACTGAGACCGTGACTACCATGCTGTAAGTGATGGTCATGAAAAAATCTATCCCTGATGCTATGCAGAATATCAGTCCCAGCTACTGACTGGGATTGTAGCTGTCCTACGGAGAAATTCATTCCTGCTGATGGTCTGTGACTCAATGAAAGCCACATGGATTTTCACTGATGCCAGTACTTGGTCAGTTGTTACACCTTTCAGCCAGATAAAGATTTATGGACAGCTCATAAAATTTATTCAGAAATTGTCCTTAATATGGGCTCTAGAAAAAGCTGTTTTTTCCATAAAATTCCACATAAAAATGAGGCCAATTTGTTGCAAAGGTTAAGTGTTCCGAAAATATTTTATTCATAGGAAAGCTACATAGCATGTAGAGTGTAAGGCAATAGATTTTTTAAAAGCAGAAATAATGTATCTAGTCCTGCCTTTTGTATCTTTTATTGTCATTGTGAAAAAGAAAAGGTGTGCAGCAACCTGATCACAGTTGGTGAGAGGAGCTCTCTCAATACAGTCACTACTGTATTGTAGTGACACTATTCTCATCTTCTTTAATAGAAGAAAGAACAGAAAGTTCACTCTTCTTGACCTACTTTCTGCTTCTGCATCTTTTTCCAGTGGATGTATTCCTGCTCCTGTCCTCATCCTTCACCCCTGAGGACACTAAATTGAATTTTTCTTTCTTCAGCCTGAAGAGGATTTTCTTCTCTTTTACAGAAGAGAAAATATTTGATTCTGCTGTACTAATGTTCTTCTTGGTCCATGTAAGAAATCCCAATAACTGAACCACAAACAACAATCCAAGGGAAGATGCAGTCTTACATGAATAAAAATTCCTATTCTTACCTCAAAAGTGAAAACAAAGGTTCATTTGGTCTGCATTAGCTGACTGCATAAAAGCAAAGCAGGAGTCCACATCTGCCCAATAAAAAGTAATGCTAAAATTGTACAAGCCTATTCCTCTTTTGGAAAGAGAACCATGTGAGTCTGAAGTTATGCCATCAAAATTACTAGGCAAGCTGTTGATATAGCATGCTGAAGTAATTAAAAAACACCTCTCTGTGCATTTCAGCATTTTTTATACAACTCAGGTATACATTTTTTTGAAGAAAAATCTGGCATATCTTCTGAACAAATGAGCTTAGATATAACTATACAATTTATTGAATAAATGGAAATTTACTGTAAACTCCTTTTTTTTTTTAATCTAGGAAATGGTATACTCCTTACTCTGTTGAATGTATTTTTTTTTCTACATACTGTTTTTATTTTCACAGTGACTAAGATGAACCTTACATTTTTTTAACACTGCTTTCTAAAAATAAATGTCTGTTTGAAAATAGAAGCCAAAAATGAGATCATTGGCAGATGTGGGTTTGTGTCTTCCCACTTTGACAGAAAGGCTGAAGTGGGTTCCATAACTAATAGATTGAATTTCTCTAATGTGCTCTATTTGCTCTGTGATAACAGTGTGAGTGGCTACTTAGTGGCAGATTACTAAACTAAGAAAATATACTCAAGGAGGTAACTGCATGTAACAGCACAGATCTGTCACACCATACGGTCCATGTAGCAACTGCCTGAGGGAACAGTGAATTTACCTACAGACTTTTGGGAAGTAAAGCCAAAATAAAGAGTTTGGGGTTCTTTTTTTCAGTTCTACCATTTCCTGAGAAGTCTGACTTCATGGATATGGTACAAAAGAGGAAATGGCCACTATGGATTTAGAGATGGGGGGTTTTGTGGTATCTCTGTGCTGTGGGTTAGCCACCTAGGCAGTTAAGCACCACACAGCCACCTGCTCACTGCCAATCCCCAGTGGGAGGGGGAAGAGACTAGAAAGAGCAAAAGAGAAAAAAGAGGAACACTCACAGTTCAATAAAGGAAGGAAAGAGAGGGGGAAAAAAGTATGTAAAAGTGGTCACACATCACCTCACATGAGTAGGCCAGTGCCCATTTTGTCCCTGAGCAACAGGTACTTTCCCAAAACCAGCCCTCCCCTTACTTTTTTTTTTGCTGAGTGTCACACTACATGCTATGGTGTATCCTTTCGGGCAGTTTGGGTCAGCTGTCTTGACTGTATCCCTTCTCAGTTTCTTGCCAACCTGCCCCTGATGGGGCAAAGTTGGAAGAACAAGAAGTCTTTACATGGTACAAGTACTTCTCAGAAAAAGTAAAAACACTGTCATGTTACTGGTTTAGTTACAAATTTACAATATAACACTGTACACGGTGCTGTGAGCATCAACTCCACCCCAGACAGATCCAGCATACACTGATACCAGCTTAAGATAGTTAAATTCTAGAATTTCAGTGAATTACAGTGGCTTCCAGAGTAGTGCATTCTAAAGATTGGCATCTTAAGGCAGACAAGATAAATTAACCCAAATATGCCCATACATTAAAAAAAAATGGAAATAGATCAATGAACTTGGACTTAATGAATGAACTTACAGACTGACAATTGGCTCAATCAATCCTGTATTGGGAAGTCAGAGTGGTGAGAAGCATGTTATCAGCCATCAAGATCCACTACCCTGTTGAACACTACCTATGACTTTACAGTTCCAAAGAGTGTTCTTTGACAGGCATGCTCACTTGCTTCAGTTCCTGTATGATGCATTCAAAAGCTGGAGTTCAGAACACAGTGCCTTTTTAAAGGGTATATATATTCAGAAAAAAAAGATAAAGTCTTTTTCAAAGCAGAGCTTGAATATTAATTCACTACTTCATTAAACTGGTGCTGGGTCTGTGAATCTTACTGTGTATATAGAACCCTCAAGAGAAAGAAATTGAATGCTATGGCTATTTGCAATCTAGCCAAAGACCAAACTTGTCTGGCTACTGCAGACTTTACTCTTAAGGTGTTTCTCCGAGTTGCCTGATATAAGCTATTTTAGCTGGATATGGTGGAACAGCAGTAGCATGTAATGTGCAATTAGGATAGGCACAGGCACACATTATAATGAATAGACTTAGGCATAGTGAGCATGTAGAAACTCATTTGTGTTTAATAGGATACTAATGTTAAATATCAATGCATTATTCATAGGCAAAAGGAAAGAAAATTGTTTTACACAGCAATTTCAATATTTCATGTTTTCTTACTCATGTTTATTGAAAAAGGATAAAAAAGGAGTTTTGTAACACAAAAAAAAAAATGTAAACATATGCAAATCATATCATATCCTCTGTTCTGATTATTGATTACTGCACACCCAGTGGTTCTTTCTACTTTTCTTTCAGTACAGAAAAAAAATATTCTATTACTAATTTCAAAAGATTTCTGCAATTCTTTTATCTTTGGGCTTCATCATCTATTGGTACCAAAGTGACATTTTTTAAGTTTTATGAGGGCTAGGGAGTCAGCTGCTCTCAGGCCTGAAAGTCTGGAAAACTGACTATACTTCAATTGGAATATTCATAACTAGAATTTGAAGCTGACTACTCAGAGATGCAGATGGTAATTAAATGGCTGACTGTAACATATTGTTAAAAAAAAAAAGATGTAAGTAAAACATAACTAACATGTGTAAACTTACAAGTATTTTTTAAATGGATACTGACTGGAAGCCCAAAGTAATCAGAAAAGAAGTCCATAGAAGTCTAGGCAAATTCAATTGGTTTCACACTGGGTTTTCTCTTGTACACGGACAAAAGGAACTTTATCCTATTCAACTTCCAAGAAAGTTTTGAATGGCTATGTGGTAGTGGAGAGGATCACTTCAGTCTAAACCTGCAGTAATTAAGGTCAATGGACAGCAACATTTCTGGGGGTCAAAAATTACTAAGAAAATATCTATTATTAGGGATCCTTTTGTGCTATTAACATGCTACACAATGCCGAACTTGACTCAATTTTTTGTGTGTATGTTCTTGGGTCATTGGCAAGCAAAACACATTTTGAAAAATATCCAACTTAATAATCATAACTGAAGATTACAAGTACTCAGGTGATTTTTGTTTTCTGCAGACCAATCATCTCTAGGCATTTTTTTAAATTGACATTCAAATATTTCCAGATTCAGGAGGAAAGTCAAGGTGAATCTGTCTGTTCCAAGAAGCTGATTCAGATCAAGAAATATTTCTCATTCCAATACCAAAATTTATGAACAAGATGAACAGTCTCAGAATTGGATAGAAGATATTTTAACTTTGATAATAAACTCTTCTTACATTATGAAGAACTGGAATTTCTCTGTCAAGGGATTAAACAAACAAACAACAAAAAACCCAAACAAACAAACAAAAAAGAAATAAAGAAGATTCAACACATATTGCACAGATACTGAAGAAGTATCTGAAGAAGGAAACCACAAATTTCAGAAACATTTACACATTTTCAGTGATCTGACTTATACAATAAAACAGGATTGCTAAAGAAGTATGCAAGGGAAAATGCCTTGGTTTCATCTGTTTCCTTTGCATTATATTTTATTAAATGAGAAAGAATCCAGTATTTTGTAAGGAAGCGTGCTCTTAAGTATAGCAGTATAAAATACATTTTCACTCAAGAAGAACATTTAAAGTACCATATGACTTTTTAACTTGAAAAAGGAAATATAAAGAATACACCTTTCTTTGAAATAATTTTTTTTCAGGAAATGTGATTTTTGCATGATGGTAAATACCAATGCATACAATGTCAGATACATGCAGGTGCAGCCTAGAAAGACAACCATATCCTCAGCTGCATAAGATGCATGGCCAGCAGGATGAGGGAGGTGATTCTCTAGGTGATCTTTAAGGTTCCTTCCAACATAAACCATTATATGATTCTATGATTTTATGATTTTTATATTTAAATATTACGTATACAGATATAAGTCTAAATTAATTTAGTTAGAAAATGCATAAGGGTGATAGGAATTTGTTTCTTTAACGTGTTTCCTTAGAAGTTGAAGATCTTTTTCAGCAGATTTTTCAGATAATCGCTTCTAAATAAGGGTCATTAAAATGAAACTAAATGATTAGAGAGTAGCTGCTAGGCCTGTGTATCACTTATAGAGGGGAATCCTTACCTTTCTTTACACAATTGCAATGTGTTCATGACTGCAAAAAGCCACACAGTGTGTTCAGAGCAGAAGGTTTTGAGTAGGACCTATCCCAATATGTACAAAGGGACTTAAGTTACGTGAGGGAAATAAGTGTTCTGTGTCTGAATTAAATAATATAGTAGGCACTGTTAGCTTCCATAATTATAGTATATTACGTTTTTGTTTTGTTTTGTTCTGTGCTTATATATGTGCATATGCCATGTTCTTAGTTAAGTCTTAGCCTTGGTGGCAGTTCTTCCATATGCAATTTTAATTTATAATATATGTATGATTTTTGAGCTCCTCAGCAGGCTCTCTCACATGTGAATAGTCAGATGCTACTTAGTGGTTCCAGGAAAATGCTTCCTTTCAATATCATATATTAAGCTGTCAGACCTGTACTCATACAGAGTTCAAAGGGTTCATGTTGCAAGAAATATAGATGAAGACTTGTTGATACAGACTTGAAGCTTCTTGCAAGCAGGGAAGGATACCTCCTACATTTATGTCTTATCAATGGCTCCTTGTGGGCATTCTGAGAAGTGATGACGAGTTGTGAATAACGGGGAAAAATATTTTCTATCCACCAAAATAGCAAATGCAGATGCTTATTTCTCCTGTTATGTTTAAACAATGAACTTACAAATTAACAAGTCACCATGAAAGTTAACATTTTGAAGACTAATCTGTAAATCAGATGCCTGCAGTAAATGTAAGTCTGACAGTTTTAGATTTTATATATCCAAGGTTCACAAAATTTAAAATTATCAGAGCAATTGATGAAGATTTGAGGTACAGGATACAAACCCTGTGTCAGTTCAACTGACATGCAGATGCACTTGCAGAATCACATTCTTTATAATAATCTGCTTAATGATTCATAAAATTATGGTAGAAAAGCCTTAGCCATTTTTATAAACTTGATAAAGATGCAGTTTTGGAATCACAAATACTATTGATAAATATTCTCAGTGGTTTTTAATTCTGTATGCGTAGGTTAGGAAACTCTGTCCTATTTTTAGCAATTGATTTCTGGAATATTTTTTACTCTTGTGGATGTCAACTCAAAAGCAAATAATGATGTTGTTTTCATTTGCAATGTAAATATATTTAGAGATATTCTTTATCTCAAACAATCAACCACAAGTATTAACACTTGAAAAATGTTCAGTTAAAATAGAAATAATACAACTTAAAATTCATAAATTTAAAACAAATAAAGAAAATAATGATTTATTTGGCTGGTCACAGACAGATGAGAACCTTTGTGCCTTAACAGTAAAATGCCTACAAATTGAGACTGAGGGACAAGGCTCATTAAAAGTAGTGAATTGCAAAAAAAAATAGTGATGTGTTGAAAAGAATAGAAACCAAATTGCTACAATTCCTCAGGAATATTTCCTCTTATTTTTTTTTGTTCTAAATTATATATATAAATATATATAGGTAGAAATGTTATAAATTTATATATAAAATTTACGTATATGTGTGTGAGTATAAATATAGGACTAGATGTTGATAGCCTTCATCACATGGGACAGTAAATTGCAATAGCCCTTTTTAGGTCACTGAGGCCACCTAGAGAGCCATCAGTGCAAAAGAACTTACTGGAATCTGACTGGTTGGTTGGAGGCTGCAGTATACAGTCTGTATAGTAATCCAAGGCACAATAAAAACAAAACAGAAATGTTATTCTCTAGAGGGCAAATATGTTGGAGCACCACATCTATTGTTGCTCACCAAAAGGTTTTGTGACTCTGTGGCAGTGGGATGAGCAAGGAAGTAGCATTTGCTGTTTATAAAGCCATCCTATGCAGTGCAGGAGGGATAAGGAAAACCCTTCTTGCATAGAATAAACATTTTCCTGTAGCTGTACTGTATCTGCTAATTACTTGTTTATGAGCACAAAGAAAATAATACCTTAAGCATGATACGTGTCCTTAAAAATGCCCTTCCTCAAACCAGACCGTTTTTTATCAAAGCCGTGTTTCATGGAAATACAATGCAATCTCACATGGACAGATACCAACACTGTGCTAACATCTGTAAAACAGACAATTACAACCAACCCAGTCTTCTTCCTACAGAACACGATGGGCAGTTTTAAAAAGGGCTGACCACAGTCATTGTGCAAGCATAACCACTAATACTCCATAATTTTATTTTTCCAAAATAAAGTATGTACAACTGTGCATACTCACCCATACCTCATTCGCACTGACTGGATTGAGAGCTTTACAGTCTCATTTATATATTTGAATAATTCTGCACTTCAACGGAATAGACATATTTTCCAGAGGACAAAGTTTCCCTTGTGGTGTGCTTTGTGGAGTCTGTTTGGGCTGGAATGCTGTCAGGTTTCTAAAGCAAGCATTTGCGGATACAAACTAAATGCAAGGTCTGCCCAGGAGAACAAGCTGCAAGAGCTGCAGTGGATGTTTACTGCTTTTGCAAAATCGGGTATTAACCGCCCTTAAGCAACCTAGGAGAGATTTAGCTGAATTTTACTTTCTGGGGCTCACTTAGATAAGGGGAAAAGGAGGTGAGAGAAATTGCAGGAGGAGGAGCTGATCTGTCTCAAGGTGGAGCTGTATCTTGTATTAAATGACATTGGCAGATTAAAGCTCTCTAGTGGGGAAGGGCTTAAAGGCTGAGTCAAAAGCCAAGAAGTCTCTTTATTTACGCCTACCTCCCAGCCCCTGGCAATCTGACTAATAACAAACTGAGCTAACAAGAAAGACTAGAAAGAACAGAGAGAGCACAGAAGCAGCTTGCATCTAAAAATCTGACAAACCAAGTGATCAAGTCAAGCTCTGCTGAGCATCTTGTTTGTTTACTGCATCCAAATGCTTGCAAACAGTTAACTATATGCAGAAAAGTCAGCCTAGCTGTGAAGTATGCTGTGAATTTTAATTGAGGAAAAAGGACAACTGCTTACAGGATGGTCTGACATGCACGGCTGACTGGAAGATTTTTTCAATCGAATGCTTTGTACTTTGTCTTCTGAACAAGGATTTTAACTTTATGGAGCTGTAGTATTACCGGAGCTTGCAGCAAAAGGAAACTCAGAAGAAAGTGTGCATTTTCAGAGGGAAAAATTACATTACATGGAAACAGCTGCTCCAACTGTGCGTTACTGAATGTACCAGGGAGTGTTGCTGCTGTACAGGTAAGAAAGACTCCAGTTAGTTAATTAGTTAAGCACATGAGAATTTCATTTCTCAGTACAAGTTGCATTTACTTTCCTGCATGATTTTGTATAACTATTATGTTAAGTGATGGCAGTTTATACTGTGTTTTAAACACTTTGCAGGCATATTTATTCAAACTGATTACTGTGTAGAATATATGCATTAAGGGAATTCTGGTTTTGAACCCCTTGAGGGAGACGAATGGGTGTTTGCTTTTTTTTCAAGTGCAAAAGTAGCCTAAACTGCATCATCTGACTGTGATTGCATTAAGAATTTAATAAAAAAATCCCAAAGGCTTTCAGAAATCACTAATCTGTAGCTTGGGGCTTTGAAAATTGTCAACAATTTTTTTTTAGCTGAATTAAAACAGCCAAACAAATAAGCATAAAACATAAACCCAAGCATAATGAAATAAGCTCTTTTAATGTTTTAAAACCAAATCAATTATTACTTAGCAAGCATGAGATGTCTTTTCTGTAAGGTGACTACTTCTGGAAGTATTCAACTTTGCCTCATAGAAAGAACTGTGATATTTTTTAGTCTTTTAGACTTCCTACAGAGTTTAGTTACAGCATGCAGTCAGCAGTGACTTACATGAAAGCAGATAAAATGAAAAAAAAATTAAGTTACCATGTGGAATGTGCTGGAATTACCACATTAAAAGATCAGTTTTTCAAGTCTTTCAAATTACATTTTGTTGTATTGTGAATTCTTTCAGTTAAATGTTAATCTGTTATATGACAGAAGTTTTTATTTTACAATAGTAGCCCAGTGGGAACTTCATTACATGTTTCTGAGTGTTTAGGAAAAAAAATGGAAAAAGGAAAAAAGATTACAACTCTCCTATTGATTTTTTGTGTGGGTATATATGTGTGTGAGACAGTTCTGGCAGTGCTGCTTACAGAAGTATGACGATGATTAAAATGTGAATGTTTTCCAATTGGTTACAAATGTTGTTACTTTCATCTCTGAGAGAAGGACTTTGATTTTTATAACCTAATTTCTCAATATGCAATAGTATGCAACATGCCTTAAAGATTTTTTTCTTTTAATTTTGCTCAGGGACTTTATAAGTGTTGCTTGAATTTGATGTGGATTGACACTGGAATTTCTAATGAGAAAAAGTGTACAGAAATAAAGTTAAATTACTCATAGTGTAGGTTTGAAGCCAGCATCTGTGTCAAGAGCTTGTATTTTTACCTTGGGTCACTGGAAAGGATAGTGATGCATGCAAAGCAAGAATAAGTCTCTAGCATAATATGATCCTAGAATTATTCTACATACTTAAAAATAACATCTTGACATGACATGTCTTATCCAATACTTCATGGGAAAACAGACTTAAGGACATCTATATTAAACATAGGCAGCTGGAGTTCAAGGAGGGTTATATGAGAAAAAAAATATATTGCAACTACTAAAACAAAGATAAAAGCTCATATTTTTAAGGACACTTTTCCTCACATTGTGAATTGCGCTTCTAAACTCATATTTCCACTCTCACTTATCAGAAGCTGCTCATGGAGAAAAACAAAATTCACTGTGGACCCATTTGCTGTTTTCTTTTTGTATGTATGTATGTATGTATGTGTGTGTGTGTGTGTGTGTGTGTGTTTGTAATAAAGCCACAGCATTTAAGTGCTTGCATGTGTAAAGCTTTGCAATCTGTTCTAAGGGAAGCCTTGAGAAATAGTGTTTCTAGTAACCAAGGTGCATGATAATCAAAATATGCATTGATGAGATGCCAAATCATATGGCCACACTATAAAAATGTGCCTGCATGTAGTTGAATTGATCCTTGTAAAAGGTTCTAATCTTTCAGAAACTGGCACAGTTGGTTGTGTAGTGACATTCTATACTTCATGTTTCAATAGCCTAGTTTGAAAGATTCTGACCTTTATTAGATGGATTACTTAAGAGTCTTGCTTAATTCAGTCCTCAAATAAATAGCATACCCTATAAACATTACTGGTTTTTAAATAATCCATTGCATTTTAGGAGATTTTTTTGTTATTATTTACTTTTTTGGAAATGTGGAAATACTTAACTAAAGATTATAAACAGTGATTTCCCTCTGTCTTATATATCAAGAGTTACCATTGATCTTGCCAATTAGGCAGCCTTGACAGAAACAGAGGATCTAATAGACTACAGGACAACTTAATTCAAACACTAAATGACTGATTTAAACATCTAAATGTTGCTTGCAACTCCATAGCTGTATTGTAATGATGCATTTATCAAGTGTTTCAAAGTTTAAGATCAGATTGAAAGGTGATAATTATATTACATAACATATGTAATATAATTGATACTGGTGATAATTTTTAATTTGTAAGGCACAGTCAGTTCCACATGCATTTCACTGTGGAAATTGATGATTATTATCATTGGGAGGAGTCTAATATTAATCTCAAAAAATGTTTGCCCTTGCTTGCTTATTTTTTCTGGCATGTACTGCATTCTCAGTTCTCTCTTTTTAGTGTTAATTGTGTATGCAATTATTTTGTATGTACATTACATGCAAACATTACTGTGTGCTGTGGGCTGACTTTCACCCACAAACTACAACATAAAAAATTTAAATGAGAGATGATTATTTTGTCTATGTCCTTTTCAGTTTGTGGGTACAAGGATTTCAGAGGAAATACCCTTTCATTTCCATACATAATGCAGAACTGTAGAGAGATTCCATGTATCCTGAAAGAATGGGCTTTTGCTCACAACACATTACTGATCCAAACCAAATCTTATTTCTTCTCTTCAGCAGCTGGGTAACATTAAGTTAATCTTAGCAAGGTACTCTTAAAATTTACAGTGCTATGTAGTGACAAAAAGCAATGACTAAAAATATTATATTTTCTTTGATAGAAGTTTCTTGGGACAGTAAATTATTAATGCTGTGCACTGGCAGTCTATACAATATATAAATAAAACCAACACACTCTTGATTAAATCTTACTTTGGTTATCAGCATGAAAGTACTGAAAATTTCCCCTTATGACTCTGCTTAATTCATTCAATACATTAAACTTAATTTATATTATCTAGTTAGAAAATAATTCAATTGTGTTGCATGATATGATAATACTTGGAAGGTGAAGTAGCACAATGATGGGCATTAAGAATGTTTTTTTCACAGTGTTGCACCAGGAAATAAAAACAAAAACAAAGCAAAACAAAACTAAAAACCAACCAAAAAAAACCAAAATCAAACAAAAAAGCCCTAAAACAAACAAACAAACAAACAAAACCACAAAAAAAAATCCCCAAACAAACAAATGACCCAAACCCTGTGAAATCATGACTCATTTATTTCTTTTTTATTTATTATTTTTTTATAGAATCTGCTGGACAAGATGACGCTTTGGATTTTTGTTCTATGTTCAATTGTGGTTGCATCTGATCCTTTCCAGTCACAGCCTTCTTTTTCTTCAGTCAGAGGATCTTGTCAGAGTCTGTGCTCCTGTGAAGAAAAGGATGATACCATGATTATCAACTGTGACAAAAGAGACATCAAGATGATATCAGAAATAAATGTCCCACCATCACGGCCTTTCCATCTTAATCTGTTAAACAATGGTCTGAGTATGTTACATGTGAATGATTTTGCTGGCCTTGTTAATGCTATTTCTCTGCATCTTGGCTTTAACAATATAGCAGATATTGAGCCTGGAGCTTTCAATGGTCTCAGCCTTCTTAAGCAACTACATATCAATCACAATTCTTTGGAAACACTTAAAGAAGATACGTTTAATGGATTGGAAAATTTGGAGTTTCTTCAAGCAGACAACAATTTCATCACAGTGATTGAAGCAAGTGCCTTTAGCAAGCTCAACAGGCTTAAAGTGCTTATTTTGAATGATAATGCCATTGAGTATCTTCCTCCAAACATATTTCGTTTTGTGCCATTGACACATTTAGATCTGCGTGGAAACCAGTTACAGACACTGCCCTATGTTGGCTTTTTGGAACACATTGGAAGAATACTAGACCTTCAGTTGGAAGACAATAAATGGGCCTGTAACTGTGATTTGTTGCAGCTGAAGATATGGCTAGAAAACATGCCTCCTCAGTCCATAATAGGTGATGTTGTATGCAACAGTCCTTCAGTTATCAAAGGCAGCATATTAAGCCGGCTGAAAAAAGAATCACTTTGTCCCACTCATCCTGTTAATGAACTTGAAGATCCTTCAGGGTCACTGCCCTTGGTTGTAACCACCTCTATCAGTGATAATCATCTATCAACTAGGGTGATTCCTCTCCTGAAAGCTCCTACTAAAGACCCAAGTTTAGTGCTTCATACTTCCAAGCCTACTACATTTCCAGGAATCTCTTGTCCTGTCCCTTGTCACTGCACCAGCCATATGCTCTCAGGAGTTCTAATGCACTGCCAGGAGCGAAATATTGAAAGCTTGTCTGATTTAGGGCCCCCTCCTCCAAATCCTAAAAAGCTTATTCTAGCTGGAAACATTATTCAGACGCTATTGAAATCAGATCTTGTGGACTATGCCAGCCTGGAAATGCTTCACCTGGGGAACAATCGCATTGAGATCCTTGAGGAAGGTTCCTTTATGAATCTGACTAGACTACAGAAACTGTATCTCAATGGCAATCATCTTACAAAGCTAAGTCAGAATCTCTTCCTTGGCCTTCAGCACCTTGAGTACTTGTACCTTGAATACAATGCCATCAAAGAAGTTTTGCCAGGGACATTTAATGTAATGCCAAAACTGAAAGTTCTCTACCTAAACAACAACCTTCTGCAGGCTTTGCCACCCCATATCTTTTCAGGTGTTCCCCTCACCAGATTAAATCTGAAAACAAACCAATTTGCTCATTTGCCTGTGAGCAATGTCTTGGATGAACTGGATATGCTGGTACAAATTGAACTTGAGGACAACCCTTGGGACTGTACTTGTGATTCAGTTGGACTGCAAAAATGGATACAAAAATTGAGCAAGAATACCATGATGGGTGATATTTTTTGTAAATCTCCTGGGCACTTAGCAAAAAAAGAATTGAAATCCCTAAACAGCGAAGTCTTGTGTCCAGGTTTAATAAACAGCCATGCCCTACCAACTCATGCCAGTTTTGTGGTTGTGACAACTTCTCCTACTGCCAACACCGCAGACACCATCCTGCGGTCCCTTACAGATGCTGTCCCACTTTCTGTTCTAATATTAGGACTGCTCATTGTGTTTATAACTATTGTATTTTGTGCAGCAGGAATAGTTGTTCTCGTTCTGCACCGGCGCCGGAGATACAAAAAGAAACAAGTGGATGAACAAGTGAGGGACAACAGCCCTGTTCACCTTCAGTACAGCATGTATGGGCACAAGACAACACACCACACCACAGAGCGCCCGGCTGCGACTCTCTATGAGCAACGAATCGTTACCCCCATGGTTCAGGTGTACCACAGCCCGTCCTTCAGCCCCAAGCACGCCGAGCAGCAACAGGAGGAGGGAAGTGAGAAGGAAGCTAATGATTCCAAATATCTTCGCCGAAGTCTCCTGGAAAGAGAGAACAGTTCACCACTTACAGGTCCAAATGTCAAATACAAGGCTACAGATCAATCTGCTGAATTTTTGTCTTTTCAGGATGCTAGCTGCTTGTATAGAAACATTCTTGAAAAAGAGAGAGAGCTGCAGCAACTAGGGATCACAGAATACCTAAGAAAAAATATTGTCCAGCTCCAACCTGATGTGGAAGTTCATTATCCTGGAACACATGAAGAGTTGAAGTTAATGGAGACGCTCATGTACTCCAGGCCAAGAAAGGTTTTTCTAGAACAAACTAAAAATGAGTATTTTGAGCTCAAGGCTAATTTACATGCTGAACCTGACTATCTGGAAGTCCTGGAGCAGCAAACGTGAAGTGATAACACACTGGGCTGGGGCCGAACTTCTGTGATTTTACTTTAAGGTGGAATAATTGTAAATAAAAGTGCCTTATAATAACATGTCAACAGTCAGAACTTAAGCACAGCAGTAATCCTAGCAAAGAAAAACTCAGGGATCACTGTGGGAAGCCATGGGGTTGCGAGCAGGCAATATGTCACACCCCAAGTTAAGCAAGAATTTAGTATGATTGAACTGTGGGAGGAAGATTGCTTATTGCACTATTCCTCATAATTTTGAAAAGGAGTGTATGCCAGTCTCCATTCTCTTCTCTCTTTCCCAACCTATGGAAAAAAACATTCATTACCTTTACCCCTTCTTTTTTCCCCTCCATTTAATTATATTCCTTTAAAAAACAAAAAGACCAAAAAAAAAAAAAAAGAGAAAACTCCAACACCTGTGTTTGTATTTATAACCTTAGAGTGTACATGTTAGGTTAGTACATGCACTGCATACATGACCACTGTCTACAACTATACCTAACATACCTTTATAATAAATATGAAAGGAGTTGAAAAGTTGTCATCCTAAATGTCAGTTAAAAAGGAAAACAGATAATTTTTTTTTCTGTATTCAGCCAGAGCCTGCAAATATTTAAGTATTCTAAAACAAACATCATGTGAATTCTGTATCAGTATGTGGAAGGAAAAATGTCTATGTTTACCCAACATCTTGAACAAAGAAAACTGCAAGCCTTTTGCTACTTTCCCTATCTGATAGCTTTACCTAAGTTTGGACAATCTTTTCTTGAGCTGCTGCTATAAGATATTGTTCATCACTGGTGTTTCAACTCATAATCCTGGGCAATTTGAAAAGCTACTGAGAATCAGCTGTAAATATGTTACTGTGTTTAATAAGTTTGATTTTTTAAAATATATATATATATATATATATACATATGTATATAAATAACTTCTGTGCTGGCTTTAAATATTCTTGAAGGAAATGAGTTTGCTGTGGCTAGGAATTTCCAAGTGCATATACAGGTCCTTTCCCACACTAACCAAAAGCAATGCTCAGACAGAATAATTGCAACAATACACACATGAGGAAGAATAATAGTATTTAGCTATTTGTACAAAAATATATTTTCTGAAATTAGGAGAAAATAAAGTGTTGTGGGAAAAAATAAGTTACAAACACATAGAACACTGCAGGTTTATTTTTGCAACAAATTCTCACTAGATTTATATTTACTATTTATTCTGTATAATTTTGTATTCTTTTCTTTCCAACTCACAAGAAAAGAAAAAGCTTATTCCTGGCTGATTTTCAAAATAATCAAGGAACTGCTCTCTATTAATGAAAAAGAAATAAAGAGTTTTTTAAATATCTTTTTCTTAAAGGTCACTTTTTAAAGAAGGCAGCAACTTCTGCATGCACAAATTTAAAACTACTTGGGAATTAAACACAATGATTCTCATTCTTGTCATGTGGATAGAAGCATCTTATCCTGAGTGCAGTAAGGTCATTCAATTTCTGTGCATGACTGATGTGGTGCCAAAACACAATTTCTGACCTGCATTTATCTTCCTCCAAGCAAATATTTTGTAAACTGACTATGCATGTGTTTTGTTTTTTTTTTTCCTAATTCCTATTTATAAAGTGAAAAATCAGTTTAATTACTACATGTATAGATATGTATGCTAAATTTAGCATTGAAATCTTGATAAACTCTAAGTAAAAAGATATATTCTTTAGTTCAAAATACTGTCCATGTCTTACCTATTTGTATATACAAATGAAAGTTCTTCATATTCTACGTAAGTTTCTGACAGAAAAATCTCCTGTATTGCATATGAAAGTCAGATTCTCAGTTCTTTCAAATTTGCATAGATACAAAAACTTTTATGGTGCTATACTAATTTCTGTAGTTTGAGGATCTGACCATCTTTTGTCTCTGTTAACAAATCAACTTCTTATTAATGTTTTTGAGGTGTTATCAGATTTTTATGGAAGTAAAATTTTGCTTTCAAAAATCAAAATTTCAGTTATTAGAGAAGAAGTATTATTTCTTCTTTCTATTTCTGAGAATAATTTAATCAGAAAACCTGTCTATTTTGGAAGATTATGAAGAGTAAATGTGGTGACAACATATTTGTTTCATTGCTATCTTCATTTCAGACTATGAAAGACAATATTGAGTATTGCTGGTGCAGGTAGGGGTGAGAAAAAAAGGAAAGTGTATGTGCAATATCTTTGCATTAAATTAGATATATGATGTTATTTTAGATGTACTTGCATATTCAAGCACATGTAAATGTGCTTCATAAACATGCTATAGAACCAATTGAAACCCATGCCTGGATCTGGAGGGAGCAACTGGGGGGCAGGTGGGACAGCTTAGAGCACCAAAATGACACTATATGTCTCCATTTCAAGAATTTAGTTTCATGCAGGAAAAAAAAGTCAGATGAATTTATTATATGGATTAATTAAATGAAGTTAAAAATTGAATTTATTTAATGGAAATAGAAAGCTTTGAATGCTGAATCAGAACCATTAAATTGGTCTTTTTCTAATTCTCAGAGGTCTCAAATTAGTGTAGAGAAAAAAAATCAAAATACAAATTTAAATGGTACTTGACAACAGAGTTTATTATTTCAGTGTCATTGATTTCATTAGTTATTTCCAAAAAAAAAAAAAAAAGTGTGTAAAAATAACACCCTGCAATTGGCAAGACAGACGGAAATGGTGATTCAAGCCCTCCGGCTTAGATTTAAGAGAAATAGCTTCAGACTAAAGACAATTGCCACATGCACAGATGTCACTTTGCTTAGCTGCTAACAGTTACTTGGCAGAATGTTGAGGACAACTGTGTGGCAAACATTTTTTTCCCTTGCAGTCTCAAGGCATCAGAAGGAAGAGTGAGCTAAATTAGTGTCAAAGCAAGTCAGCTACACAGCTGTATCAGAGCCTGGCTCAGCAGGATTAAAGAGACCTTTACCATTTAGCTCTCCTTCAGAAGAGAGAGCCATGCCTTTCCCTTTATAAGGACAACTGTGCTCTGTGGCAGTCTCTGTAACACCGAAAGTGGCTTGGCAGTATCCAGGAATCTCCAGGATGTGCCTCGCTGTCCACTTTCCTATCATCACATTGCCTACTGAGCTTCCAGGTAGTGAACTTTCATAATGAGAAAACAGGGGTCTGCCTGACATTCAGATGGTGATTTTTCCAACAATGAGGAAAATTTATACTGCCATAATAAAAAAGGACAAATATTTGGCCTTATATGATCATTCTTCAGCTAAAGAAAATCATTATCAGCTTATAAAAATAAAATAATGACAAAAGAAAGTCATCGCATGAGAAAGAAGCATGTGATATCTATTTCTAGAAGTTCCTTGGAATATTATAACAATCAGAAATGTGTCATTAATATTATTGATGTTTGCAGAAAGCTTGGAAGGGTATTCATAAATTTTCCTGTTAAAACCTTATTGTCTTTTATTTTTTTTTTCAGTGACAGGCACAGTTAAGTGGTTTGATACATTTTTACTTAGCTAGAATAATGGATGTTGGAAGGCAAAGCATGTTTGACAGTGTGCAACAAAGTGGATCCATTTTTTTCCTGTCAGCATGAGAGTTTAATTGAGTGCGAGAACAGTGTTTCGTCAAGCACACTGGTGTAAGTGGCAGCTGTGATGTTGTTGCTAGGGTATCTCAAGGTAACCAACACTACCATTTTTTGCCTCACATTTGATTGAAGAAAATAAGTAACACCGCAGACCTGTTCCCTAAATAAACATATTAAAACAATTTATTACACTTCTTTATGTTAAACTGTTCTTATCTTTTAAACTTCACAGAAAAAAAATCTGTTTCTCTTTCTTTTTCTTCCTGTACAGGTAATTTTCCCACAAACTTTTAATACTGCCACTTGGTTATATTGCCTTCAGTGATGCCTCTCCAAGCTTTTTAAAATAAATAAAACCCAATCCCACACTTAAAAAACCCTATCCGACAAAGACTATAAGTGTACGCATCAAGTAGAGTATTTGCCTATTCAGAAATGGCCTAACATTTTTACACATTCTTTTCCATTTGAATGATAGATCAAACTTTCCATCATCTATTCCAGACTAAATACTAGTTTGTACTTATTTTCAATGATGTGTCAAACCTATCAGATTTGAATGTAATCCTTTTTAATTTGCAGTCATTGTTTCTCTGATTGGCATCTGAGGATCCGTTTTCAGCTCCTCTTTGCATGACAAAAATGTTCCTTGTATGACTCCAAATAGAAGATGTTTGCCATGTACCACTTACTTACCTACAAAGAGATTACTAATTGTATAGTCTGCTAAACTGAAGAAGTAAGTTTGACCACAATGGGAAACCACACCACCTTAGAAAGATCCATTTCTTGTGTGTTAATGCAAAGTAATAGTTACCACAAATAGATGTTATTTCACAGCATAAAGTAATAGTGACAAGAGGAAAACATAGAGACTGAATCTCAAAGTCATCACCAGAAGGAATTCTGGAGCATCATTCTCAGGATGTCAATGTCTACAGGAATACACTTTATCAGTCACACCAAAACAATCTGCAAGTTTCATGTAGATGTACTGAAATCATCCTCAGATTAAAGATCAATCAAACACTCAATTCAAAAGGTCAGAAACTTTCTTAAGACTTTCTCTCATATTTGTCTTCTGTTGTACTCCCTAAAACAGAATATCTCCATTTTCATCAATGAATCTCACACTCAGCCATAGACCACCCTCTGGCATTACAATCTGTTGCAACTGAAATCTACTCCTTGGAGAGTTCTTCAGTATATACATTGCCTTCAGCAGTCAGTTCCTCTGGGACCTGATGATTGGTGCACCACTGGGGATTTGAGACAGGGAAGATAATCTTGTGTTATAAATCAAAAACTGTCTTTCTTTTTCAGTTTTGCAAAGTTTGTGATATTCTTGGTGTTGTTTGAGGAGCCAGATCCTTTTGTTCCTTAAAACAGAAGTGAACCGTAGCTGGAATCAATATATTTTCCATACTGAAAAGATAACGCATGTTGTTTTCTTTCCTGCACATTTCCTAACAGTCAGCCTTGGCTTTGTGACACAACAGAACAAATTCTAAAGAGCCACAATCTAATGGAAAGCAGCTAACCTCAAAGAAGAACATAAAAGGCCAGATGCTGTTCAGCTCTATGAAAGCAAAATGCAGTGAAGAATTTTTATTTTATTTATTCAGCTTCACCAAGATGCAAAAGTGCAAGTACATGCACACAATACAATTCATAAAACATTTACCAAAGTTTCATGTTCTAAGACATTAGCTTCAAAACATTCATGATATGTGAATATCACTACTGGAAGGCGTACTTTTACTTGCTTTTTAGTTATAGTTTATGAAATAGAATGTTGGAATACAGAAAAGAGGAAACAACGTGGTTTCATGTTTCAAGGAGAAATGTTATTTATTGTAATTTCAGCTGTTTGGTTTTGTTGAAAAATTCATCCAGATTATTTCATTTTCAGATTTCTTCTACAAGTTGAGAATTTTAAAAATTCTTCCAGTTTTGATTATTACCAGTTTTGATTATTTACCAAATAAAATACAGAAAAGTAGGTAATTACATTTTCAAATAGAGAGAAGTCTGAAACCTTTTATATATTAAGAAAACCTATGGCATGCTAAACTTACTTTTTAAGAGGAACTATGAAATGTATTTTGTCAGCTCATAAAAGTTAGTATTATTTTTAGTTTCAAATTTAGACAGCTCATCATTTTTCCATTTTTCAAAATTCAAAGCTAAAATAACACTTCCATAATGAACACTTCCATATGCATTTGGGTTGAATGCATATTAAATGGTTCCATTTGAAGCCATATTAACAAAAACAAGTTTTCAAATATAACCTGCTATTTTGCTTCATTTTCCCTACTGAAATGGTGTAGGGTACTGTGCAAAAAAGAAAAAAATTGGACATTTCCCGAGCAAGGAGTCCAAACTAGACAAATTCTTTTGTATCTTTGTTATATGTGACTTTTGAGGAGCAGAATATAATGGATTCCCATCCCTGCAGCAGAGTATGTTTACACAGTTCATATATGGTATGCAAAACAGAAGGTGTGGCCTAACTAGTAGTCTATGTAAGCATGCTCTTTTGTAAATAGAAGGCTGTTGCCACTGCAACAGATTTTAAAAAGATCTTGTGTGTCAAATATCCTTTAAGTATACCTGTTAGATCAGACCCCATAGATATAAATCAGATATTTATGCAACTTGATTCAAGAAGTCTCAAACTTGATACAAACAAGATAAAGACACCTTGGAATTTTGGGTACCTGGAGAAGAGTGAAAAGCATCCATAATTTTTTACATAGGAAAGGTTCTTGTGCAACAGTTCAAGACTTAGATTGCTTTTCTCATCTTGCTCATCTTGAGTTGCTCAATGTTCCACAATGTTGTATCACATTACTTATGCATGAACATAAAACATCACTAAATCAGAAATGTAGAATTTAGATGCCATTTTCCACAAAAGGTAAATGTTTCCATGAAATAATAATGAAATGAAGATTAATATTTGGAGACTTTAATTGCCTCATGCTACAAGAGTGTCTTTAAGTAATATATAACTTCATGGGGGAAGCTAGGGAGGCAGGGGGAGGTGGCATTGCTGTCTATTGATCACTCACACAATTGGATTTTCTGAAGGGAAGTGTTGTGCAAAGGATAGCTATTTTCATGCTGCCATACATGATAGCATGAAGGCTGAATCATATTTAATAGATTCTAAAGGAATTGTTTATTATAGACTCTAAGAACTGAAATGTCGTCTGAAGTCAGACTTTTTGCAGTCTCAGCTTCCATGATTAATTTTATTCATAAAAATTACTACAGAATATATGGAAGCTTTATTATTTCCCATTTAAAAGCAATCATGTAAAGAAAATATTCTTCTCTGATTTTTTGATTAATGCCCTGATCCAAGGGCATTAAAGCTAAGGAATTATGTTTTTCACATACAGAGTGATGCAGAAGCATCTTTGAAGTCTATGGTTTTGTCTGCAATAGATACATATAGAAAAAATGTTCTTACCAAAGTGTTGGGATGTTGCTGCATCCAATTGTTTTCCAAACAGCATAAGCTGGAACTAGACAAGACCAGTGCCTGTTCTGAGCTATTAAGGCCTGACCATATGCTAAAAAACACCTCACAAAATTTATTCTGAAGACTCCTATGACAGTCTCCTGAAAAATGAAAAGGTATGTGCCTGTTTCTTCCCCTCATTTTTTCTAACACCTAAGTATGCTAAGAAGATCACAGTGTTGGTTATAAAGGTAAATGTCAATAGTAAACACCTAAAATACATTGGAATAATAAGAAAACCTTTTTCACTACTGCAGTCCTGAGATATAGTGCCTAAAGTACTCATGGAACCTCACACCCTTGAAGCAGGAGGCTGGACTAGACAGCCTCCAGAGGTCCCTTCCAGAGACAATGTCTGTGGTTCTAATATGATTCTGCTAAAGATTTTTAGGGTAAAATAGTCTACAGTCTTTCTTTTCTATACACAGGCTTCCTGAATATGAAGTTAAGGAAAAAGGCAATATTCACCAAACACAGTCATGAAATAAAAGCTTTTCACTTTGTAACTCTTGTAAGATACAGAGATGCAGTCATATGGATGTTGCATCAAATAAAAAGTACTTTCTTTGATAGGGGTATATTGGTGATGGTGAACTATGGCTACCTAAGTTTATTATTAAAAGCACTTTCTTCCAGAATAGATGATTTCAGATTTCTAAATAAAATACAGAAACTTTCTGAAACACTTGACGAGTGATCCCTTTCTGCACTGGTAGAATTAATGATCCTTGTTTTCTTGACATAATGCTGGTGTAATTCTTCACTCATTCCAAAGGTGACAATCTTAGTTTTTCAAAAGTTCTTCCAGGTTTTAAAAGTATTCAATACATTCTGTTTGTCAAAAGGGCAAATTATTAAGCAGTATATGAGTAATGTGTGTTTTAAATTAAAAATTATTTTACATAAAAATTCTACTTTAAATCTTTTAAATTATGAAGCAGCACTTGGAACAAGACTCTGGTCTAAGTGCAGTGCTTCATTCTACTTAGTAATCAGCTTTTTTAAAATACTGCTATGATATGTTATCCATTACCTGGAACCCAGTACTTCCATACAGATTTAGGGCAAATATTTATGCAATTATATTTTTATGTTTCTTATAGTGTTTAGGTATATAAGTCAGCTGTTTTGGAAGACTGGATACAAAATGGATCTTTGATTTGTCCTAGGATGGCCGTTAGTAAGTTCACTATATGTTCTTGTACACATATAACATACTTGTATATCTTTGTGAAAATCAAATTTCTCAGACCTAACTAGACCTATATCTTGAAGTGGTTTCCTAACTCTGCTAATAGAGTCTTTTTTAATAAAAATGCCTATAATTTGTATGCTTTTGATTGGTCTGTTATATATTAATCTGGTAAATTAAACCTCTGAAAGGTAGTACAAACATGGATATGTTCTCACCAGGCTAATATTTTGCCACATGTGGAGGAAGTGTAGGCTTGAAATAATCATGGATAGCCATTCATAAAAATTCAATAGAAAAAATGCTGTCTTGAGATTAAACAATACTTAAGAGTTCAAAATTTTTTAGAAATAAACAAAAATACTTGTTATTCCTACAATTTAAAAGCAGAAGAATGGACTCCAATAATTTAATTATTTGACAATGAACATCAATAAAAAATGTAGTTGTTTTCTACCTAAATATGCAAATACGCTGCCACAAAGTTTTGAAATTTTTATACTTACATAAGATGCTTTTTCAGACAACAAATGCCCAAAACGGCTATGGAATTTGGCTGATTTAATACACAGTTGTATTCTCTTGGTACTGCAGTGAATCCTAAGTCTCACTTCTACAAGGTAGATCCAAGAGAGGACTTAAAAACATTGTTTTAATTAAAAAACCAAAACAAACAAACCCAAAAACCAAAACAAAACTGTAAAATAAAACCCTACAACACAAGATAAATGGTCTTTAATTGAAAAAAAAAAGGTAAAGAAAAGTCATTAAAATATTTCAAGCATGTATCCATTGTTCTCTGCATAACCTATCACATAGTTTTCTTTATCATCCATCTCTTCTACTTCTTTATTTTTTCTTTTTGTTTCTTTTTGTACTTTTGTTTTTCAAGTATGTAAAATTATGTAACCTGGATAAATGTAAGTTGTGGGGTTTAGGTAGCAACTGTTTAAGTGTTTCTTGTTCACCACTGGCCAATGATCTTTATAGTGAGCTTTTAAAACAACACAGATACTTAAGGTCCTAATAAACTTCTAATTGTATAACTTATTATTTTTGGTTTTTTTTTTCTCTTTTGGTATAAAAAGATCACAATGCAAACAAGTTAATAAATATTTATATGAGGAGGGGAAGAAAAATAATTACATCCAAGCTGACTTGGAATTTTCCTATCAAAGTACAGCTTGATGGAAAAATATGCAATGAAAACCCTCAGTATTTCATACAGGAAGATTTTTTTCCAAAACTAACCCTATATTTTATGTTGAACACAGTTGTCAATAACTAAATATTTCAGATTGTCAGAGTATTGTGTTTTGATATTACTGACTTCTAATCTTTCCTAGAACCCTATAGAAATTTTAAGAGATAAACCTGCAATTTTTTTTCCCCTTGCAAAAGTTTATCAAACACCTTCCATTACATCTTTAAAATTTTCCATTTGTCTTGATTGCTGGAAAGGCTGGTTACATACAAGTTATAAGAGAATGGGAAATACAGATTGAAAGATAGCAGATTATTATGGACGTTCTGATATGAGTTTCAGTATCTGTTGCAGAATAAATTTGGTCAGGCAAAATTAAATGGAATGGTTTGCATTAGGAATTATATGCTTTTATATTCCTTTAAATTTAGCATATTTATGAACAACTTTTAATAAATATTTTGATATTTTACTTCTTGTTTTCTTACAATCCTTAGCAAATTTGAAGTTCCAACTTTTTTATTTGAACTAATGTGTGTAAAATACAACAACTCATTTGTGTAGCATGCTAAGATTATCAGTTCTCATTACTCTAGGATAAGAACATAAATCACTAGGTTTGTGTGCCAGACTCTTAAAATGCATTCTTGGATAAGATCTCTCATACCAACTGACTGCCAGAGTTATGAGCCTCTGTGGGAACTGCTTTTGGATTAGTTGCTGATGTTTATTCCAACCTTCTAAAAGAGATTGTGAAGGAGATAAATTGTACCATGTACTTAGTGTCTACATGGTAGGTGAAAGAGCTAAAGAATTTATTACCACATCCTGGAACAGCTTCTAATGGTGGATCAAAATATTTTGCTGCAATTCTGTTCTAACTAGTTTAGACACATGACATAGTAACTACTGAGAAATGTCCTTTTTTTTTTTAATATATTTAGGAAAATATAAAATCACCCTCTCTGTAAGATCTTGTCCTATTTTCTCAGGTTTTGATGGGTTTGATATTTTTGTCCTTTAATTTTAATTTTTTTTCTTCTTCTTAAGTATTGAAGTAATAAAAAAACTACTTAATTTTCATTGATATGCAATAACAGGTACATAATTTTTAAAACTAACTGCTGGGGAGCAAGAGGAAACTGTGTAATATATTTATGTTACATAATTTTTTTCTTCTTTTCCCATTTAAACATCATCTGGCTGAGTCTTCAGCTTTACCTGTGAGACTTTCACTAAAGAGAATATTTTTACTCTTTCCACATCAAAACAGGAACACAATTTTGAGAGGTAAATATTCAATGTTAACATATCTGTGGAAGAGGTTTGTGTCTTTTTCTACCCATATACTTACTAATCTTTGTTAAGTTGTTGCTGTAGTGATGGATCAGTTTTTCCACTTCAGCAGCCATGGCATCTGTTTGTTAATCATACCTATTAAATATGGATTGGAATACAAAACTTGGCTGGCCATTAGACCATTGTTCCATCTTTGGTAAAAGGTTTGAATTGTTTGTTTGAAAGAAACGTGGCATATCAAGTATTTCCTTTATGGTTTGTAGTGAATGTTAGTATTATCAAAGACAAAATCCTGGCACATGCAAAAATTACAAGGTCCAATGGACTCTCACTAGATCCAAAGAGCAATGGCCCCTCCAACTACTGAGGCTGGGACCTCTACCTGCTTTGAAAATGAGCCTGTGCTATTAGCAAGGATTTTCTGTATTATTTGATTTGGACAGCTAAAACATTAATTAAAATAACATTAATTAAATTAAAATAAAATAACATAAATTAAAATAATTAAGTAAAATAACAAAAAAAAAAATCTTTGGCTTTGTGCTTATGATGCTTTTTGCCTGTAATGAAGTTTGAGTAGACATTTTCACAAAAATTTCTGGTGAAGTAGACAGTCAGGAATGGCATCAGGAGGATTGAGTAATACATATAAAGAAGGGAAAAATGCTAAGGCTTAAGCACTGACAAAATATTTAGGCAGACTGACTATTATTCCTTTAACAACCTCTCATCAGCAGAAGAGACTGAGGGTTCAACATATCATATCCTGCATAATTTTAATTCAAAGAGCACAATTTACAATAATCTTTCTGAAAGAACATTAGTTCATAAGGCATAAAGCTATTTTCTTTTTGCATTTTCATTAATTGTTTCATTTAGTTTAAAATGTGGATTATCTTTGGTGGTTTTTCTTTGTGAATCAGAATTTATTGGTTTCCATTTTTTTTTCCAGAGCAAGAATATTTTCCCTATTACACATTCTGCTTTTTTAAATTATCAAAATTAAATTTTTAAGAAATAAAATATCTGTATTTCCCTCTAGTTTATACTGTTTATCTAGATTTGCTCCTAGAACTCTATTTTTGAAACAAGACTGTGCCATGCATTACTCAAATGAAGAGCTACTTGTTTCTGTATATATGGGATGGAGAATAGTGGAAAGAAACGTAATATTTCTTAGTGGAGGCTGTGCAAGTGTTAAAACACAATAAATAAATAAAAAAAAATCTAAGGGGCCTCTGGTCTGAAAATTCAAACTTCTAAGGAGTTTTAACAAAAGTTAAATAGGGTACAGAACTTGAGAAAATGCAAGACCAGGACATATAATTTTTTGTAATAAAGGGAGTATTAAAGATTTGTAATTTCTGAAGCAGTCATTGAGAGTTTAAGTAGTAAATATAATAATTTTCCATAATTATTAATATTTTGCTCTAACACTAGTTATATTTATACTGGCAAAGGGATTGTAGAGACTGGATAGCCCTCCAATAGATATTTTATCAAAGACTGACTTAATGTAAATTGGACTTCTTAAAATATATGGAATAAAAAGTCCCTGAAATGATAGGATATATGCTTTGCTTACCTTCATCTTTGTACAGTGGTTGTGTCCACAAGAACGTGTAAGTGAGAAATAAAAAAAGGTATTTATCTTTGGTGCTTGTCTCTTTGGACTTATAGAGCTGAATAGTACAAGAAAAAAAGCAGCTGTAAATGTATATTGAGATCTTAATCTTGCCAAGGCCCTTTGATAAAACTTACCTAAATGAAAATGCTGAAAATGCACAGTTCAGTCATTTTCTAAATGTCTCCAGAGAGATTTCCTTACAGTTTATAGCAAATAGCTTAATTGTCATTCTTGTTACCTTACTCTGGGATCTAACATTAAACAACATTTTCTCTGGTTTGTGGAAAAAATCCCATTGCAAGGTTTGAATTCAGAGGTATAATAAAAAGACTCAGTCTCCCAGAGACAGGTAACCTGTCCAGTTTCCTTAAAAAACTGTAGTTTCATGGTCTTCAGAAGTAATAAGTCTTTATATTACATAAAGATATATTTGCAGGCAGAAAAATTAAATTAAACAGTTTAACTCCAGGATGTGTTAATTTGTTTATCTCAGTAAAATATCAGGAATTCCATAACTTTACTTTTATTGCATAAAAGTTGATGTTTGTATTTGCCCATATATATCTGCACATAACATATTATTTGTGTTAATATATCCTTTGCAGGCATGAAAGATAAAAAGCTGCATTCTCTGCGATAGCCTGGATTCTTCAGCTATGAATCACAGGTTTTTTTCACCTTAGTTGAAGAAAGGTCAAGGTAGGACCAAGCAACTGTACAGTGCTGAACCATTTCTTTGAGTGTGACATGTACTCTCTAGTAACAGTGAAGAAAATATTTTTGCTGATATTAAAACAACCAGATGTTTGAATGAAATAAAACATCATGGTCAAAATCATAGTCTAAAATATGCATATATAAAATATCCATGGTCTAAAGCATGCATCTATGGACATGCAGAAACACGTATGCATGCATAAACCTCACATTAAAAAAAAAAAATTCAAGCCACTTGGTGAAATATTAGAAGTGAAATGACTGTGAATAAAGACTTGCAAGAAAACCAAATATGCAATAACTAGTAATATTTCCTGTTTATTCAAAAACATAAAGATTTCATTTAAATATCTATTGTCGGGTTTGTGCTGTACTTAAAGAACTATTTGGAACAGCTGGAAAAAGATGAGACATCAGAATGATTATCAGGAAATATAATTTCTATGTCTAATGTCTATGAAATATAATTTCTATGAAAAGATTGAATGAACTCAAACTGTCATCCTAATGAAAACCATGAAAGAAGCAAGATGACAATCCTTTAGATATCTAAAATTATGATATAAGGTAAATATTACAAAAATAATAATGATCCTTAAAATTTAATAGGGAAAATTAGATGAAGCTAAAAAAACCCACATTAAACTTTATCAGAAATGTAGCAGAGCATTATACACACCAAGATTCTGTTAAGGCTCTGTTATGAGTCTTTTTAAATGAAGCTGGAAAATAATCTGAAGAATATTGTGGGTACAATTATTTCATCTTTGGAACATGAACTTTAGGCTGAAGATTCTAAGATTGTTGATGAGATTTTTGGTTTTGTACAGTTAATTATAATAATTGCTGCATTCTAAGACACAAAAGACCAGTAAAAAGGGGTAAGTCTTTTTTTCTTACAGTAATTGTAACTAAATGTATTATAAAATACAACTTGAATTCTGGGCAGAATTGTAGATTTGTAGACTGGACAGAGAGACACACTATCATGGGTCAAGCACTAAAAATCATAGTCACAGAATGGTTTTGGTTGGAAGATCACCTACTTCCAATGCTCTGCCTTGGGCATGGGCAGGTTAATCAGAGCCCCATCCAGCCTGGCCTTGAACACTTCTAGGGATGGAACAACTACAGTTTCTCTGGGCAACCTATTTTGGTGTCTCCCCACTCAAAATAAAGAATTTTTTTCCTAATACTTAATCTAAACTTAATCTCTTTCAGTTTGATTTCATTCCCCCTTGCTCTTTCACTATATGCTCTTGTAAAAAGTCCCTCTCCATCTCCTGGAGGGCCACAGTTAGGACACCTCTAAGCTGTCTCTTTTTCAGTCTGAACAAATCCAATTCACTCAGTCTTTCCTAGTAGAAATAAAAAACTCTGCATGTTACATTATTATTACTACTGCAGGAGAAGAAAATTCACATCATTCTCTTGGGAGAAGACTTTTAACCCTCAACTCAGAACACTGTCGTCTCTATGAGTCACTTCTAAAAGCATGAGACAAAATTAATTGGGAGAACTTTTTTATTCCATTTAACATTGTATTTTCATGGAATTGTTAAACAAATTGTGCAGTGGTAGCTGTGAAGTTTTAGTAAGGCTCAAACACTGACAAATAAGAAATTGGAGCTAGAACCTGTGTTACTTAGAAACTTGTACATGTATGCAGAAACATGTTTGTACTATAATTACCATCTCTTCTCTATTTAACACACATCTGGTTCAGAAGTTCTGTCTTTTTGTATATTATGAAATTGCCTTTCCACTTTTACTCAGAGGAGCATTCACTAATTCCTTGTCAGATCAGGCATCATGTTAATTTGTGATTCATAAAGAATTAATTGAAATAACCTATTACAGAATATCAAGGGTAAATATGAAAATATTTAAGTCCATTTAAAAAATTAACTGAAATGTATTTATTTGAGGACTTTTTGAGTACTGGGACTTATCATTTCAATTTTTTAATTCAGTCATTGTCATTCCCTGAATGTTTTGAAAACATTTTAGAAACCACAACTGTCAAGCTGAAATTGTGTCATACATATTTTTGTGAAACTGAGTTTATAAACTTTTTGGTATTTGACTATAATCATTAGATACCTGTGGCATCATATTAAGAGTTTTCCTGGAAATTTACATTTGTGTAAATGCTTTGGTTTCTGTTGCATATGAATATGAAGGATGGTTCATCATCATTAAAAATGTTTGGACTTTGTCTCTTTAACATATTCTGCTCCTTTTAAAGGAAATATATACAAAGGTGACGGATGCTACAGGTTATGTATTCATCTTAGTATAAATGTTGTGACAATCAGCATTATTTTGTCCTGAAAAGAAAATGCTTGTACAGAGCATATTTATTGGAATGGAAATATAAAGCTTTGATGTAAGTTTCTTTAGAAAGTGAAAAAGAAGCTGAACCAGACATGGTGGTTTGTACAGACTGTGTGTTTCCAAATCTTTTTGACATACTGTCCAGAAGAATAAACCAGACTACCAAAGGGTTTGAAAGGAGACTTCCTAAGTGATTTTAAAAAGTAATACAGTTTCTTAATTCATCAACTGTTATTAAATTAGTGTGTTCCCTTAACTGTCACCTCAGGTTTCATCCAAATGCAATTCTAGAGTTATGTCTAACCACAGGGCACGTATTTACAAAACCATTTAAAATGCATCTTTTTTTTTTACAGATGTTCTCTGTGTATTGTTCCACACTGCAATTTCTTGTAATGATTGCAGAACAGCAATATTGTTAAGAAGATAGTTTAATAGCATGTCACATCTTCAGCTTAAAAATCATTTAGCGTAACAAACAGATAGATGTCTTTCTCCTTCAAAGCAGGTACTGTTGTAAAAACTTTTCCTCTGAATGAAAATGTGTGAACAGCACATTTAAAGAAATTTTTTTGTGAGTAAAATATGCAGAAGTATTCATGTGTACATCTATATGTTTCCACCCACTGGTTTGTCCCTTATACCTTTAAAAAAAAAAAAACAAAACAGAAAACATTATGCAGTCCTCATCTCTGTTCTTCAGGGCACATCTGAAATTTCATTTTCCATTATGCTTGAAAAAGATTTTAAAGGTTTTACTTCTGTTTTTGGTGCATAAGCAACCCGTTTTTTTTGGGATTTAAACATTTTGAAAGAAGTTGATCCACATCCAGGCCAGTGGACAAACAAGGTTCTTTCTCTCCCTGTTTGTTTTTCACACTCAAGCCACTTCACCTGCTCACCACCAAGAGCAGATTGATCTTCACTAGTGCTCACACATTCAGTCACACACCTACACTCACTCCAGTTTCTGAGCCCACAGACACTAATCTTTATAGATCAGACATCATCTTAAAAAGAAAAAGTCATTCAGCAAGAAATAAAATAAGCAGTCAGAGGATAGACAAACTCAGGTTTGTGACCACCTGTGGAACTTGACCATACATAAGTCTATGGACCTTATGAGACACATCCCAGAGTCCTGAGGGCATCAGCTGATGTACCTGCCAAGCCACTCTCCATATACTTTAAAAGTCATGGCAGTCAGGAAAGGTTCCTGGTGACTGGAGGAAGGGAAACAAGGCATCTATATTTAAAAAGGGCAGAAAAGAGAAGACCCTGGGAAGATCATGAAACAGATCCTCTTAGAAGCTGTGCTAAGATAATAAAGGACAAAGAAGTGGTTCGAAACAGGCAACATTGCTTCACCAAATGTGAGTGCTGACTGACCAAACCAGTGGCCTATGATGGAATGATTACATCAGTAGACGAGGGAAGGGCTATGGATGTCATCTCTCTGAACTTCCATCAGTCCTTTGACATGGTCCCCCACAACATCCTTCCCTCTAAATTGAAGAGAGATGGATTTTATGGGGGACTGTTTGCTGGATGAGGAATTGGATGGATAGTCACATCCAGAAGGTAGAGGTCAATGGCTCAGTGTTCAGATGGAGATCAGTGGCAGGTGGTGCCCCTCAGGGGTCCATATTTGGATCAGTAGTTTTTCATGTCCTCATCAGGGACATAGGGAGTTGGATTGAGTGCACCCTCAGCCAGTTTGCAAATGACATCACGTTTAGTGGTTCAGATGACACACCTGAAGGATGGGATGCCATTCAAGAGGGGACAAATGGGCTCAGGTGAAACCATTTGATGGAAGGTGCTGCATCAGTGCCAAAACAAGCCTGGGACTGAAGGGGCTGGGATCAGCTCTTCTGAGAAGGACTTGGGGATGCTAGTGAATGGAAATTGGACAGAAAGGCAAGAGAACCATTGCCAGCAGGTTGATGGAGGTGATTCTCCTCCTCTGCTCTCCACCTGTACTGTATCCAGCTTTGGGTTCTTCAACTCAGGAAAGAGGTGGACCTGTTGAAGTGGATCCAGAGGAGAGCAACAGAAATGATCAGAGGCCTGGAGTATCACTCCTATGAGAAAAGTCTGAGATGGTTTGGGTTGATCAGCCTGTAGAAGACTCCAGGAAGACCTCATTGTGGTCTTCCAGTACATAAAGGAAGCTTGTAAGAAACATGTGGACAAACCTCTTACACAGACCTGTTGAGATAGGACAAGGGGTAATGAGTATTAATTAAAAGACGGTAGATTTAGACAAGCTATAAAGAAGAATTTTTTTACAATGAGGGTGGTAAAATGCCAAAAGAGTGTCTCATCCCAGGAAAGATTCCAAGCCAGGTTGGAAGGGGCTCTGAGCAACCTATCTAGTTGAATATGTCCCTGCTTATTACAAGGAGGTTGGACTAGGTGTTCTTTGAGGCCCCTTCTACCCTAAACTATTCTATAACACATTGATCTTGAGAACCTCACTTAATCTTGTATATTTACTTTAAATTTATTTGTAGACGAAAAAGAACAGATCCAACTTAGGACACACTTATATTTGGGATTTTTATTTATGGTCCTGTAAATCTGACATTTTTTTCTGTCCTTTAAGCTATATAAGTCATTCTGTCGTGTCTCATTCATTAGTGGATTGATATATCAGAATTATTTGATGATAATTAGAACTATCAATTCAATTTCTATATCCAGATATTCATATTTATCTTATTTAAACCCAGTACAATTCAGAATTCTTCTGATTTAAAACTCATTATTCTTCTGAGGAGAAAGGCAGGGCTGCATTCTTCATTTTACAGTTCTCAAAAGAAGGACATGTAAAATGGGTTTCATCCCAGAGTTTTTTATTTGTGGCTGAAAGACACATTGTCTCTTCACAATGCAGATATTTAAAGCAAATCAGATGAATCTGGTCTTGAAAAGACACTTTTCTCTCATGAATATAATGGGTGAATAGGTGATGTAGACACCTTTATCATAGCTCCCTAAAGCTGTATGAGGTGGAATCCTCACAGAGAGCTGTCAGGACTTTTCCAAGTTCACAGGAAATACCTTGCAAAGGCAATTCAGTGCAGGTCCCTTGGGTCTCATTTGTAGAAATTCTTGTCTGCCTAAAATAATTTTACTGACAGTTTATAAATATAACATTTATGGGGTTTGGAGGGAAATTACTGAAGGTGTATTGCTGGGAGGTAAAAAGGCTTTCCATGATTTTATGGTCACTTCAATTTAATTTCCCTCCTGTAATTATTTTCATATCTCTGATTAGTCATTAAGTCATTAGTTTCCTGATTAATTGATCAAATTAATTTCCATACTGATTATCTGTAATTTTTACCAGTTGCTCAAACAATTTCCATTTACTCTGTTTCTAAACTATACTCATAAAGCACTGAATGTGAATATCTATTTTAAGCCTGCATTTGCCTCTCATCCTTTCAGTACAAATAGAGGAAAATAAGCTATTTATCAAAATGCAAGTGTTACTTTGGCTTAATTCTGTAGAGATTTTTCATCAAGAGTAATTATTTTTAATTATGTACACAAAATAGAAAATAATTCTAAACAAATTATTTAACATGCAATTTGCATGACTGTCCAATAGCCTGGCAAACAAAGAATTAGGACTATAATTTTATGAGCTGTCTCTTCAAATACAAAACATTTTGGAAGACTATCTTTTCATAGTACTGTGTTTTTTTTTTTTCTCTGTAATACTTCATGTGCTGAACCACAACTTTTGAGTATAATATATTACAACTTTTGAAAAATAAATTCAGGCAAAATACCTTTTGAGAAGTGTACAGCATATATTGAAGCACTAGAGCATATATTGCTTTGGTATTATAATCTGACTTGAACAGTTAAAGCTGGCTCGATATATAAAGCTCAATTATATTACTGGGCTTATCTTAAGTCATGATAATTTTAAAGGTAATGACATCCTAATACCTCATATCAAAATTTTAAGTGTCTTAGTATATTCACCCAAAGCTGACTGCAACTTTGAAGGGAAAGGATATATATATTCCTATACACACACACACACATATATACACAAATATAAAAATATACATATCTCCAAGCTCTTATAGATATACATTATAGCTATCTCCAAATTTATCTTCTTTCTCTTCATATGCTGCATCACTGCATTTCATGTAGCTGTATAACTGGTAACATTTGATTTGAGTTTAAACATTATGAAAAATGGAAAATAGAAACCAGATATTTCTATGGAAAAAAAAATCAATAACAAGGAAAAAAAACCTATGGCAAAGAAACAGAATAAATTGATATGATCAATTTATTTAGCAATTTAGCAATTTATAAATGCTATTAAAAAGTTCTGGAGCCTAGGACCAATTTAAGTGGAATTGCCATAACAAGAGTGCATAAATAGCAAATTATTAAAACATATATATTTATTGGAAATGGTGTACTTTTTTCTCTTTTTTCTCTTTTTCACATATTATTATTCAAATTACCTTTGCAGTGAATACGTAATCTATCACATTTGCCTAACAGGCAAATCATGCATTTATACTTAAAATTTTCTAATTCTTTTGACTAATTCAGTCAATATTAAGAAGCAAAACCACAGACAGAAATAAGGTGAGGCCACACAGAGGGAAAAAAGTGTATAATGGATCTGTTTCCTGCTCCTTATGGAGTACATTTCTCACTTTTCAGAACAAGGCAAAGTGAGCCAGCCTAAGCTGAAAGGAACAAACTACACCAAGTGAATTTGCATTCTCCTAAAGCCATGACTGATCCATGGGCAAATCATCACATAGAACAAATCATCACATATCCACTTGATATGGATAGTTTTATACATTTCTATTAAAATTTTATTACCGGAAATTCTCATCTAAGTGAAAACACAGACCAAAAACTAGGGTTTGTGAGCAAATAACTGCAAAGTTACTAATACTTCGGGGTCTGAAGGTGGGAGGCAGGGCACAATACAGGCATGTCCACACTGCACATCAAAGCATTGTCTGTGCTTCAGTAGGAAGGGCATGTGTCACTTTGGAAAGCAGTTTGAGATAAATTGCAATATTATACAATGTTATTTAATCTATATGCATTCAGCCTTAAAATCTTTCATTGTTTTTGCTTTTCTCATGCCTATCAAAAATTCCCAGCTCTTTCCTCTAGACTTCACAAGATGTAAGACTTATAGAATCAAATTATTTTTTTATACAAAAGAAAAAATTATAGCAATGGTTATTTTTTTTTTCATGTTTTTATCCAGATCACATCACTTGAAAGTCGCAATAAGGGACTATATACATCAACAATAATAGACATATAAAATTGTAAAAAAACTCTTTACACAAGCACTAGATATATCTATTACTGACAATATAAACTTTGACTAAAATAACTCCAGTCTTTAAATTTTTTTTATTCTGCACAAGATTGTCAGTTGACAAAGGATTTTTTTAATTTGGAGGGATTTCCAAATACAATCTAAGTTCTGAATATGTTGCAACATAGTGACAGTGGGGATGAGTTCAGACTGAAAGAAAACATTCATGATATTCCATTCAATGGACACACACTCCCACTATATGCACAAAAGGGTCACATAAGCACAGTGGTATATTTCATAAATTCACTTGGGGTTGATGCTACTAACAAGGGAAATATTGCAGTTATTCTCTACAATAACATGTATGTTGAATATTCAGAAATGGCATGTATATTTTGTTCTTCAATTTTATGTAATTTAAAGATCATAGAAATATGAGAAACTCTTAATTGCCACAGAGTATTCTAAAAAAATAATTTTAGGAGGGTGTTCCTCCTTCATCTTTTTATCTTCCACTAGTTCACCGTGGCTTAACATTTTTAAAATTTTTAAGGTGTTTTTTATAATCAATGAAAATTGATGCAGCATCAGACTAGAGAGACACTAATTTAAGTGTCTAAATGTAGTTGCCTAACCATCTGTCAAGGTCAGTGAAGAGCTAGGTAAGAAAGCCCTTGGAGCCATGGGACTGGTCTGTTGATCAAATGTAGGTGCTTAACATGCTCTCTTAACATGCTACGTCTCTCCAGCCTCTCTTGCCTGAATTGTCTGATTATCCCCTGACCGTAAAGTAGCCTTTGACAGCTCTCAAGGCTGCACTTCATTGTTACAGACTTCCTCTTTCCCTGGTACAAAGGATTTCAACTTCTCTTCTGCCCATAGAACAAGCTCAACAGCAATTGTGGAGATGCTCACACTGTTATGAATTTTTCATAATAAAGCTCAAAAAATTTACACCATTCTTTATGGAAGATGAAGAATAATTGCAAAGAAAGAACTGGTCCAGAAAAAGAGACGTGATGACTTGGGATTGTTTACGTTGAAGATCACAATGTTGTCCGGGCTGAAGTGGATAAAGCAGGAAAGAATTGAGGTGAAGCAAGAATGACCAGTTCAGCTTTAAATTATTACTTTGGCCAGTGGCTTGAATAGCTTGAATGTAAACTTCATATTACATGTCGTGTGAATCACCTGAACTTTTTTGGATGAGTTTTAGTGTCTTCATTGATTATATTGACCTGTATTAATGACAATATGCTCTTCAAATAATGTTATATTTTTATTAACCTTTAGCAACTGACTAAAATGAGTATAAATTACAAACTACATCTGTTGCTTTCTCTCTCTGTATTTCATCCTTCCTATATTCATAACCACTGTAACAGGATATTCTAGTCAATATTGTTCCCAATGCAACCAGAACAAATAATTTTCCACATGGGAATATATACTAGGAATATGGGAATATATGGGAATATATGCTAGTATCTCACCTGCTGGTATAGATGTATTCTGGTTCATCATGTGCTTTACTGTTGCAGTTGTTTTGCCTGTACAGACACAGTCGGTCTCTTGAATTATATAATTTAGGAACAGTTGTTCCATAATTTCAGAGACATTAATATTGCTAAATAAGTTTTGTCATCTTATTTAAATAATTTTATATAAGCATTTGCTGTCAAATGCATTCTTGAGACTTTCTGAATGATTCTAGCCTACAGAACAACTGTCAGCATCAAGAAAGTTATTGTGCTATAACATAGATGCCCATATTAAAAGTAAATGCCTTTCCTATTCTGTGGAATATACAAAAAATTTTAACCACATCTCACCTTATTAATGCATGAAAAGTGATGTATTTTTCACCCCAGGATTCACTGGAATACTGGTTCTGGTTTATACGTAAAAACTGTATTTTAGTTATGGAAAGAATATGTTCATTACAGTTTTACATATGCAGGCACAATAATGACATTTGCACTTGATTTGCTATAGTCATTAAGAATTACTATGAACATTGCATCACATTACAGTGAACCTACCAGTCTAAATTTTACATACATATGTTTAATATAACATTGAATTAGCATGTATTCATGACATGTATAAATTAATCTTTTAAATGCCATAAGTTTTGTAAGCAGCTGTATTTAAAGTTCTGGAATCTTCAGGCAAAGTTACTATCAAAAGCTTCCTTTTTGATCAATGTTAATGTTAAAATTAAAAACAAAATAAAGCAAAAATTAGCTAAATGAGAAAGTTTTCTAATTTTCTTCATATTTGCTAAAATTACATAGCACATATTTCAGAAAAAAAGCCATCTAAATTTAAACGAAATTTCTGGATATGTACAATAACCTCAATTTTCATTCAAATTACTGAGAAAAGGTAAAATATATATGGATTATGATAGTTTATGACGGTCATTATGAGCATTTAATATTAATTTCAATATTATATTTTTTTATATTCACAATGTAACAAAATTCCCTCACAGGAGTCTCATTCTGATAATTTCCAGGCTTTCATGTATCTTTCACTGGTGAGTTTGAAGAAAATGCATAACACGTTATATCAAATATCTCTTTAGAAGTAGGCATGACTACACCATTTTTATTTTATAGCTACATTATGTGATTTGCCTAAGAGGCCTCAAAAAGCCAGAGGCCATTCTGCTTTAACAATCACTGGATGATTGAATAAAAAAAAAAATTAAAAAAAAGAGACTAATTATGGATTGAAGTTGTGTATTAGAAATTGAATTAATGTATTCTTAACATTTCTTCTCTGCACTCAGTTTTAAAAGATTAAAAGGCCAAACCATGACAAGGTAAAGTACTCTGAAAGCTGATTTAAATGGTAAGGCTTAATCAGCTTGTGGGTATGGAAGCTAAAGTCGAAATGGATTAATAGTTTACAATTTAGCATTTAGTCTACATAAACTTTGCTGGATATTTTTCAAAGTCAATGAAGAGTGATGAGCCCTCTAGCACATTCTTTAACAGTGAAATGAGTTACGCCTAAATATTATGCCTGCCTTTTGAAGGCTTGTATCTGGGAAAATTAAGTTTACCTTTTTTGACCCATCACTCAGCTGTATCCAACTCCTGAGCACACACTGTGGCAATTATGTGTGTTTGTACATGCAAACTATTAGATGTAAAAAGGAGCATGGGGGCCCCTGTGCTCAGAGTTATCCATGCAAGGAGATTGAGGACCCTATGTTGGAAACCAAGGGCTCCTACACAGGACACAAGAAGAGGTACTTTTTTAAGGTTTTGTAGAGATTGGACAAGGGCAAATGGATTCACACTGAAAATATATTTAGGTTAGGTATTAGGAAAGAATCTTTACTGTGAGGGTGGTGAACCCTGGAACAGGTGGCCAAGAGAAGTGGTGTCCCATTCCTGGAGGTGTTCAAGGCTACATCAGGTGGAGCTCTGAGCAACCTAGTTTTATGAAAGGTGTCTCTGCTCATGACAGGGGTTGGAACTGGAAGATCTTTATGGCCTTTTTGCTACAAACCATTTTATATTTCTATGAAAGTTTTACTACTGTTTCTTTTACCTAACTGACAACCTCCTGTTTAGTGCTTGAGTGGCTGTCATGAGGATGAGAAATGTACATTTGCAATCCTTCATGCATGTAAGGAAACTGAAGTGCAGATTTTCGTTGTACAAAAAGAGATTTCAGCCTGTCATGTTTGTTTAAAGGCATTTCAAAACATTTCATCAAAAGCATTGTAGACGTATACAGGAGGCTCAACTTCATTTTGTGTGTCATATTATTTCTTAAACTAGGATTTTCGGGAATAGTTTGGCAGATGCTATGATGTTCAGGATGTCTAACTTGGAAATGTATAGTAATACTATCTGTAAAGACTGCTTTAGTAAAAACTCCTTTCACTTCAGTGACAGATGAATTGGCATTACAATTTTAGATTTAGGTAACTACTTCCTGTTTAATTTAAGTGCTTTGGTATTTTCTCTTCCTTCTGTTATTTCAAAATCCATGTATAAAACACATAAATTGCCCAAAACTAGTAGTAAATTTCTCTTCAAAGTTTTACTGACCTTTAGTTGAACCTGATCTGAGCTGTTAATGAGACTCTTAAACATCAAGTCCTGTATGACTTTTGGCAATTTAGTAGTGCATTTAGTGACTATACCACAATAAAAATATATGCTGTCGGAGATTGCTGTTCTATTCATACCTTTGCCACTGGTACTACTTAATAATGGTACAAATTGCTAAGGTTTGGCAATGTTAGAGGAATTCACATTAAAAATAATGCCTTTCAGATAAAACTGCAAAATATACAAATACAATTTTGACGGAAGTATATTAAAATAACATCCATCATAATATTTCTCCTGCACATACTGTAAATGAATATCTCTTTTTTCTGATCCATGAGAAATAAGGAAGATTCAACTGTACTTCTTTCTAACCACTGCTCAGCTGCTGCCCAGAGCTGCTTTAACTTCTTCGCATGAGAGACTGGGAGAGCTGTGCTGCCCCGGGGCTTCCTGGGGATCAGAAGACATTTCTACACCAGCCTGGGCTCCTCACATTTGACCTCCTGCAGCCATCTCCTACACAACAGAACCAGATGGGTTTCCTGCCAGCAAGGGCTTGCTTGCCTGAGGAAAATGAAGATGCAAAAACATGAGCATTTGAGCCTGATCTAAAGCCTGCTGAACTCAAGTTATGTCCATGTTTTTGGCATTGTTTGGGCTGTTAAGATTCGGTCTTGATCTGTCCAGTGTCAGTAAAAGCTGTGTCACTTTGTACTGCCAGTGCTACATGTCCAGAAACTTTCTTCTGATAGCCACAACAGAGACAAAAATTAAAGACAAAAAAGTAAATAGCGTAAAATATAAATTATATAATTATTGCCAATATAGACATAAAAGTTTCCTGTTCTGTATAATATTTTTTCAGTACCAATACTAAAGATATTGACTACAAGAAGTGAAAATAAGCAATACTTTTGTATGTAAATGCAACAGAAAATTGAAAGCATTTGACAAAAAGAGTATTTAATATACAACTATGAAAACTGTTAGTGCTTAAAGTTAGGTGTAAATCCTTCTTGGTTTCTTCTATACTAACTATACTAACTTCTTGAATGGCCTGTAATACAGTCAACAAAATGAATCAAATTGTGAACACATTAAAGTTAACCAGAACTATTCCTTACCCTAGAAATGTTTAATTTACGTTGACAATCTTGCCCTGAGTGGTCATAGCTGGAAAAGTAAGGAAAATTACAGTCCCATCTTGGAGCATATCTGCTTCAGTTTTCAAAATGCATGCATTTAGCTCAAAAAACTCTTATTTGTTACACTGAATTTAAAAGTTGAAATTTGTTGTTAAAGGAGCTTTAATAAGGAGTCATAAATAGAGATGATTAAATTAAACTCATGTAAACATGTCCAAACCTTACAGAGACTTTACCTAGCTTATTTTACTACAGAAAATTTAACCTTTTTTTTTTTTAAATGAAAAACACAATGATCTGATGGAAAAGTGGCAATCATTGTTGTGTGCCCCCAGACACTCTGAAAATTTGCATTAAGTGATGTAGATTTACTATAGCTAGTAACTATAACGATATAACTAATAGCTATAACTTAACAACTGTCTGGAGACAAAAAAAAAAAGCATTTTGGGCTAAAGACATGATACTGACTTTGTTTAATGAAAAATAATTAATTATACCTTTGGTACAGTTACTTCACTTCCCAGTTTCAGGATGAGCAGGGAACATCAAAGAGGAACTGTTATGGACTGACTGCAGACTCCATTCCCCATCCCCCTGCAACACACAAGCTCTGTCTTTGTCTTGATCCATGAGCTTTTTCATCTTATTTTCTCTGCCTGTCCTGTTGAGGAGGGGGTGTAATAGCTGAGTGGGTGTGAGGGGCTGGGTGAAGGTCTGGCATCCCTCCAAGGTCAGCCCACCACACAGATCACAGCTTAAAACTAGAAAAACACCAAGACACTATGAGTTACACAAGTGCTAGATTCAAGCAAATACTTGAATGTTTCTCTGCATAAATTCTACATGTAAGACAGCTGAATGAAGAATCTTGTTTTCCATGGGTATCTGTATAGCACTTTCAATTTCAGACTAGGCAAAAATAATATCACAGAGTAGTACTATAGGGATACATATCAGATTAAAATCTGCCTTTCTGAAGTGGCTACTCTGAATGAGCATGTTTAAAATACAAGAACTACTGGCTTGAGCAGATTCAGAAGCTGAATTCAATTTTATTCCATTCCATGATGACTCACCACTCCAGATTATACTACTACAGAAAAAAAGCAAACCCACAACAACAAAAATACCACACACCAACCAACAAACAAATAACTATACCAATACCAAAAAATCCCCCGTTAGATCACTAGTTTTTTTTTAACTGTTACAACTTTGAAACAATATTAGATTTTGGAGTTCCTATTTCCTCAGAGAAGAAAAAAACCCAGCTTTTATTAATTATCTAGAAGTACATTTAAAATATCAGAAAGCAGAACAGACAGGCAGAGTGGTAGTTTCTCTAATTTGGTAACAGGTAGTTTACACATAACTGATAAGAAACTCTTGGCCATTAGACAATAAAGCCTTTGGTTTGGAGGTAGGTCTAAAAATGCCTGATGTGGAAATGTCTTGGTAAATTTTATTTCCTCCAGGAATGCATAGAAAGAAGGGTGGCTTGTTAATGGGATTGAGTTAAAAAGCAAGTAATTGTAAACTGATTATGGCACATATTCTTGAGCATTATATTTTGAAATGTTAAATATTTTTAAGTTTCACGTGATTTGTGTCAGTGGATCTGGCAAGGACTAACTGAGGATAATGAGATTAGGAATAAATGCAAAAATGATTTTTAGAATGCTTTTCAATTTACAGTATGAGGGCCCTGCAGTACATAAAGACAACTGGCATGATGCTCATCCAGTGGAGTGATAAAGGTAAAAGTGTTAATAATTGCCACAGTTAGATGCCATTTCACAGAGATACCTTGTAATGCATACTGCTTACACTTGCCTTGTATACCATGCAACTAAAAAAAGAAAATTCTTATTTAAAAAAAAAAAATCTGTTTTATGAGCTACTTGCATAGAAATATTGTTAAAAGAAATATGTCTCATACACCAAAAGATTTTTAATTAAAGAAGACTTGTATTTAAACAAAATACCTAGACTATGTCTAATTAGACATAGTCTAGAACAATATCATAGTATTAAAACAATTCCTTTTGATTAAGTGATTTTTGTTTGTTTTCTTTAGTTGTTATTTATTTGTTGAGGTTTTTTTTTACTTTATTATATTTTTAACAGAAAATGTCACTAATTACTGGCTATTTTTTTTCTAGTTAAGAACACAAAGTGAAAACTTGAGTCAGAAATAAGAGTGCAAAAGAAACAAATGCAGGCAGGTAATGAGATCCAGAAATAATATTTGATGTACTGTGTCAGAATCTAAACCAAAGGTTTGATGCCATTTGTCTTCTCTGCCAGGCAGGACTAAGTCTGTTCAACATTGGGTGAATAATGAATGGTTCTTGAGAAAGTTTCACCTACCTGAATTTTAGAAAACTGAAAGCTGAATGTCTTCTTCTAAGATGATTTCTGGAGGCTTCTTTGCAGACAATGAGAAGATAAATGGATGGTGGATTTTCTAGTCATGAAAAAAGATGTCTAATGTTGCCAGAATGACTGAACTTTGTCTTCTGACGTTAATGTAATGAAAGCCAGAGATGACTAAATTTGGTGCCAGATTTTGTGGTGCCACATATGGCTAAAGACATTCAATAATGTAGTTATGGGGGGAAGGTGTTCCTGCTGAAATAAATGTTAGTAAATACATACAAAAACAAGATTTTATTTGCATGACAAAATCACTATGTAAGTGCTCAAAAATTTGGCATGTCCTCAAATGCTACTTTTCTTGTAAAAATAATGAAAATTAATTATAAATAAATTTAAAAGTGAGAACAAAAAAGGATTTTAACTAAGAGGAATGTTTCTTAATTTTCAAATTTAACTATGAAGCAGAAATGAATTTGTCATCTCAACTCTCTTTTCCTGTCATATATAATTATGGCCTAGGTCTACAAAACATTTCAGTGATTCTTAAGGAGATTAATGGTTGTCACATCAAAATGGTACACTTATTGAGAGAAGTACCTGTCTAGAGAATTTTTCCTAAGAAAACTTAAGGAACACAAGCCAATATGGCCTAATGAGCAAAGCTAATAACTAATTTTAATATTTTAATAAAAACTAAAAAATTTCCTATATAAAGGGGTTTTTTTCTAAAGAGTTTTTTTTTTTTATTTAAAGGAAATAAGAATTATTTCCGCAGTTGTTTGACTAATAATTTTTTCAGTGTTCCTCCATCATTTCTGCTAGAAATGAAGATGTGTTGTTATAATATCATGTCAAATAAATTTGTCTTTTATTTTTAATGTATCTGGAGTGATCATAGAATCAAAGAACATGGAGAAGGCCCATGAGGATCTTTGACTTCAATTTCTGACCCTGCACAGAACACCCCAAAAACGACACTTTGTACCTGACAGTATTGTGCAAATGTTTCTTGAGCTCTGTCAGGCTTTCTGCTGTGACGTCTTTCCTCAGGAGTCTGTCCCACTTCTCCATTACTCTCTAGGTGAAAAACTTCCTCAGGTTTCATTTTCATACTCTTAAAATTTACCTTCTGGATGAAAGATAATATAGGAAAAATCATCGCAGGAATGTACTTTTCACTAAAGAAAATTTCAATACAATTATGATTATCACAGATTTGAAACTTGATATATTCTATATTCCTTCTTATATTAGATGTGGCTGCCTGTATTTAGCTAACATGTGATTTAATAATCCTTATTGCAAACTTAGGCTTCAAACTTCAGTAAAATAGGGCTCATCTAAAATGCTATTATCTAATATCTTACAGTCAAAAAACCCATTGTCTTTTAAATGTCTGTAATTTGTTTTTGCTGAATTTTTTTTTTAAGTGCAGCTTCATGTATTGTGATTCACATAGTGCTTGTGTAGCTCCATTATGAAAAATAAGATACAACCCAATCATGGTTATTCCTATGGAGTACTGCACTTGTCAGCATGCCTTTAAAGTGCAAGTGTAAAGTTTTATATTCAGATGACAAAGTTAAGAACAGCTTCTATTTATAGGCAGAATTTATGCTTGCAGCACTTAGGTACAAGCACTTAGCACAAAGGTATTTAATCACTGACAAAAATGTCTACTTAAAAGTAAGCAATATATGTACAAAAATATCTGCATGATATAGAGTGTGCTATCAAACATTAAATTTTAGAGGGTGTGTATAGACTTCTGGCTTTTAACTTGAATGTTTTTCCAAATAAGAACTTATTTATTAATTTAAAGGACATTGAATCTTTTTTTCTGCAGTACTTTCATTTTTCAATTAGAAAGGAAGGCTACTTGGGTAAGCCTTTAGACTACTTTCACAATTTCAGGAATAAAACTGTCCTTCTGTTCTTAAAAGAGAGCCATGGAAACTTTGTCCTTGTTCTTCACATTGACACAGATGTCAGCTTGCAGCCACCTCTATTCAATTTTAACAAGTTGTGCTTCTTATTTGGGGGAGGGGGGTATTGGAAGAAACCAGAAGCTGAATCACAGGCATTAAAAAAATATCTAGCACACAATAGAGATCAGTTATAAAAGAGCTCACTAAGGCAAAAAAGATTTTTTGTTTCATGGAGGAAAGATAGTGCAAAGCTTTAATCTTTGCAAAGGCTTTCTATGGATATGAAAGTGTGTTACATTTTTGTGTTAGTTTTTGTACTGAGACAGGCAGGTGGCTGGAAAAGGACTCAGGAGAGGTTAACACCTGTCTTTTCATAGCTTTAAAAATTCAGGTTTTATCTTTAACTCATTTGAAATCTCAGAATGCTGAAAGCATTGGAATTTTCCCAGTCATTTTCCTCATAACAGCACTATGATGGATTTATATGAACTATGATCCCTATCTGACACCAATTTCTAATGAGAATTATATATACACATATGCATGGTTTCTTCCATTCTATTGAAAGTTCTCAATTCAAGTTAATTATTGACATGAATTATATAAGGGCAGAACATAATTATCAGTTCATATAGTAAAATTACTCTCATATCTATCATGGTTTCTAAATATATATGTTGGGTTTTTTTTTTCTTTTTTCTGTGAAGTATAAATGAAACAAAGGTGAAAGCTCCAGACAAGTGTCAAGCTACTTTTTCACATTGCTCTTAAGGATATCTCAGAGCCTTAAATGGTTTGGGTAGGAAGGGACAATTAAAGATTATCTAGTTCAACTGCATTGCCCTGGTGGTTTTCACTGGGTCAGGTTGCTCAATCCAATATGACTGTGAACATTTCCGGTATTGAAGGATCTACGATTTCTTTGGACAACTTGTTCCGGCATCTCACCACCTTCCTTGTAAAGAATTTTTTCCTTACATGCAATCAAAATATACCCTCTTAAAGTTTTAAAGCATTGGCCCTTCCACTGGCACTACAGGCCTTTCTAGAAAGTCTCTTTTTTTTTTTTTTTTTTTGTGAGGCCCCTTTGACTATTGAAAGGCAGCAATCAGATATTTTAAGCATCTTCTCTGCGCTTAACAGCCCCAAGCCTCTCAGCTTTTCTTCATGAGAGGTATTCAAGACCTTTGGTCGCTGTGGTGGCCTTTCTCTGGGCCTGATAAAATCTACTGGCTGGTTACACTGTGTTTGCTGCATCTCAGGATGGCTGCCAGGGCACCTGTCTGCCCTACACTCAACCTATCTCATTCCTTTCTGCAGGGCTGCTCTCCAGATATTCCTCTCCCGATTTGTACTTGTACCTGGCATGAGTCCATCCCTGGCGAAGTTGGATGGTATTCCAATTTGTTAAATTGCTGTTAAATTCCACTGCAAGGCACTTTGTCCCACCTCTTGTAGGACCATAGAAAGTTTTGGGTTGGAAGGGACCCAAAATACCATCCTGTCAATGTTCCCCATCATGTGTAGGGAGAATACCCAATATCAGCAGCAAACTTTTTAACAGTGCATCCAATTTCTGCACCCAGATCATTGATAAAAATTCTGAACTGAAACCTGAGGAATGCTGGTTCTGACCAGTTGGCAGTCAGGTGTTGTTCCATTCCCTACATTTTGAGCCCTGACCACAAGACAGTCCTTCACCCAATGCAGCTTGTAGAATAGTAGATAATGTGTTACTAGTATAGAGACAGTATGCACTAGTATAGAGACAGTGTAGTAGATATGTACAGTATATAGATAGTAATAGTAGATAGACAGATAATAGTAGATAGACAGATAATAGTAGATAAACATCCTATGATGTCTATCTGTGTGTGTAGTATGTATTTATCCCAGGGTGCATCAAACACAACTTTGCCAGACAGTCAAAAGGTGATTATGTTGCTGTTTACAATGTTTCTGCAACCTCATCTAGAGCACTATGTGCTGTTCTGGGACGCACAACCTGGGAAACTTCTAAAGGCACTCAAATGTATCTATAGGATGGCAACAAAACTGGGAAAAAGGCTGGAAGGAATGCCCAGAGTAGCGTCTGAGGATTTTAGAATTGTCTAATTTGGAGAAAAGCAGGCTGAGGTATGACTACCTTGCTCTCTATAGCTCCCTGTAAAAGGAGTGGAGAGGGAGGTGATTCTCCCTGGTTTCTGATGTCAGGGCATAAAAATGGTTTAATGATGTGTCATAAAGTTGTTCATACTACACATTATTAAACAATTTTTTTTTTACCTCAAGGCCAGCCACTGGACTGGCTTCCTAGAAAAATGACCGGTGCCCAAGCCTGTCAATATTTAAGAGGCATTTGCACAATGCCTTTAATAACATGCTTGAACTTTTTGTCAGCTCTGAAATGTTCGGGCAATTGAACAGCATGATCTTCATAGGTTGATCCTTCAAACAGAATATTCTATTCTATGCTTTATGTGCACTATATGCATGGTATATTTACTATATACTATACTACATATGTATACATTCTATAGTATAAGAAATGTTATATATGTGTATGTGTGACTTTCAGAAGATGAAAGAATATGTGGCAAAATGTGACAGAAGGCAGTCCTTATAGTTTTAGACTGTATCAAATGATGCAAAGAAAAGTTCCTCCTAATTTCCAATTTGCTGCTTTTTGCATGGTGTTTAAATCTTCATTATAGAGTAGATAACATTGGCCATAAATAAATGTTGACAGTAACCAGCAAAAGTGTATGCTTTAATTTCCTCAGTCCAAGAGTACATGGGTAGAAGAGAAAAGGACTGCAGAAGTGATGCTATTTCCTGTAACTACTTGTACTGCAGTAACAGGAACCACAATGCTGAGCTCCATAGACCACTGATTTAGGGCAACAGTGGTCATTTCTTCTGCTCTTCTCTTCTTATTGCACTTCTTCCAAAGGTGACTAATCAAGTCCATAAGTGAATGACTAAATTAAACTCTTTGATCCTGTTTCAGGAAAGCATATAGTCATGTGGTTTTTCCTTTTCCCTACAAAGTACTTATATGCCCAAATCCTGTGATATATGGTCCTATGAGGTATCATATGAGACTTACGAGTAATCCTTCTCACTATAATTTTTAATGATTAAATGAAACATTAAAATTCTTATTTACACCTCCACATTGCAAAAAATGTATGATGAATATGATTAATTTTCTAGCTTTTATCTGAGCCCTGACTTTTTTTTAAATTAATACTCAAATATTTACAAAACTAAGCGTATCTATAGTTTAGCATGAAAAAAAAACCAAAAAACAAAAACAAAGAGGAGGAACTTATCTGTGGTCAAATGGCATCACAATCTCACACTTTTTCTCTCATATTTCTTAGAGAAAATCTAAAAAGTATGTTCTGTAGACATACTTGACTTGTAAAAACAAGTTAGTCAGAGGGGCTATACAGAGGCAGTAAATGTGCAGCCAGAGAAGCAGTGAAGATGATGAGATGACCAGTGTCTCAGCTTATTTTCTGGCTATGCATTAGTTTCTACTGCAGATGTAGACCCAAGGGATTTGTTATTCCACAGCCCTTCAGGGATACAGGGAAGGAAGGCATTGCATAGAAGACTTGTTTCTAGGCCAGAAGTAGTGAGGTATTTGGGTACTGACACTGAAGCAGTGAATTCTAGACTCCCATCTTAGTCACCATCATTCTTCCTATATAAAATGCTCAAAATTTCCTGTCTCTTGTCTTATTTTGTTTTTTCTCACCCTTTATCTGACAACTTTATATCTTTACTTCTGCCTTAGCCTGTTTTCAATTGCTGTTTTATGACACATTATATGCAAAATTATGTAAAGAAACTTTGATACCTTTAGATATTCTACAAGGCAAATAAATTATAGGTAGATTTTAATATTCCATCACTTGCTAACTTCATCTCAGACAAAGTGTAATCTTACCACTATAACTACTAATTCTCTAAATCTCCCAGAAATTGATGTCACAGACAGGAAGATGGAATTTTCTGTGTGTGAGCACAGAAATACTTATTAATGATAATTCCATGGAAGATTTTGTGGGAATGAAAAAAATACTTCTCCTCTGTACCAGTGAGAATTGAGATGCCACTTGTTACGAATTCTCCCATCACTGATATACAGAGAATGTTCTCTTCACCAGCACAGAAAGGAAAGAAATACTCAGTGTGAGTGTTTCTCTTCCAGAAGCTACAGTTTACACACAAAGACAACACTGGGCTTTCATAGCTGTCCAGTAAATCCAGTATAGCATCTCTAAGCACTTTTTCACATTTCACTTTAACTAGATGACAAGTGTGAAAAGTCTTAGTCTAAATTTGTAAAACATAAGCAGTTCTCTCTTGCCACAAGTGGAAGTGCTAATGAAAACATATAAACTGGTGATGTGAGATTGCGTGGAACTGTTTACACAGAAAAAGAAACATGGCTATTGTATCTGTTTTACATCTCTCTTCACTACATAAACACTCACAATCTGCCTATACACAGACATAAATAAAGAAAAAATAATAAAGGCTGACCTGCATTTTCAAGTGCTACTAATAAGTGCATTTAACTTGAACACCCTGAAAAAAGCTTTTAGCAGCTGCTGGTAACATTATTAGACGACAACTAGATTTATGACTAAGTATGTGGGAAAATCCTAGTTGAGTTACAAAGGAAGAGAGAAATAAGATGATTTAAGGCTGAATTAGTTAAGAAGAATAAATTAGAACAGACTCATCTGAAGTAAGGAGGAATTAGGAGAAAAATCATCTCTTACAAGATTCCATTTTGTATTTTACAGTTATTAGCTACTAGCCAACATAAGAAATCTTAGGCATGAAAAATGCACTCATCATCATCTATTTTACTCTCCTTAACTGTCATGTCCAACTTATTTTTGTTTTCACTTTTCTTCCACTATTTTTTTCTTCCAGTAGCAATAACTGCATAATTTAAGTGGATAATGTAGTGTTTAAAGGACTTGCAGTACATAGCACATATTAATTTCAGGCCAGCCCTTGGTAGTTAATATACAGATTGCAGAAGCATATCGCCTGTGTTACCTATGACAACCATAATAAAGCAAATACTTCAGCTAGCAAAGCTATATATATCACTATATAAAAAAATATAAGATTCATCAGTAGAAGGAGGGACAAATGTGTGAAAACTCATGGGCTGACATAAAGACAATTTAACAGGTAAAGCAACTACTGACACATGCTAGAAAAGGAAAACATAGAATTAACTCACTGTTCTGTGGGCAGGTAGGTGTTCAGCCATCTGCAGGAAAGCAGAGCTGCATCATGCCTAACAGTGACTTGGAGAAACAAACACCATGATTCTGAACATTCTCCTTTTCTCTTTATTTCCCCCAGCTTTTATTGCTGGGTCTTTTGGGGTCAGCTGTCCCAGCTGTGTCCCCTCTCAAATTCTGCACCCTCAGCCTACTCACCAGCAGGATGGGAAGCAGAAAAAGTCCACTAAGAAGAAAATTAAATCTATTCTAGCCCAAATCAACATAAGTTGGTTTTAAGTTGAACTTAAAGCCTCTTTGAAACAGAGAGACTTTTATTGTTGTCTTTGAAACAAAAGAGTAATATTGAAAGTTTCCAAGCAGGTTACACCCTGCTGTAACTCATCAGTATTGGTTTAAAGAGTATCAGACAGATTTCAGCCCAAACACTGATCCTAAAGAGTAAGAGAAGAAAATGAAAAATTTTGGCGATCCATGTATTGCTGTCACTTATGTCAATGACAACAGTGAACTATGAAATCATGTCTCTGAGTTATAATAACAACTTAAATTTACAATTACATTAATTAACCTTTTAGCAGTAATGATCCCCAAAAATATAAAACTATTATCCATCCTGTAAAACATCTTTAGGTCTGTAAAAACATTTAGTGAGGTCTAAATGTGTCAAAAGAAACAAAGCATGGACATGTGCCTGCTATTTGTTTTCTCTTCCTAGACTTAACATTTCCATACAAACTTAAATGGGATATAAAACATTGGTCATTTCTGGCATACGGTGGGACTATAATTAGTGTAATTTTGGTATCTTCCATATATGATGCTTGTTAGAAAACAACAACAACAAAAAAAAGTGAGCAACAAAGAAAAAGTTCATTCTTTAATCTTAAAAGGAGTATTGTTCCTGTTTCAAATAACCAAATCTGTGGAAGTTTTTAATTTCATTTTATTTCCAGTGGTTTTGAGAAATCCAAATTACATGCTACTATGTTGTATTGAGTACTTAGAGAATACATTCAACAATGTAATATTGTAATAATAACAAATATATATCTCTGTAAAGAGTCTCCTAAAAAGACAACTGTGACATGATTGATTTTTCTCCACAGGTTTGTACAAAAAAGTCACATACTCGAGATTTTAGAATGCAAGTGCAGCACTAGAGCAGTGAAAACAAGAAATAAAACCAAGGCCTTACATACTTACATATATATATATATATATATATATATATATGTATTCCGTTAGTTTATTGATATAAAGGTCAGTTATGCAGATCATGATGCAAGGAAAACCTGTGAATCCTGCAAACAAACAAATAATCAGAGAGCTTTTTTTTCCCCTGACTTATCTCTTACTGAATTAATTTTTCTGCATTTCTCTTAAAACTTTAGTAAAATAATTTCTGACAGTTGTTATCAAAATAATTTGTCAAATGCAAAATGTTTCCTGTATACTTTTGCTTTTTTGAATTTTATATGATTGTTCTACTCATTATATGTCCTTTAGTTTCTATTTTAGTCAAAGTATGAATATTTAATTCTAGAAGTCCTCATATCACAAAGTCTTTTATCAAAATCTAAATATATTCTAAAGATTTGTCTCATTATTTAAAGATTTCCTCCAGACAGACAAATTGATATCGAATTAGTTTCTCTTCACCTTATAAGAAGAAGTGGGATTTTTCCTAAAAAAGTTGATTATGTCTCTTCTTTCTCTGGAAATATTTGCTGTATTATTTTACTGCATGACTAGGCATGATTTAGAAATTATAACTGCCAATGGAGAAGAAAACTTTAGTGTCTGATTAGATGATATTAATCGACTATAAGGCTAAAACTTTCTCTTAACTGTTTTTCAAAAGATTATGATCCTGTATTGGTCCTTGCTTATCCATGTATGTGGGAGGTATGATCATGGAAAGGAATTTTATAAAACCAGAATGGTTTATACCTTTGTCAACAGAATGTGAAGTGACATTTTTCTTTGTATGTTAGACCTGTAAGGTTCTAGATAATTAATTCTGAACTACATTATACATGTTTTTTCATTGTATGCGTTACCTCTGAATTTTACTTCAAGAGGACAGACTGCATATTTGAGTTGCAACTTGTAGACTATCTTTTGTGTTGAATTTTATATAACATGATGGTGATGTCTATTTGTATTTTTTTTGGACCATGAAATTAAAATCGTGTCCAGAAGGATATTAGACCAGCAGGATGGGAATAATGGCAGGGGAAGAAATACATAAAACAGATGTCTCTTCTGAAATATTTCATTCTATCTTCTAAAACATGAAATAAAACTGAAGTACCAAATGCTTACAAATGCTGTAGTTTCTTTATATACTATTGTCTAAATTAGAGTGGACTTTGTGTCCACTGAGATTGGAAAAAGCAGTTGTGCAACATTTAATGGATCATTGGAAACAAATGAAAAGTAATTAGACTGTAGTAATAAGTAGAAAGATACAAACAAACCCAAAGACAATGAAAAAGGAACCATCTTCACAAATACTGCAAGTCCTGGAGGGAAAAACTGGAAACATTATCAATGTTTTGCAGACCAGACCACCTTTCGACTGAGGAAAATGACTGTCATTTTGTTAGGACCCCAGGAAACATTGTGAGTGCAGCAGCAAAGAGAATGTTAGTTTTAGTTTTACCTATTCCAGAGTGTCACTTTGGTTAAGAATATTAATTTTCTGTATAAAGTTATATTATTTGGCTATATTTTTTAAACTGGACTCAACTGTTTTAGCTAACAATAAATTGCATTTCCATGTGTTTCAGTGTGTTAAATTTTTGCCCATATAAAATTATAATTATACAAAGGACAGTGACTTTCACTGTGAGAAGGAATTACAAGTAAATAGTTCCATGAACATATCTTCCACATAGGTTTAAAACATCTCCATTAAAAAATGTAAACTGTCTGGAACGGAGATTAGTCACTCCTGTAAAATGACTTCCAGAGTCTCTTTCTTCCTCTGAGATGTTCCTGATCGTTTTGTTTATTGTTTACTTCCTAGCAGATGCACTAAATTAATTCTTTGGAAATGATAGGTTGCTGCAATCACAGTTAAATTAGAAGCTTGGAGTCTTTCTTTATTAATCTGATTTCCTATAGAAACAAAATTTATGACATACCCCTGTTTGTATGTCCTTATGATCATTCCCTTCACCAGCAAAAGGAATGCTGACCACCTCTGTGAAATCAGTAAAGATCTCAAAGACATTAAAAATAGTTCACCTTTCCTAAAACTTGATGGAATTTTGCAAAATTTTACTGCCTGCCCCAGTCAACATTTTGTAATGTGTAATACTAACCAGCAATTTTTTCCCTCCAGTTTATGTATTTAAGCAGAGATATCAAATTTACATCCTACTGTGGTGGTATAACCACAGCAGACAAGGGGAATGGATTCAAACTGAAAGAGAGTAGGTTTAAGAATAGATAAGAATAGATGTTAAGATTCAGCTCTTTGCTGTCAGAGAGGTGAGACACTGAAAGAGATTGCCCAAAAAGTTGTGGATATCCCATCCCTGGAGGTGCTCAAGATGGTCTTTAAGGTCCCTTCTGACCCTGGACAGGCTATGATTCTAGGATCTGCCTCTGACTGGGCTGCCACTCAGAGTGAGGAAATTCTCGTTTGTTATACTCAGAGGATGACTGACAACAGAGCCCAGGTTGACATCCCAGTCCTTCAACCATTAAGAAGATGCAAAGACATCTGATGTGAGTACTTCAGTGAACTCAAGGGGAAATTTTCACAGTATATACTTTGCACATGCTCCATTGGATCTGTGGGGTCCAAACGTGAATATACTATGAATGTAATAAAATGTACTATGTTAAGTACATTAGATTTGTAAATAAGTTAGGACTATAGGTGAGTTACTGTTGTGCTACAGTAAATTCTATAGAATATTTTGTTAAATTGTCTAACTTAGGCTATGGATAAAGTACTGTTAAATTTAAGTACTCTTAAAACCTTTAGGCTTAAATCATTGATCAAGTCTTGGGATAGGTTTGTCAAGGGGGTCCACTCTGAATCTGGTGACTCAACAGGGGGCCTCCCTTCTTCCTTTGTACACTTGATGCTTTCCCATCTGTGCCCTTTTTCTATCCCCAGCATTCATACAGATAATTTTATGTTTATTTAAATTATAGATTGATTTATTTTAGATGTTAGTCTGATTTGTTTCTCTCTTTGCTTTTACCATCTACTGAGTAGTAGAGTGGATCTTGTCAATGAACTTTGTCATACTCTCACTTTTATATTAAACCTGCTTCTGCCAATATCTTTGCTGGGCATTCTTTGAATGACCTAAAACATCCATTCACAGCAACTATCCAAGAGAGTATCAAGGCCTCTCCAGTCTCTGTATCTAATCTTTGGTACTGCTCCTGTTTAGAGTACTTTAACTCGACACTTTGGTGAAAATCTAAGATTTCTTGCGGGCTTTAGTCTTATTAGTACAAAGATATTCCATGCCAGCTGACAGCCAGTGAATTCCATATTTTTTTTATTTTTCCTCTTAAGATGGGTCTGAACAAATAAAGCGTTGCATCTTTAGATATGTGCAATACAGCATTAACCAAAGGAATTAACTGTACTGCTAGAATGCATGTTAGGAAAATGCTAAATGTGTACTTAACAGTAAAAAATCCACATGGAATTGTTATTATTAGTTCTGACAAAAGTTAACTTTGCAGGTAAATGACAGAAAACAGACATTCAACTTGGAGTCTTTCCCCCTCCATTACACCCAGCAATTACAGAGATATTTAATTCTGAGAATGGGAATAGCTCAGTCTTTAAATGCTTTTATTTCATCTTACATCACAAAGAAAATGCAAGTCTTGGCTTTGATTTTAATAAGCACAGATGTGCACCAACTGCAAAGAAATAAATTAGTTGTTTTCCATCTAATGCAGATGTTTTACCTTTCTAATTCTGCCACCAAAACTGTTTTCCACCTTGTATGTATCAGAAGTACCTAGACTGAGACTATAGAAGTTGATTGTTTCTGAAGTGTTGGGATGTAAAAAACCCCCACATATGGCTTACTCACAGTCCGTGATGGAAAAATTCTTTTAAAATGCAACACGATTTTTTTTTTTGCATAAACTCCAAATAAGCAATTGTATTAATAAAATGAAAATAATATCAGTAATATTTTTGCAACTGGATATATATATGCACTATGTAATTGAGAACTTATTATACACTGCTGGTCAGTACCATCAAATCATGGTCCTCTAAAGCATGAGTCAATAAAATTATATTTTCATTAGAGGCTCTATTCTGACCTCATAAGATAGTGCTTTCCACTACCTTATTCAGACAATCATCTGAAGATTTTCAACACAAATGTTTCTATTTCTAAAGAGATGATGAATTTAGAATTAATCCTGATCTTGGTCTTTCATGTCAGAGAATAAAAAACCCAAACCTTTGAAAGAAATGTATTTAAAAACATCAATGAGTTTATTTAGAAGCATTTATGACCAGCTTCTCTTTGTCTCATCTGCCTATTTTGTCTCATTTTTGCTTTGTATCTTTTATGCAAAATATATTTTCATTATGTCAATTGCAAAAACTTTAAGATGATTGACAGAGTTATGGTGAATTACTATAAAAAATAAAGCCAGTTTTAGTACTGGTAGAGTAGTAAATGATATGTTCCATTTGGTTATCATTTTTGTGTTGAGTGTATTTGTTTACAGCCACTTTAATACTCAGTATTCCTTCTTATTTCAGTGCTGACAGTCAGACACAGAATTTGTCCTCTTCTGTCTTCTAATTAGATTAACTAAATCTCTCAGAAACCTGGCAGTGTGCCATACTCTGAGATTTTAATATTAATTCACTATAGGGTGTCCTGCTTTATCTTCAGCCTCACTGCTCTGTGCATCTCATCTCACCTTGGACCATCACCGGAGGTAGCTAATGAAATTTCCTTAAGACTTTCCGTCATACCAATGTCATTTTTACTTGTCATTTATTTGAAAACCATTCAACAATTTGATGCCTGATTGCTTCTCTGAATGTGAAGTCCTAGACTGCTGATATAATTAACTTTCTATAAGCCTCTTCAAACAGATCTACTTTTCTGGAAGTGTCTGTGTTTTAAAAAACAGCCACAGACCTTAAGAGGCGAGCCTTTCTTGAGAAACAAAAGTAGCTAGTTATCACTGTACAGTCCTAGATTTTTATTGCCTTTTGTAAAATTTGGGACACACTTTGATATAAGTTTAGTATTACTCAAATATTGCTATGTTACCTACAGATTTGACATTCTGTACGATACCAGAGCTATTGCTCCATGTTCATTTGATGTGAAGGTTATTATGAGCTGAATTAGAAACACTACTGTGCTGGGTTTGCGTGTGTGTTGAGGCTGTCAGGGCTAGGAGGATGGTCTCTGGTCTGAGACAGAGAGAGCCAGTTCCAGCTGACCCCAAGTGAGACACCCCAGGGCACAGCTGAGCCCCTCAACCAAGATCGTGGCAGCTCAGGGAAAGAACTTTTAAAAAGGATCAGAAAATGCCACACAGACAGAAAGGGAGGGAACACAAAAGCAAGAAACTGTTCTGTGAGCATCAATCTCAGAAAATAAAGAGTGGGAGCTGCAGTCTGTGGTGAAATCTCTGAGGGAAGGGACACTCCCCTTTAGCCTGTGAAGGAGACAGAGCTGATATTTCCTTGGAAGGGCACATGGAGGAGATAATCACTGCAACCTATGGAGTGATTGCACAAACAACTGCACACAGGAGCAGTTAGATATCTCCCAAAAGAGATTACCTGTGGAGACCAGATATGGGAGCAGATTTTTCTCCTGAAGAAGCTCACTCAATGGGAAGAGCCTGCACCAGAGCAGGACAGTAGAAGAGTGAGACTGTTGTGTTCCAATCATTCTGCTCCCTGTCCATTCCTGTGCTGCTTGAGGTGGGGAGAGGATTTGGCAGTAGCAGAGTGAAGTGCCAGGGAGAGGGGGGAAGAAAGATGGGGTTTTATGTTTGTCTTTCTTTCACACTACTCCAACCTGTATTACCTGGCAATTAAACTGAGTCTGTCAAGATGGGGCTGCTAAGATATCTCACTACCTTTATCCATTAGCTTTCTCATCCTATTCTCTCCTCATGCCCCACTAAAGAGAGTGAGTGAGCAAGTAGCTAGGTGGGATTTTGGCCTTTATTTTTCCACAACTGTTTTTTGTTAACTGTCTAATTACTTGAGTCAAATAGTAATGGCATTAAAAGACAGAACCTTGACACATGATCTATCTTCACTAGCTTGTTCCAGATATCTACAACTTAGAAATCTACATCTGAGCAGGCAATATTAGGTTTCCTTCAAAATCCATAGAAAAAAGGACCATGTTATGATGCACTTTCTCGGATATATTATAGTAATCTTATTTATACTACGATAAACAACACCATCCTTCTATTGATTTGAAGAAATGTTTGCAAACTCTAAGTAAAATTATAGAGATAATACTAGACTTTACATCTCTCAAAATTAATTTATTTTCATGTGATTTCTATTGAATATTGTCTGATTTGAAGATCAAAATGCTGACACTCTCCATTTGTGGAGATAAAATCATCTAATCATCTTGTGCCTTATGTTTGCTATGCATCAAAGTAGGTCTAGAGTAAAGGAGGCTACTGATTAAACACATTAGGTAACATATAATGTGAAACCATTCTGACAGCAGTGTTGTTCTATGCAGATTTGTCTCACTGCATTATCCCATTAGCTGTACTAATAATTATAGGGATATTGTAGCTTTAAAATAACATGAAAAACTCAAACAGCTACTTTTAATTTTGAGGAACTTTAAGAATCACATCCACAGTCAACTAAATCCTTATGACAGAGGAGTTCATGTTAGGGTAGAGCTACTGAGAAGGAGGTGATGCATATCCCCAGAGAAATGTGAGGGAAACAGAAACATCAGGCACATCTGTCCAGCCAGACGTGCACATCTGCAGACCTACCAACACCATGAGAGAGCATTCTGTGGTTGAAGACAAACCTGGCATCAAATTCCTCTACGTCTGTCATCCTGTATTTTCTGGAAAGGGCTCTTTCCTGCTTTTCAAGGCAAAGCTGTAATCAGACATGCTGTCATACAGAACACAAGTCTACCCCTCTCAGATGTTCCCCTGAACTGCCTTCCCTCATATCTTTTTTGACAATACAATAAATCTGTCCCTCCTCCTTTAGTTGACAGCAATTTAGGGCTATAGCAGAGGTTTCTTTACGGTTGTGGAATCTATAAAACGTAAATGAAAGAGATATTATGGCTACCTCTTACGTATGACAGCTGGCACTTCACCATCTAAAATGTTGGACCTTAGTAAATTCTTTTTCAACCACTGCTTTTCAGAACTGAAATAATGTTTAGGATCTCATGTCTCAAATACCTCTTGTTTTTTTCAGGAGCATAAGGTAATGCCAGCATTTGCAACCAATCTTTTGACAATTTACTAAATACAGTATTCTTAAAAGACCAAAGAAATTACACTCAACAAAAAAAAAAATCATAACATATTTTATCTCCCTCAAAATCTTCTGTTGTCTGCAAAATAATTCAGGATTATATTATCAAAGAATGTTCTCTTATAGCACATGGAGCTACTTATTTTTTAATGATCTCTTTTTCACCTGAAGTTACCATGAATATGAAAATTTGATGTATTGGCTTCACTTCCTCATATAGGCCTTGAAAATATCTTCTTCATTCATCTCAATATCTAAGATTGGAGTCAACACTTCAGTTATGTCATTCTCTGGAAAGTTTTCCAACACTTACAACTCTTCAGAAAAGTTGAACCAAGATTTTTTCCCCTAGCTTCTTTCAACTCAGTGTCCCAAAGCATTGCAGATGACATTGTCGCTCTCCTTGAAGCCCTGTAGTACAGTTAGATGAACAAACAGGAGTAAGCTGACTCTTCAGCAGTCAGTCTGTGTCTCAGTTTCCTAATGTAGGTTATGTATCTTGAGCTACACTTCTAAGACTCCCACATGGCCAAGAGACTCCCACAATGTCTCCATGACTATTCTATTTTCTGGAAAATATGGTGGAGAAAAAGAATGGCTTCTTTTACTTGGATTATTCAGGGTAATTAATCCTTTTTTATGTTTCACTTTAAACATAAACCAGACTGAGAACACAATGTTTATTAGTTTCTTATGTGATCATGAGCAACATGGTGGTTTCCCTAGAAATAAACATCCCAAGGTTGGCCTTTCCTCACTTAAAGAAAAACTTAATATCAGTTTAAAATGTTGAGGAAGGGAAAAAAAAAACCCACAAAAAAAATCCCAAAACCCCCAACAAAAAAACAGCATAAAAATGTATCAGAGGAGGGGGAAACCCAACCCCCAAAAAATTTTGCAAAAGAAAGATTTAGCTGAGAAAAAGTTTAATTCCTGAAATAAGAAGTAGGTCAAGGCTGAGGCTCTAAAGTTGAACATTTGGTTTAGCATATTATAACAAAAAATTCTAGAGAGGATATAAATGCCTAAACTATCTTCTAAAATTCCAGAAGTTTATCCTACCTTTTTGGTGAAATCTTAATCTGTTTTATATATTTGTGTATATTGTATATACACATATTCTTTGCAGCATAGCAACCTGAAAGTATATGAAATTAAAATCAAAAGATAACTTGAATGAAATATAACCCTGTGCCTAGAATTTTTAGAAGTCAATTATTTCTTTTTCTCTACAGATAATGGCAGAGATAAACAGAAATGTAAAAAGTGTACTAGAGAGATGTATCCAAGAGCTATCTATCATTGGGATTAAATAATTGCTTACAATAAAATTTCAAAAACTCACAAATATAAAATCTGATTGAATTCAAATAATTAAAATCTCAACAATACAGATGACAGCTTTCTTGAGTTGTACTTTTTTTGCATTACAATTCAAATGAATTCATTTAACAACATAATTTTCAGGTGATTGAACTTGTTTGCTTTAGAAAACTTTGAGTTTGTGACTGAAGGACACATCTTTACAGTTTTGTGTTAATTGAATATAATAAAGATGACAGAAACTGTAATCATGAAGGAAGGAAAAAGAGAGTTTATGATTGACATTGATAGTATTTGGACCTGGAATGAAAATATTTATATCTGATATACCGTTGTGGCTGGCTAGGTTTTTGTCAGAAGTAAACAGCAGAGTGCAAAATTTTTAATGAATATGAAAAATGGTGCCAGAAATTGTAAAAAATTAGAAACAGAGTAAATAATGTATGATCTAAACTCTCTCTGCTCTGTTTTGCCCCAGTAAATTTCAGGAGTTGCTTACACCTGTTGTCTTGTATTTCAGAACTCCTTATTTCCTGCTCTAGATATGAAAAGTATGTATGCCTACAGAATTGATTCCTGTTTTCATAAATCTCTCTGGCCCTGTGGTGTATGACTGAGCTGTGATACTCCTCCTTACTGCTATAGCCAATACAGTAAATACATAGCTAGGCAAACTTGTTTTTCTATCTACTGAAAGTCTCAAAGGTAAAGTCCTTTCATTACCACACCCTCATTGTGCAATCCACTTTGTATAGTTCTAGGGAACTATTAAAATTACAGAAAGGACAGGTACAGAACCTGATTAGGATTGCAGCTAAGTGAATTCCATTAGAAACCTTTTTGCCTGACTCACATCCTTAATGCACAATTCCTCTCTTGTACTGTATTTTCAACATTTATATCTTATGATGACTATGGGTGCTACTAACTTTTGCTTGCAATAAAATATTTAGTAATTCAAGAAGCTGAAGAAATTAAGCAAATAGTTTTCATAACATATCACTACTTTTTATTTTTGGTGCTGAAGACTAATATATATATATCTATAACGTTTCTATCTATTTATGTTTCGGCTGTGGATAAGTGTTGCTTGTGTATGTAGCAAGCAGCAATAAGTGAGCTGTACTTTTTGTTCTACAGATGGAGGGCAGAAAACAGATAGGGAAATAAATACTACATAAATAAAAATAAATATAAAACACAGCAGTGGTGTATTTTTTACCAAAACACACTTCTTGCCTCTTGGTTCTTCTTTTGTGGAAAGTACAGTCACTTCAATGAGCAAGATCAAAGCTTGTAGTAGGGCTTTGCTACAGTGTTTAAATTCAGTCTAATGATTTAAGACTGAGCAATTATGGTGAAAAGGGGGTTTTCAGGGAGTTTCCATTTAAGGAATTAAACTGCTAAAACTTTCAGAAGAGAAATTTAAAGCACACAAGAATACAAAATCAGAATGAAATCTGGTGATCACAACCTTATTTTTAAAGAAGACAATTTAGACCATCAGCCGTGGTTACCATGCTAAATGACAGATTTTAGACTGCAATGCAGGTATCTTAAAATTATTTTCTAAGTGTAAAGATTATTATTTTTACTTGCATAAGAAAAAGACAGAAATACTCTTCGGAACTGTTCCTGACCACATGTAAAATTTCTTGTTCTGTAAGACAAACATGGATCTGTGGTGTCAATTTTTTCAAGCTGTATATCTCTTAGCAAGTTACCATTACATCAGAAAATAACATTTTAATTCAAGGAAATGAATGCCTTGTCTTTTGGCCAATACTAATATGATAAGGAAATACAAAAGTTCTTTATTATCTTGTTTGTTCAGTAGTGGAGATTTTGTACCATGTTGCCACACTTTCAGGTTTACACAAGACTTTCACAATTGCATTGTGTCAGGGACACCATGGAAGCTTTCTCTGGACTTGAGTGGTGTGGTCTCAGCTAGAATTGATGATCTTGCAGCCAGTGATAAAAAAAGCTTAGACATGTGGGTGCATCACAGAAGTGCCTGCATGTAAGCCAGACATCTAAACAGGATTTGTGCATATGCAAGGTAGACACTCAGGCATTTAAATCAGATAACTCCTAAATAAATGAATTATATGAATGTAATTTTCTTTTGTTTGTTTGATTTTTTTTAGTTTGCTTCTGAGAATGAATGAGACGATTCTCAGCATTCCTGTTCGCGGTTCTGAGTGTCTCACTTGGAGCATGCACATTTTGTTGAAAATTCACCATCTATTCACTGTCAGGAAAATACGACCATTTAAGTTTGTAATAAAAGTATTTTTAGGGGAACAAAAGCCTCAAGGAAGTTCATGAACTGCCAGCTTAGATATTCTTTATTTTCACACCAGAACTGAAGTACTTAAGAGTCCATTTTAAAGCTTCAAATCAAGTGACTCTTTAAACTTAGAAGATCCAGTTCATTAACTAGTACATATTAAGAGGATTTTTGTTCTCTAAGTGGGTGGCCTCTAATAAAGCCTATAAATACTATAATGAAAGAAACAACAGAAGTCGAACTACAATCTGAATATTAATTTGCATGTCTTCCTGAAACTGACTTTTTGAAGATGTTTAACTGGAGGATCTTGTAGTAATACATATGTAGCAAAGAGTTTTTCATTTCACAGTCATAGACTAGTCTGAGTTGGAAGGGACCCACAAAGATCATGAAGTTCTGCTCTAAAGTGAATGGTCCGTACAGGCATCAAACTCACAACCATGGCGTTACTAGTACCATACTCTGGACAACTGAGCAAATCTCAGCTCAGGGTTTCTTAATGTTCTTGTGGCAGTGCTAAATCAGAGTAAATAAGAGAGTGAATTTTTTTCATTCATCAATCCTGCCAAAAAAAAGGAGTCAAATGAAAAATTAGATTAAATTAGAGGAATACTAAATGAGTAACCTATGCAAAGGAAACAAGCAACCCTCGCCCACCAAATCCTCTCTGCTGTTTTTAGACTTCTCCAAGATATTATTTTTAGATATCTCTCTCAATTCAGTAATATTTCAAAATATTTGCAAGTACACTTTTTTAAAAATAAACAATTTTTTGAATAAATGAGGAAAGAAACTTTCCTTTTCTCTGAATGTGACAGTGACTCCTTTCAAGTTTGAAAATGAGATGAGTTGTACTGCTTCTATAATTCCAACCTGGCTATTTTCCATAGAAGTAACTGACATTCCTTCAAGTCATTCAAGATAAAAAATAGTTGATTGTGACAGCTCATGCTGAGATCCATTGATTAATGTATTTGGACACAGCTAGACCTTTGTGACTTTGTTTTCCATCAGATTGAGATGGAATAAAACAACTAGCACTTACATTGCTCACAAAGGACAAAAAACCCTAGACTCATCCTAAAGAGATGCAACTTCCGAAAGATGTAGAAATCCTAAGCAATATTTTAAAATTATAGCTTCTACAATGACAACTGGAAAATTTTGCTTAGATAAAGAAAATCCTGGGGTCAGATTTCATCAGATATTATTCCAAGTCTCAAAAAGATGGGGTAGGGTCATCATTCTTTAAAAAGGCAAAAAGTATATAATTTTCTCCATCAAATTAATAAACACAACTCTCTTGCTGGTTTCTGTTAATTCAAGAGCAGTTTATCTTTGCAGGAAAAATGAATGGCAATTATTTGAAAGATTATGTGTTAAGGAAGATATTGTGAGGAATAGGACGCTGATTACATGCTGAATCAGCTTTAGAAAGGACTCCTGTGAGCTGTGGCCATATATAATGACAATTATATCATCTTTCCAGATAGAGATGTTCTGTTATAAACAGTGATTAATATTTTCATTCTCCAAATTCCACCATTTGTGCATTCCTTCCAGATCACAGGGTTAAACTTGGAAATAGGGTTTAAAAATGTGGGCATATTCAGTAAATTGATGGATTGTTAAAACCTCCTGGATGCTTCCCTCAGGATCTAGGCATTAATACAAAGTAAGGTTTATAAATGTCTAGATTCTAATACCATGGCAAAGTGTTTGCAGGGATTTAAATTAAGGCCATATACTTCTGACTCAAATTTACTAGAAATCAGTCAATAAAGAAGAAAATATTGATTTAGTAAATCCTAAAAAGATGTTTACATGATTTCCAATGACTAGTAATTTTCATTTTTAAATAATACTGAGTTCCAGTGATAAGGAAAGTTTAATCTAGAAAAAGAAAAAGGGAAGTAAGGAAGAAGACAGCCAAGATGATTCTGATACATTGGAATGAACATTATAGAAGATTTAACAAGAGCAGTGATTTAATGGTAAGGAATAGATGGATGCTACCTCACTTGAATATCCTGAAATGCTGAAGTAATTAAACAGCAGAAAGCTGCATTGCTTTTGATTTTCCTTTTTCTTTCTTTATTGTTTTAATGACCAGAGTTTTGGGTGACAGATTGCAAGCTTGAAGATATTGCAAATGTTCTGTGATGTGGCTGTCACAATATGCATTATAAATGCTGCTGGTAACTGCAGGGAATGGTAGCTGCTGGAGAAGGTGCAAACACACAAACTGGATAGTTTCCTGACATGTGACAATTTCCAGGATAATTTTTATGCCATATGAAATTGTTCTCCAAACTAATGAAGGTGAAAGCAGCCTAAGTAGAATGCATGTTCTAAAGATACTAAGGAATGGAATATAATACTTTTTTTTTGTCTAGACACACTCCAATAGTGTGTCTATGGTTTCCTACATTAATTTATGAGTTTAGCTATGACGTTGTGGAGATGTAATGGTAGATGTGATGGTAGTTAGAAAGAACTATTTTTTCTGTCTATATAATTTTGGGTACAGAATTGTCCAGTAAATATTATCAATTACCAGATGTACCAAATAAATCTTTATTATTTAACATCTTTTATATCTCATTTGATATGATGTAACTGCAGCAAAAGCATAAAATTGCATTATTTTATTTTTAAATAGCTTTATTTTTTACTTCTGGGAATAAAGTTATGTGGTAAGAATATCTTACTGATGTACTTTAAAATGTTTGTCACAAGAAAAAATAATTTTGTTAACAAAGAGAGAATGGCAGCTTGAGAGGAGAAAACTAAAACTGTACAAGTCATTCTTATGCCATAAGATCTATCAAAAAAAAAAATTTCTGAAAGCTGATGTCTGAAAACTGAAAAAGCTTTTTTCGAGTTTAAAAGTAGCAACATGCAACTTCAGAAAGGTGTCAATTTTGGAAGAGAAACAGAAAATTATTTCCCCTTCTCATGATAAAATATAGAAATCAGAATCTTTGTACGCTGAAAAATTAACTTGCCTTTTTCATGCAGTAAGTGAAGCTGAATCCAAAGTTCATTACAACAACCACCATTAATATATACTAGTGCTGATATGACTATTCCAAAAATTATGATTTCTGGAAGTAAGATGGTGTGAAGTATACAACTTTACCTCATACATACAGGATTATGTCATGCAATGGCAAGAAGGGGAAAAAGTCCTTGAGGAAAAAATGTTCTGTGTCTATCTCAAGATCATTTGTCAGCCAATGATTAATATAAAACTCTAGGCCTTGCTTTTATTAGTTTGAGAACTCCTTTTCACGGTGCTGGTCATGACCTCTGCTAACATTGGTAAAATTATAACACATCATAGCACATTCTCCTCTGCACATTGCCAGCACTTTTTAAATGGATTTATCTATTTTCAATAGTTTTTAGAGAAACATAGAGAATTGGAACAAAGCAGAAATTTTCTGGCCTGTGGTAATTAAAAATAAAATACATGTATATCAGGCCCCAGGTAAATATATTTGAATATTTTCACCTTGATCAACACCTTTGCAGAGGGATGTAATAAACTGTGGAATTTGGAATAATGCATTGCAATTTTGCTTTTTAAGTTCAGAGAAAATTACTATAAAATTTAATCTTTCTCAATAGGAAACTTAACACATTGCAATTGACAAACTTTAAAGAAAAGTCCAAGACATTAAAAAAATAAAAACCCCACAAAATTTACCTGTAATAATTTTAAGTAAAACATACTACTAAGTTAAATGATTTGCTACTTTTAAGGTTTAAACTGTATTTGAATAATATTAATATCCAGCTATACTCTTCTTACTGCTGCTGCTGCATCTGGTAATAAGTGACCAGGAATCATTTCTCCATGCGAGTAAAATATCCAGACCTCTAGCTTGTGTATGTCTCTTTCTATTTTGAAATTTGTATGACACAGTAAAAAACGTCTGTGAAAAGCAAAGAGAGTAATTGATTTTCTAACTTTGTATTTATATAAAAACTAGGGTGGTTTGACTAAGTTATGGACAGACCGTGTTTGCTGAGGTATAATGGATGTAGTCCTGGTTTTTTTTCAGAGATATGGGTCTCTACTGTTTTTCAGGAGTTGTATATTACTCCATGCCTGTCATTCACTCTTATGTCTTATGGAGAAGAAGCAGTGTCCTTGCTGGATCTCAGGAAGGAAGGTACAGGACCAAACAATGCAAACAGTAAAAAAACAAACAAACAAACAAAAAAAAAAAACCCAACAAAACCCAAAACAATCAAACAAACAAACAAAGGCTTTAATAATAAGACAGGAAGAGGAAGAAAAATATGGAGAGCAAGTAAATTTTACCAAATTTTACCTCGTTTTAGATTCTGAGAACTTGACTTGGTGCAGCAGCAGATGGACACCACACCAATCCTCTTGCAGCACACTGTGCATAGCCTATCCATGAAAAGGTTTATCTTCAACCCTGCCATAGCTCCTTACATCTGATGTAAGTAAAATTTATGCATCTTGTCTTGATGGGAAGAAATCTGGATTTCTGGAAATCACATATCTAAGAACTTCACACAGGAACAACAGTTCAGGGTGTCCCAGCACATTCCCTTAATGTTTTATATAGGAGGAGTTGCACTCTGGTCACACAAGCCCCAATAGACCAGATATGGGTTGCTCAAGGTCACTAATTCCTCAAATACAGTAACTTCCTCAAGACTTTTAATACAGTCGCATTGATGGTTTTATAAAGATCAGGACTTGTAGGCTTATATTCAAAGTGTTAACTCCACTGCTTAACTCCACTGGTTTTGAAGATTTGTAGCTCTTAATGCTCGATTTGGAGATGAATGGTTGTCCTAATATAAATTTTTGGTTAGCAAAATCAGTGAGCCTGATCAGTCAGAAAAGTAGAACTGTCCTTCATTTTTAAGTCCCATGAAATGCCTGTGTGTCTGAAAGTGGAAAAAGTTTTACTAAAAAAGTGAAACAGTATTGATGCCCAGTTCTGCTCATCTCTCTCTGCTTAATGATTCAATTGCTATTCTTGTTCTCCTATGAACAATGAAACAATAAATCTGTCCACATAATGAAATCCAGACAAACGAACTTCTGTTCTAAGAAATGTTAAGACTTTGTTAACTTCAGACAATTTTCAGGCATCTGCTTACTATTTATGATTCTGTCAATGAAAAAAAGGAAACTGGTATATGTCTGAGTCTCTTTCTTTCTTTGTTGTTGTTGTTGTTTGTTTGGTTTGAGGTTTTGGGGTGGGGCTTGTTTGGGGTTTTTTTTTTGGGTAGATTGGTTTTGATTTTTTGTTTGCTTTGTTTTGTTCATAAAGAATCATAGAAATAAAGGCAATGTAGAACAACTTCCCGCTCATATAGGAACTACTGTCATTACAGGAGCAGTTCAGCTTTAGCTTTGTCTAACTGACTCCTGAAAACATCCAAGGATCAATGTTCTGCAACTTCTTTGGGCAACATGCTCAGATTCCATCCAAACGCTTTGTGTAAAATCACTTTCTACTGTCCAAATGTCCCAAGCTGGAATCCGTAGGTGTTATCCATCATTATATCATATGCTACCACCAAGAAGAGTTTGCTGGCACTATCTTGGCAGCTCTTTCAAATTGTGGTAGGAAACTATTAGATTATTTTGAGCCTCCAGTGCCTGAAAAATATGTCAGGTATTCAAGGCCCCTGACAGTGTGCATGATCTGCGGACGATAACCATTGAAACGTGGCCCAATCTGTGGTTTGCCCTATTCCCAATTAGAATGTTTTACTGCTTTATAGTTAGTGCGGTACGCTTAGTGACAGGACTAGGGGCAATGGTTTGAAACTGAAAGACAGCAGGTTTAGATTAGATATTAAGAAGAAATTCTTCACTCAGAGTGGGGTAAAGCACTGGAACAGAGAAGTTGCAGACGCCTCATCCTTGGAAGTTCAAAGCCAGGATGGGGCTGAGGAAATTGTTCTAGTGACAGGCATCTCTGTCCATGGCAGGAGGATTTAAAATAGATGATCTTTAAGGTCTCTTTCAAACCATTCTGTGATTCTGTAATATTTTAATAGAAATAAATTATAGTGGTGAATTATTTGCTTGAAACATATTTATACACACAGAATATAAAAATTAGCATTTTAGTAGTACTAACGTCTAAAACCAAATTTAAACTTTATCTAGCAGTGTATGATAGCTTGGCAGTGTTCTGTGCCTTTTCATGGCAACACAAAAACAAGCCTGTAAGAATTCTTTGGTATATTTATACAGGTTTTAATGTATTTCTTCATAATAAGTGCAAAGGTTAGTAACACACTAGCATAAAAAAATAATCTAAGGTCAAAATTTTAGTAGAATTTAATAACATTATTTAGTTACTTTAATTTAAATCACAAATATACAGTACATCTCTGTATCAGATGCCTTTTTCTATTAGACTTTTTCTATGTCTAGAGAATGTTCAACTGAAAAAAAAAAAAACGAAAAACCCAACAGATCTTTATTCGAAAAAAACAATTTTTTTAACCACTCAAAATATTTTAGAAGATTGATCTTGGTTTGTGACCTTTGAACATCATGAACAAAGTTCAAGTTTATGGCATTTAATTTCTGCTATATTTCTTCTTACTATCCTAACAGTCAAATACTAAAGTGTGTATTCTGGCAAGGTTTTTGTTTCAGTGATATTTGCTCTCACTTAAAGTGAAATACATGCTCTCAAGGAAGCTCCCTGAATGCAAGGGATCTGGAAAACATTAAAATTAAAACAAATATTTTATGAACAGTTTTTCACCAAAGATTTAATTGAACAAGTATTACCATGAGCGATAGCAGTAAGATGTAGTTTTAATAAATATATATTTTTGACTTCTGCATATATGTTTGATGAACCCACTGAAAAGCTGATGAATGCAGTCTTGATAAGAAGTGCATCTCATTTCACACACCTCACCCTGTCAGCCTACTCTACTGTTTCTGCACATTAATTACCCACCTACAAAAGAGAAATAATAAAATACCTTTAGCTTCTAGGTCATCAAGTACATTAATATTAAAATGATCGATAATATGTTTTTCTGATATAGAGTACAGCAATATTAGGAATTTAGATGGAATATATCATATATTTAAAATCTAAAAGCTGTCATGATTTATGATTGTTGAAGGGCTGGTGGCATTTATAATTTTCTTTTATTTTAAGAGTGGGTGCAGTAAAACTTCTGACACTGATGAATGATATTGAATGAGGTGTAATGTCGATTCTAGATAAGAAGGTGCAATACAGTGCAAAGAAACCTACAAGCACCATATCATGGCTGAACCTGAGTGCTCTTTGAATGTCCACTTCAATGAAAGTCCACTAAAATAAATAAATAAATTTTAAAAGAATCTATAAGTATTTAGTTCAGTAAACTCAAAATCTATTTGTGGGGGAAAAGAACACAATTTCTATGGACCTAAGAATTTATTGACAGGCCAATATATATTTCAACAGGATGATAAAAATGAAGCAATTATTATAAATCCTGTTACAATAACACGATCCTATTCACAGTCCTAATCAATATAGAAAAGGTACAAAAATAATACTCTAATATTATTATAAACACTAATATCAAGTGCCAGATTCGACCAAGGCAAGTCTGGGACAGCCCCGAGTGCCTGCAGTGTCAGGTCAATACAAAACTCGTCTTTTTGACTGTTAATGGTGGACTTATTTGCTTGTATATAACAAGATCTATGTGGACCTATTTTTATACCAGTCCTTGCAAGCTTGTTTACTTCCTCATGTGTCTGGGCAATCACCTATCCAATTTTAATGTTCAGATGCCCATTTTTGCTGATATATTCAGCTTTCTTTCAGCAGAATTTGCATCTCATGTCTTTATTTATTAATAGTAAAGTCAAGTTTAGATGAAAAAAAATTGGAGAGAAATCTAATTATTTTGAAAGAAAAAGAACACTAGGGGAAGTTGAAAGACAGTAACATTTCAGCAATGCAAAGGATTATAAATAATTTTGTTGTTTAGAGAATTAATTTTGACAGAGCACGTAGACTGTTTTCCCTTGTGCAAGTCAGTAATATCATACTCCTTTACAAGAAACTCTCTGCTAGACTTTTTGGCACAGGCCGTAATGAAGAAAACAGCCGGGTATTATTTTAGGAAGACATAATCTCTACAAAAACTTCCCCAACTTGTCTTCCTTAAGAAGACACCAAACAACTGACCCTGGAAAGGAGTCCTTTTACAGTTAAATCTTTCTCTTTGCTAATGAGAATCTCATCTATTTTCAACAACTGTAGTTCTAATGTAGTTTTTAATGGAAAAAGACCCCAAAGCATTCAAAAAACCTATTTTTTATAAGTGAGTGGCAAGCAGCTGCACTGTCTGATTTATCTGTGTATTAGCCCTACATTTGTCTTGTTTTAGAATATGAAACTGAACAAGCTTTGCACATGCTGTTCAAGAATATAGTTCAGGAACAGGCTCATCTGTTTTCTTAGGCAGGTTTCTCTCTCTCTCTATGTATTCTTGTTGAAATTGTTCTACAGTTTATGACTAGCTGAGCACTAGCTGGTTAAGACATGAACCTGTTCCTCAGCACATGACTGAGAGCTTTAACAAAAAGCTACAGAATTGGTGCTTTTCCTAGACTCTTTCTAGTGATATGAAAATTTAACTAAATAACTGGAGCAGAGCCAAGGTCACAGTACTAGGTTTTTTTGCAATGAAAAGTTAAAAGGATATTTTATAGGAAACCTTAATTCATTACAAATTGAAGAACAAATAAGAGGGGTCCTTCTTTGGCCAATATTCAGAGTAAGTAGGCAAACGTTGTACATAATAGTGTCTGAGACTGGTTGAGTGAGATCATACATTGCCTGATGCTTTTTAACATTTAGTATCTATTTATTGAAAGGTTTATTTCCTAACTAATGCAAGAAATATATGCTTATGGCAAAGAACTCAAATCCAAAGATCTATTTGTGCCACCAAAGATCTTAGGTCCCCCTCTCCAGATCACCTTATTTTTCATACTCTGTGAGTGCTAATTTAATTCCAAACTACATATTTAAACTCAAGAACAGGTTTCTAGTTGGGAAAAAAAACAAAACAACCAAAACAACAAAAACCAAAGCAAAAAACCAACCAACAAACCAAAACAAAACCAAAACAAACCCAAAGCAATTCTGTATTATTCTTGTGACTGGAACTCTACGTATTCTTTAAATCTACACAATCCTCCAGTGCCCTTCTAGTCATCCTGGCACCCTTAAACACATTTTACCGTATATGTGTTTAATTTTCTGCTATGAAAACAACACTTGTGTTTACTCAGTACTATTATTTCAGACGTTCTGCAGTGAGAGAAACCCATAAGACATTGTAATTATAACTGAGACTTGTAGCACACCACTGTAGCATGGATGGGGCCTGTTTCCTCCAGAAGATATTGGCCTTTGGCTTGCAGGTGTGAAGAAATAGCCAGTAGAGTTCTTGAACCTGAAAGTGTAATTTAACTTTTTAATTTAATTTAATAAAGAAACCTGGACAATTAGCAGACATTTAAATGAGGAAAGAAGTGCAGGCATTCTTATATGCAAAAGTATGTTACTGACACTAATTTCAGTATCTTAACTGGTCAAATATTTGCCAAAATATTTATAGAACAAGCCACCAAATGATCAAACACATTTCAGGATAATGCTGCAGATTCTTTGATGGATGTTTGTGTTTATGGAGTGATTCCCTTGTGACTTGACTGCCAGTGTTAGTAAATTCAATCATTTATTTCAGAAATGCCATCAAAGACTTCCGGGTCCTTTTGAGCTCAATTGAATGTGCAGGCTCTAATTTATTAATTTATTCCTTGATTTTTTCCTAATTTTTAAAAGTCTCATTGATTTGAGTTAAACTGTCCCCAGGCTCAGTCTGGGAAACTGTATTCCTTTATTTTGTCTTTCAAATTTTGGTTAGTTGGTGCTTTTTTTTTTGTAGTTGTTGTTGGTTTTGTTTGCTTGTTTGGAGGTTATTTTTTGTTTTGTTTTGTTTTTAGGGTTTTTGGGGGGTTGTTTGGGTTGGTTTTTTTGAGGATTTCTTTTAGTCTGTTTGTTTGTTTGTTTTTTCCTTTTTTATTGGCAACATGCTTGCTTCAGCTTTTTTTCCCCCTAAGGTTTCAGTTCCACTCACACATCCCTTTCTATTAATGATGGCAAAATTATAATGGCAACTAAGACTGCTCAGCTTTTAAAGAATATGAACTCCTGGTCATTAAAATGACTTTTCAAGTTTTTAAATTTAAAATTAATTTTAATGTACTTAGAACTTTTCTGTTTGTAACCTTTTGCTCTGAATATGGACTGCTCCTCAAACAAAATATTCTCTCTCATTTTAATATTCCAGAAAAGACCAGGAAAATGCTGGACATTCCAGATTTCTGTATTGTACTTTTTACAATGACAGGATCTTAAAGGGGCCATGATTTACCTTCTCATATTTCTAATTCTTTTTTAGTTTACTAGATGCAGGAGAATGTAACCAAAAATAACCAAAAATAAAAAGAAACAACAGGTTTCTAAACTTTTTTTACATTCTTCTTTTTTTTAACCTTACCACCATTTTATTTGCACAAAGATGTTTCCTTGATATAAGAAAGCAGCATGTTTTTGTAACCAAAGATTATAGGATTTTTTTGTGTGTTTGCTTGCTTGTTTACTTATTTTTACATTGCATAAACAAACATAAGACTATTGATCTATGTGTTTATGTTTAATACTTTTAGGAGGAATGTTTGAGAAGTTCACAAAATCAGATCTTATTAGTGAAAGGAAATGGTGCAACTTTTGCAGTTTCACTCCCCTGCATAGTGTCATTTATTTAAGTTTATCAGCAGTTTATAACAGCTGCCCTTTGACTTGTAAGTAGGTCATAAAAGTGACAGACCACTTTTGAAGACTGTGTTCATCACTGCCCCTGCTCTATCTGTTCTGTTGTTGGAAAGATTAATTTTCCAGTGTTATGATTCTAAGAGTTCATAAGTATTATATTGATTTTTGAAAGAAAATCAGTAGTGAAATACTGAGCTACAACTCCAACACAGAAATCTCAGAGCACAGAATTATATGTGAATTGAATATGTGCACTTGATTGTCAGAAACATGAAATAAACTTTTTTTAATTACAAACATTCATGTATGCTGATATTTTTACATAAGTGCTAATCCATAAATCAAAATATTCAATGCAATATATGCTTATTGTCTTTATCTAACACCATAGCAATATCGGCATTTAAAACTTTTAATTAAAAGGCACAAAGATGTGAACATTTGTAGAAGGGAGGTTTCAGTAAAGCAACTAGAGACAAACTTTTCAAATATTATTAGTAATCTTTTTAGTCCTACAGTTTTCCAAAAAAAGCAATAGAAACACTGAAGAAAAAAATTGATTTTACTTATTTATTTAGAAAGATGAATTTTAAAATACACCAATATAACATTTCTATGAAGAGAAGTGTGTTGTGGTTTAATTGAGTTGTCTAAATTTAAAATACAGTTGCCACAATCATCTTTCTTTTCCACAGACTACACTTTTAAAGAATTTATCTTTATTTTGAAGACAGGTACTTCAATATATAAAAAAATTACTTTTTTAGATGGTTGCAGATAGCTGAAATGGGTTCTTCCTGCTCTGTGTCAGTATCAGTATTCATTGGGTAAATAGGAAAAATCATGATGTGCAAACACATGATTTTAAAGACAATAAAAATAAAGAGATTGAATTCAGTGATAGAAATTTCCCGTCATTTATTAACTCATTTTGATATTTTTTGATAGAACTTCAATATAATTGATTTTCACGATCTGAAAAACACTTATAGTGAAGAAACCTTAAGCGATGATCAAGGTTTAGAAGTTGTGCAAAACCTGGACAGGGACAGCACAGATATCCTGTGTCCTTCAGGAGCTTGTGTTTGAAACGGATTAAATGTTCTAGCTACAAATCCAAGATTCCTTAACACCTTTACATTTGAAGAATGGTTTTTCAACATGCTCCTAAGCAGCAGAAATTACATTTTCATTGTACAAATAGCATAGAAACCTGAGTCCCAATTTATAGTTACCTAAATTTGGATATGTGTAAAACTGTACCAAATGATTAAAACACCAAGGAAGTTAAATTATAGTGTATCAAAACTACTGATAAGTAAGTTTCATTTCAACAAAATGATAACATTTTGTGGTAAATTAATGCTGTATTTGAAGGTAAGGAAAACTTAGATGGAAGAAATCAGAAACAATGCAAATATTAAAAAGTAACTTGAAATGCAAGTCTTTCTTTTCTATTCATAGAATGAAAAACTTAATTTTTATACTCAACCTCACTTAATTCAAGACACATGTCTATCCTGTCTCTGTACACTAGCTACTACATTACCTAAGTCATATTTCACTGGTACTTCAGAAACACTTTCATAGTCTTCTTTCTCCTAGTCTGATTTTTTGAAGAATTTCACAACTATAACAACCACACTTCATCAACAATTCAACAGGAAAAGAGCTGAGGTTTGCAAGGTTTTTCTATTTTTATTATTTTAAAATCTTCCATATCCTATCACATTATAAATACTTAGATGCTGAGAATTTTAGCCTGTGGCCCTACTTGTGAATCTATTATGGATTGAATTTTCCAATTATTCATACTGCAGAAACAATTAATCAAAAAACACACCAGTGTAAGAGATTAATTTCCTTCTGAGTAAACAGAAAGTGGCAAAAAAAAAAAAGATATTGTGACTTTACACTGTAATGGGCTTTACTATCCCAACCATTTGTTCTCTACTATAGCAAAAGAATTTTTTTCCTACCAGTCAAAAAGCCCATTTTGTCTTGCAAGTTTCAATGTGACAAATCAGTTTGTCAGTAGCTATAATATCATTTCCCCATGATATTATTTTCCCATTGCTAGCACCAATTAATAGTTTTCCAATATTATATCATGTTTCATATGTTTCCAATATTATATCATGTTTCCAATATTATATCATGTTTCATACTCTAAAATATGCAAATTCATTGGGTATATCCACTTTCTATAATATTCCCAGACTTGTAATCTACTAATCTGCCTCATTTATTAATAATAATAGGAAACAGATCCCTTCTACCTCAGGTCTCAGCTGCCTGGGAGAACTGAGAACATTAGGAACATTCACAACAGGCATGTGCTGTAATCCATCTGCCACAAGCTCATGCTGTCAGTGCTAGATGAGAGGGATGTGACACATTATATTAGCTTCCAACTATTTCTCAGTCACTGTGGTAATGGGGAAAAAAAGTGGCGTGCATTGCCTCTTCTAGATGCATTCACCACCTTAAAAATGCAGCATCATCTGTTTTGCATGATTTCACTTTCAGAGTTAAAATCAACTTGGAAAAAAAAAAGTGTAAAACTTTTATTGCTTTAAATTTTAATTTTTCATTATTTCTAATTGCTTTGTGTACTCCCATATTTGAAATAACAAAGGTGAAAATTCATGCTTTTCTGAATTACCTAACCTAATATCCATTATTTTCACAATGTAATGTGAAGATGGACTTCTATGGTTAAATTTATGCACTGTGGAAAAGGTCTTCTAAATTATGAGTCCTGGGAAAAGTTTTATGCCAGAGAGGTTTTCTAAAACTTTTTAAGGTATCTTTTAGTATAAGAGCTTGCAACCATTGTAATAAATCTCCTTATATTGTATTCAAGTGCAATTACAATACACACAGCACGGATATCTGTGTGTGAATTTGTGTGTGTGTCTGTGCACATGAAAGCATGTCAATAGCAATAGTATCTGAAAAGTATTTTTTCTCAGGTGGTAATTTACCTAGTAGATAGCATGGGACTTATTTTTATAATTTGAACTTAACATAATTGTTATAGTCAAGTAAAAAAAAATGTATTGTGCTAATTCATAATTAATTTAATTAATAGATTTTAAAATGGACTGTATATAATTCTAATTAAGTGGAAACTCATGAAAAATACTTTAGCAAGCACTACACAGCACACAAGCACACTGAACAGTTGATGTACATTTGTTTCTGTGCTTAACTTTCACCAGCTGGGGCAAAAACTTTAGATCATGTAATAAGAGTACAATTTTGATGTAAGAGAAAATAGTCAATTCACACATAGAAGTTTTTTTTTTTTTGTTTCTAAATATAAATAACAGATAGGCTGTAAATTGGATTTAATTATCTTCCTTTGAATTTTCTGTTCATAGTATGGACTCCACCACCTTTCATTATTTTTATTTTTTTTCAAATATTAAAAAGAAATTTTAGTCTGCTGGTGTGATTCTGATTTAAAGAGCACTTATATAATTTTTTTATATGTAACTTCATAATCATTTGCAATTTATTTGTAGAAATTAAAGCCTTGCCAGCTTCAAAAATAAAAGAGATGTAATTTCATGTGACATTTGACTTTTCAATTAATCTTTTACTAAGTCATACTGTGTGAAAAATATTAAGGTTCAAATCCACAGATAAGACTGAAACTCAAATTTGTTCCTCTCACTTTTCATCCCTTCACAACACATTTAGCAAGTGTGATGAAGATGATTTTGATGTGACATATCCTGGCAGAAGTGTTAGATAATAAAGGTCTCCTTTCATTTATAAACCTGACTTTATGTATTTTTTCCAATGTGAAATTTTCTGGCAATTGTGAAGAGTATGACAGTGATACTTGTTCAATTAATAACATATTCCATATTTCCCAGTTTAGGTATTTAATTTGCATTTGCCTCTTGACATTTGCAATTGTGGATTTCTCATGTTTAGATCCTAAGCATGCAAAAAAATTTATATCAGAGAAGCAGACTATTTTTAAAGTCCATGCATATAAAATAATAAAACTATTATGGAGTTAAAGAAAAATCAAACAAATTGCATCCTTCTTATGTGTCGCAACATGCACACAACTGGGATTACATTGTTTGCTCAGTACCTGACCTGCCTGATATTTTTAGGCATTATTTAATACATTTAATATTTTTGATAAGTATTTTAGCCATTTTTGAGATAGAAAATTAATTGCATTTCTTTTGAACTTCAGTATTCCAAAAGGAGTTTTAAAGTCTTTGATGAGAGTGGGGCATAGGCAGTGTGTGGCCATTGGCCTCTTCATCCTAGTTCCTCTCTCTAAAAGGACTTCTTGTTTCAAAAAGGTCCAAATGAGTGAGCCAGTCCTAGTCACTGATTCAAATTTTCTGCACTTATAAATAAGTATGCTACAGTAGGGCCCTTATGACTTGTATTAGATAACTGGATCTCTTTTACTTCTTTTATCCTTCTTGTTCTTCCCATTTCCACAAATGACTGAAAAGCACTATCATGATCTTGTGGATGTGTTCTTAACATTTATACTGATAAGTGTTAAAAACTGAGCTTATTCACCAAAGCAAATACCTGACATTGTGACTAATACCTTCTCACTTCTTCTTTGTTTTTTGAATGAGACTTCTTATATCAGTCTGCAGTTTCTTCTTTTATATATTTACCTTGTGAAATGTCTGTGGGAAAAGTTCACCTTTTTGTTCAGTGTTTGTACAGCTCAAGGGAGACTTAAACTGTGACAAGGGGCCCTAGGCAACACAGCTGTATAAAAGGCAATGCAGGAAAGGGAGCATATTTCAATATGACACTTGTAAGAAAATGGAAATTCTACAAAATAATAGAGGAGACATCACTACCAATAAAATTGTGAATTCTTCAGGGAATAGAGAAAGTCAGTTCAGGTCAAATATGAGTGCTGCACACCATGGATGTAGGCAGGACCTTGTGTCAGCATGTCTGAGTCTCACACCTTTCTATTAAAGGTGTATATACATGAGTATTTGCCTAAATCTTCATTGTGACAGATGACTTGAGCTGACAGGTAAGTCCCCACACAGCTGCCTGATTACTCCCCCCAGTTTATTGCTGGGCATGATGTGATGTGCTGTGAGATATCTTTTTGGTCAGTTGGGGTCAGGTGGCTCAGCTCTGTTCCTGCCCATCTTCCTGCCAACCCGCAGTTCAGTTTTTTGGGGGCACAGGGAGACCTTAACTCTGTGTAGGCTCTGTTCAACAGTAGCTAAAATGATCATTGTAAAACTACATCTAATCACTAGCCTAAATATTCTGTTCCTTTTCTAATTCTACCAAATGGTCTACAATTTAAGTATATGTTTTATGGTCACCTTTTTTTATAAACTTTTTGCAAAGGGTGTTTTATAGCATATTTTAAAAATTACTTTATCTAGCATTCTTTTACTGTTCATTAAGTTCATGGCTGAAGTGAAATTATTAGGGAGAAATTATCTTCAAACCAGACTATTGAGAAACTGTGATCAATAATTATTTTGGGATCATTTTATGTATGTGAAAACAAGATAATTTCACATGTATATTTAGTTAATGAAAATGGACCTGCTCTTCTGTGAATTCTTTTATTTATTCTGAGTGTGCAATAGGTTTCAAAGAGTAATTATTTTGTCAGCAAACACTTCTGGATAAAAAAAAAATAGCAAACTCTAGTAACATTCTGCTGTGTTTTGCTAGAAAGATAAGGAAATAAGCCAAACTAATACATAGCAAACTACATCCAGTTACGCATTTCCTATTCTCACTACTTAAAAAATAGGATTTTTTTTCAAATACAGATACATTTTTTTATATTTATTTTTAAGATTTCCATATATTTTGTTTCAGAAAATGCTAGTTTTATGTTGTCACTCACATATATGAAATCCCAGCTGTTTGAGAAAATTCAAGATATGATGACAGACATTTTGAAATATCAGCCTGAAGTATGTGTATGCCAAAGCATACAGCAGAAAGAAAACTATTTTATACATCTTAGAAGTGAAAGCCCAAGTTTAGTCTCTTACAAAGGTACTTAATACCAGGATAAGAAACCATCTGGATGTAAGAAATGCCCAAGTTAAAGCTATAAAATAGTAAATAATACAGAGAATGATACGTAGAGAACATGTGGTGGGAGATCATTGAGGAGAAGCTTTAGTTACACTCCAGTAGAGTCTAACAATTGCACAGCAAATGATTCCTGGCCTTTGTTAAAGCAAATAGACTGGACTCCTTTATTTATCAAAGAATGTAAATAGAGAAGTCCATTGGACAGATGGAAATCCTGCAGCATTTGAAAGACTGGAAAATTCTATAGGGCTTCTAGTGATATACCTGATAATATTAATGAGCCTGGCACTGAGATACAAAATAGCCTCAGTGAAAGAAATTCTAACTGTTCTTGGTCCCTTAGACAACAATAAGGTTGAAAGTGTTTGTAGATACGTCCAGCACTAGGAGCACAATAATTTAGAAAGAGATCCATACACCAGTTTTGTGTCTGTATGACACAGCCAATGCAGTAGATATGGAAGAGCAGCATGGGTCAGCTTACTTGCAAAGGACCACTTTTAGCATGTCACTGTTATAAGGTGTCAGGAAATATCAAAACAGTATCACTTAATATGTTACTGGAGCTGTTTCCCTCTTTTTATCTTTTCACTTCATGAATTTTCAAAAGTATGCTTTTTGCTATTCAGATTATCACAGTTTAAAACCTCAGCATTTAAAACAAACTAAAAAGATGTATACTGCTTTGAGGGATACCACAATCTCTCTGATTGGGATTAATCATAAATGCAAGCTCACCCAAATTTCTGAGCAGGCTCATTTAGAAGTTTCAGGCTCTGGAAAATCTTTTATTTTTAAATCAACGTTTACTCATGCCTATTCTTTAAATAGACAAACCCTTTAAGTTTCATCCCTAAATTTTCATTTAGTTCTAAAAGTAAAATAACCAGTTATTTTTAATTAAGTAGAAGTATAACAATAATTACAGCAGAAATTTCATTTTCTTCTTGAACTTTTTCTTCACTGCATCCATTTGTTTTCCCTTGTCTTTACCAATATTGGCTGCTTTAAGTTCTATGGTACATTAGGTTCTTGCATCTCAAGTTCTGTCACTTATCTTCCTGTTTCACACACTGCCAAACTCCTGAGGCTTGCAAAACAAATGGAAAATGCATGAACAATTCCTTATTTTCTAAAAAAGAAGTAAACAGAAGTAAAAATAACATATCAAATTGCATTTGAACAGTGATTCAAAGGGAAACTTTGAAATCAGATTCAATTCTGACATAAAAAATTGAAAATATTTTCCTTTTTCAAAGTAAATATACTTTTACAAAGTAAATAGTACTTTTTCAAAGTACTATTTATAAAAAATATAATTTTTTTTCAATATTTACCTTTACAATAAGATTCTCTTGTGAATTAAAATCTTTATGCTAGCTGCCTATACTTTATCTAATATTAACAGAGACAATAATTTCCAGAATTTTATTATTCTTATTTGAAGAGAGCTACTTAACATATCATATTTTAATGTATGAAAAACACATTAAAATTTGTCCTTTAGTGATAGTAGAAATATGGAATAATAATAATTTAAGCCATAATTTATTAAAAGTCACAGGCTGGACTTTGCTAAGATTCTCATGGATGTATATTTTTGTTACTTAGAAAGCAATTGTGTTGTAATTAACCTTTGCTTTTATTTTTTCTTTTTTCTTGCATAATAATTCCAAAGGCATATTCATATTTGTCATAAACTTTTTTCAAAAGCTATAAATTCAGTTCCTTTTCTGCAGGGATGCATGCTTTTTACACCCAAAAAACTGTTTCATATTCTCCAGTTTGCAAAATGACCGCGTGCTGGCTAAAAAACTTTATACTAAACTCTCTACAAGATAAAATAGTGCCTTTTTAACTTTTAAGACCTTCAACAGTAGTTGTCGGAAGAATTTATATATTAATCTAAATTTGATAGCAATTTTGTGTAACTGTTCAGCGGCAGGCAGTAAATATCAGTCACTAGCAACGTCTACATCTGAATTTAGGATACTTTGAGTTATTTTTATTGACATTTGTAAATAAATATATTATTCATAATCTCTACCACTAACAAACCCAGTTGATGTGCTATATCTTACTGTTATAGATGCCTCAACCAGAAGCAGAATTTAAAAAATATTAACAAATTCTTGTTATTTCTAAGGAATCTGAAAACAGGGATACAATATCTTTATTACCATGAACAGATGAGATATTAGGATAGAAATCATAAGATCCAGAAGTAGAAAAATTAGTAATATAGACTTTGAAACAAAGAGTAGGAGATATTTCAAAGACCAAACCATTAGTTTTCATTCCTTTTCTTCTTTCTTGTTTGACAAAGTCCTGCTTCCACTCATGAACACGGAATCAGATTAATTTCTGTCTTGGACAGAACACATTTTTAATCTACAGATTACATGATCCAGTTTAGGAGCTATGGTAGTCTGCATTCTGTTTCTTTTCAAAACTTAATTTGCACCTATATTTTCAATATCTAGGATGAAGTATGAAAATAATTAATAAGCTTAACACTTTTTATGTCTGGCAGAGAACAAAGCAGTGTGTCTAGGGTTCCTGAACCAATAGACTCCCAGAAAACACAGAGATAGGCTTCAGCTGTTCAAATATCACTCTCTAGAATAACTTCAGACTTGGTGAAATACCCTTCCTAGTCTCCAGCTTCTCCACTCCAGATGAATTAATGTCTCCAAGTCTTCTGTCCAGTATGCAGTTCTATACAGATGATTTGGTGTTCTAGAACATCTAATGGCTGCTCCTCCTCCCGTGCAGCTTGGAACTTGTGTTCATGTCTCTTCAGGGGCTCTGTAAGGAACCCATCAACCCCATTTTCCTTACTCCTGGTGCTGCAGTCTGTCCAGCTCCTCCAGAAGTGTTTTTTGTTTGTGGGTTTTTTGTTTGCTTGGGGTTTTGTTGTTGTTGTTTTCTTTGTTGTTATTGTTTCTTTTCAGCAAGAACACAGATGCAGGCATGACCATTTTCACTTGATTCAGGGGGAGACCTCTGGGCTCCCTGGAGCTCAGGCTTTGAGTGGAAGTCTCCAATGTGCAGGATGGTAGCTGTTGAAGTTTGTGTTTTGTGCCCTGTGGCACATTACAACATGCTGAGCAGTCCTGTGCTGTCCTCATTTGCTGCTGGACCCCTTCCATATGCCCCTCTGCACAAACTGCTGTACAAACTACTGCATTTTTACATTTGTATTTGCTATTTGCTGGTCACCCTCACTTTAGCCTGCAGACGTATTGGCCAAGTGGCTAGGGATGCAGATTTTTCTTTGGCTAGGTTTATCAGTTTATCAATAGCAAAACATCAGGTGGAGAAAAAAGCACTCCGAAACTACTGCAGAGAAAGATATTTTTATTTTTTTTTAAGTAAAAATGACATGTTAGGGTTCACTTTTAATATGCTGGCACAGATCAGCATATTTGCTTTTATGTTTAGCTCTGCCACCTAATCCCTCATTGTTTGACATCTGGTTTGGAGATTTCAGATTTCCCCTTTGGAACCACCTGAGACTTGCCAACCCTCAGAAAAATCTTTTTGAATATCTGGCTGCAGAGGGAGACAGCATGGGGTGTTTGAAACTGCAGAATCACAGAATCATAGAATTATTGTTGGTGGGAAAGGCCATCTGCAAATCATGCAGTCTGATCCCCTCTTCCCAGAGCAGGGTAAAATACTGCAGGTGGCTCAAGGCCCTGCCCTGTTGGGTTTCAAGGGACAGATGCTCCACAGCATCTTGAGGTGCCTTATTCAGTCTTTGACCACCCTTGTGGTAAAAGTGTTCTTATGTTGAAATACAATTTCATTTATTTCAGTTTGTGTCTCTTGACTCTTGTCCTGTCATCTGTCAGAAGGGTCTGACTTTAACTTCTTTGCTGCCCCTCAAGTGCTTTTGAAGACTCCTTCTCTGCAAGCTGAGCACTTCCAGCTCTCTTGTCTTGACTATGGCTAAATCCTCAGTCAACCAGCTCTAGGGTGTTCATGTCTCTCTTGTGCTGGACAGCCTGGGCCTGGTCTCAGCACTCTAAATGTGACTTCAGCATGGGGAAGGACCAACTCTTCCCTCACAGGACATGATGAATCGCCGCCTCAACCTGCTGAAAATGCTTCTACTAATGCAGGCCAGAAGGCTTTTTGCCCCAAGATCACTTTTCCATGATTCCTCTGCCATCAGATTGGATAAAACTGTTAGCCCCTGGGAGAGCTCTGGTGGGCATAAATCTTGTTTTCAGTCTTTGCTGTCGGGAAATATCGACTGTGAGACTATGGGAGGGAGATGAAGAAGAAAGAGAACATCCATAATCTGGTATCTGCTCTCCCTGCATAACACAAGCAGGGTGGAGGGACAATTCCAAGAGTAATTCCTCACCTGACAATGTGGTTACTGTGGTTACTTTAAATCCCCTAGGTGTGCTCTACGTGCCATGTGAGACAGAGAAGGAGGGGTGTATTGCACAACGTGTCATACTGGTGCATGAGTAAAATGAGTAGGGTCTGTACTGTGTTGGGGCCTGTGCCACGTGGCGTGCAGAGAGAATGCAAGTGTGGCAGGCTAAATTGCCAGCCTAGGCACAAGCTGCACCATGCCAGCTGGTTTCAGTGCCAGGCATTTAGTGCACTCATGTAGATGTGGCTGTAGAAACAAAATTCAAGTGAGCATTCAAAACATTTTATCATTACCGTCTTCCATTTAGTTGTGTCTTTCTTCAAAGAGTGAACAAGTCCTAACATAACTTTCAAGGTTTAGTCAACAGAAACAGTTTTCTCTAAAAATATGAACACAATTTATTTTAGATGCCAACACAAGTTTCTGATTGGAAAAGCAGAAATGTTTATTTTAAATAAGATTACTATTATATTGAATTAGGTGATCTGTTGTATCCTATGGTACCAAATAAAAGAAATTTCTTTTAGGTAAAGCACATTTCTTTAAATGGAAAAAGAAAAAAATTACAGTGGATTTTAAGAAACATTCTTCTATGGAAGGTGGTCAGTAGGCAGAATATATAAGAAGCAAATATAAAAAACCATTTTCAGATAACCAATTAATACGCTGAATTTGGCTGAAGGGTACTGGTAAGCCGGAAAAGCTTGAGTTTGTTTATAATCAGTCATTCTAGCTAAATGCCAGAAGGGAATTCCTAACTGAGCATACAAATTTCTTCCTGTATTTGCTATAATTTATATCTTATAGAATTGTGGTGGATTTGTTTGTTTTTTTCCACATAAACAAGCAATGAATAATTGTTCTTTTTTTATTTTTAACTTTCAGTCCCTATGGATTGATGTGGCTAAATTACTTGGCAAGTATCCCATTACCAATTCAACATGGTTGTGTATTGTACTATTGTTTCTGCTTATGAAAACAGAAAACAGATCTCATGTCAAAAACATGCAATATTTAGACAAGATGTAAACAACCAACTGTGATTTATTGGAAATGCCTTTCACAAGAATAATCTCGAGCATCCCATATGTAGGTGTTTAGAGAGAACATGCATCTGGCTATACTATTCTTAAATTTATGTATTTAATGTGTATTTTTCCATAAGAATTTTCCCACAGCCAGTTCCTATGTATGCATTCAGTCTAAGAGGAAGGGCTGGACATTTCATACAGCTATTACAGTGTATGAAAATTCGTGTTAGTATGTATTAATAAAATGTAGTCTCCATCTGAAGTCTGAAGGAAGAGATCTGCAGGACTACATTTATTTTTGACTAGTCTGAATCTATGATTAACTTGGCAATATATACATTAATGTCAGCTTCTGACCTTGTGCATGCTGATGGCTGTTCTTATTGTGCATCAGTCCTGCCTGCTATGTGAGAATACTGAAGATGGATCACTTTTTTTTTTTTCCAAGTGACTAAAGCACCTTTGGTGGAGTGCCTCTGTCATGCTGGCTTGTCCACTTAGTGATGTGTCTTCAAAGTGCTTTTTAGCACAGCTGGAGATGTAGTCCATGTTAACACGATTTCTCTGTTTTTTGAAATGTGGGACAACCTATGTGAAAAAATAGATCAGAACACTTCAACATTTTTTAAAGCATGTTTCAGGAGCAGGGAAGGAGTCTGTAGGGGTGAAAAAGAATTTGATTAAGCTGATTGCCTATTTTTTGATATTTATTATAAAGCAGCTATTATGTATTGACATTAGCATTTTTGGTTCTACAAATCAAAATTATCTAATAACTTTATAAGCCAGACAATTGTTTGTGAGGATGTAAAAATCCTGTCATCTTTAAAGAAATGTTAACTGTTGAACTAAATATTACATGTCAATGGGCTAGAGGGGAAAAAAGCAAGATTCTTCCCAAAGCAAACAAGTGTCTTTGGCACATTTTTTTTAAATTGGACACATGTATTTGAGCATCTGAATGTTCACATTAGTATACTATATAGTAATATTTTGCAGTACTGTTTTTTCATAATTAAGAATATATGAGTGTAACAAAACCAAATATTGCATAATTGGAGACTTGAATCAAGGCTTATCATGCACAATTAATTCCTTACTTGGTGCATTTCTAACCATTTTTAAAAGCTAATAGGATTACATGGACTGGAAATTCTTCTTAAAAATTGATCCATATAATGTTTCTAGTCTATACCAGATGTGTAGGTTGTCTCTATAATTATTTCAATAAGAAATCTGAGGGAATAATTTATCTTTATGAGACATACATCTTTAGACAGATGTTCAATTTTTACATGGCTAAATCTAAGGAAGATACAATTTTACCTTTTTTTAAAAAATATTATTAACTCCCCTCCTTTCCACTCCCCAGAAGTTAATTTCTTCATAGAGCAAAATAGTGTTCAAAAAGGAATTATAGTGTCATAGGGAAGAGATTATTTCTAAGTATGATTTATGTCTCACTTACTGAAGAAGTCGTATTTGCAGTAGCAAATATGGTAGGGGACTACCAGGAGAAAATAAAAAGTGCTTACAATTTCAGGTTTGACAAGTGAATCAGCAGCTTGCTTGGAAAGAAGCAAATTCCAAGAATCAAAATGTGTTCAACACAGAAAAGCTGTTCCTACCACCTCAATATAAGCACTGTTTGATCATCCCTCTAGTTTGCACTGCTTGTCTTACTGGAGGGCTCATTGCTGCTGCCAGTACAGGCAGTGCATATTATGTGAGGCTTGGCAGATATTTAGTGTTATTGACACAACACATATTCTTTGCCTGGTTCAGGAGTATTACTCCACACTTGGTGGGATCTTATCCCAGGAACTGGAAACTTCTGCAGCTGAAGCACAGCAGTGTCCCTCTTATGGCATATCTTCTGAGTCAGGGTAGCCAAGAGGGATCCAGTTGATGACTCCTGAGACTGCTGCAAAATGGCCAAATGAACAGAAAGAATGGCAAAGGGGACAATTTGCTTTGGTGGCTTAAGAGAATTCAAATGCTCAAATATCGGATATTGGGCTCTTATCGTGTGCTGCATGGTCAATTTGGAGGGTGGGACTGAAAAATAGTGGAAAATTGAAATGTTTGGAAGTAATTATATACTGTTCTATTAGCATATCAAAATCGTTTCAAGTTTCAATTATCACAATTGTGTGATAATTTTAACCTTGTTTTCTCTGTTATTAGCAACTAAAGAAAGAAATTAGGTCTAGTAATAAATCTTGGGCTGACCAGGTAGTATTGAATTATACATTAATAATTTCTAAAGGAATTTTTATGTTTAATTACAATATAAAAATTTTAAAATTTTGATATCGTATAACTTAGTAATGGGATCAAAAGCAGGACAAATTTTTGCTATCAAGTTTGAAATTACAGTACGACAAAACATTTAAAAATTCTGTGTAAAAATTTCTGATCCTGTTGAAGCAAAGATTTGCATTTGTTGGGTTGAGTATGTACAGAGGATAATTTCACTAAAGAGTATATAATTATCTACCAGATATAGAAAGAAGAGCACAGTGATCTGAATTTCCTTTTTGTTTAAAGTTTTTGCTCTCCTAACAGGGTTATTATATAAGCAGCTGACAGAGTTTCAATTAATGTTTTATGGTTTTTCTACACTGTTTCTTTATTTATTAGCAAACATGTATATATTTATATATATATGTTACATTACCTGCTTAGAAATGTAGACACAGATGTTCAGAAACAACATTTTAAAATGACTGTTATTATTTTGGTTGATTAGGCTATATGCAGACATTTTGTAATATGATTACAAAGATAATTACAGAATAATTTTCTTTTTAACTATAATTAGCCTGTATTTCAAGTTAATCATGATACATCTTGCAGAATGTTTACATTGTAAAAAACATACACTGATAAGATTCGGATCTAGGAAAATAGCTAATTACACTATGCAAAAAACATGAAAAGTTTCTGTGTTCTTGTTCTTTAATTATAATGTCTTTTTTATTTTTGTTTTCCTGTGAATTTCCTGTGTAGATACTTTCCCCTGGAGGCAAGTGAACAGTTAAAAAGCTTTGAACTCAGTGTTTTTAAGGCTTTTAATAGGATTTCCCAAATATCCAAAATTAATGTGTGCAAAGCAGGCTTACCAGGCAAATTCTCTGCAACCCCTGGCAAAAAACTCTCAGGGGTTTTGTGTACATTTTGTAAACTGGTGTAGACTAAAAAAAGATCAATCACTTGACATTCTTTGACTGTACAGCAAATTATTCTGCAAGAGTTCTCTTGTCACTCAATGTAAAAAGCTATCAATTCAATAAAATTTCTTCAGTTTCTCTAGATGCAAAAAATCTCAAAAAAAATTGTTTGCAGATTCAGGAAGGGGTTTCTGGTGAAAGCTTATGTTTGCAAAGAATACAGCCCATTTCCTCAGTAAAAAAATTCCTGAAACTTATCTCAAGTGATTATTTTGTCTGGCTTTCTTTTGCAAGCATAAGGAAAAGGAAATTGTCAGGTTTACATATTCCCCATAAACGTATGCAATGCCAAAACAACTGAAAATCGGCAGTTTTGATTCTGTGATACCAAACCATGGATGTTACCATGATTTTGAAGTCAAACAGAACAACTGAATACAGATTATCCATACTACTCTGCAGCAATGTTCAGGAGGAAGAGAGCAGCAGGCATCACATATGAATGCACAGGCACGGCTCCAAAAAAGGCAAAAACTGTTTCAGAACCAGAGCTGATGTCTTTTCTAAACAGAAGGCTGCTGTGGTTAACTTGGCTATTACCTAATTTAAACTGTGAGTCATAGAAGGTACGTGGCCTTTACATGCTTCTTGCTGTTGCAATGGATCACTCATGCCTGGCTGTATGCCACCAAAAAGTGGTATCAGCAGGAAGAATTACTCACTGGCATTGAGCTCTTCCTTGTTCCCTCTGCTATGATGCCTGAGCTCTATGGCAGCACTGCATAGGAGCCAACATGTTTGAAAAAATAAATACTGATTTTACAAAGCCCATCTATAACCCTTGTTACCAAGGGTTATAATCTATAACCCTTATTACCACGGAGCAGAGCCATGAGTTTCCCCTCTATTTTGAATAAGGTTATAATAGGGAATAAGACCCATTTTTTCAAGTAGAGGAAAGATGATTCAATTGCCTGGCTGAGAGATCTAAGCAGAATTCTTTCCTGATAAAGTCTGTACTCCTTCATCTGTCAATTTATTCAATTTCTGTCTTAAATTTCCATTAATGAAAACCTTTGACTTATTCTCATAAGGATGAATAATAAGGATAGAGACAATGACTACGACACTCTTCTCCCACATGAAACTGTTTTCCACAACTGCTAGACTTGCCAGATTTATCGCTAATATACTTCCACCTGTATGACCACTGAAAAAGTAAACTGGAGATGAGGAAAAACCTGTTGCCAGCTGGCCTTTTTTTCTCCTACACATGGATATTACTACCATTTCACTCTAAATTCCACTCTATCAGATATCTTGTAATGCTGGTAATGCTCTACCTACTTGTGCTCTTAACCGTCTTTTAGAGAGAAGAAAGGAAATATCAGGATACAAAATGATTCAGATAAGGTCACCCAGGAGGTCAGTAGCAGACATGAAGCTGTCATCTGGTGTCTACTGCAAGTGTCTGCATTAGAGTTTTAGTTCAGATTAAATATGGTCCAGTTCATGTGATCAGATTAGAACTCATCATAAAGGAATCCTCTAAAGTTGCACAGAGTTGACCATAGGGAGCAGCCATTTCTCTGTACAGATTCACTTCTATTGCAAATCAGAACATGTTAACATATTTGTTGGTTCCATGTACTCAGACACACCAAATAAAATCACAAACTTCCCTGTGCAAATTATGATGACAACAATAATAGCTATATGTGTATATATATATTTACACACACATACACATATATACCTCACTCTTTTTGACATGCAGGGCATCCAATATACTAGGTTTGGGCTTTTTATTTACTACTAGTCAATTAGAATACATAATCTAGTGTAATCTTACCTTTTCCTCCAGGATTTCTCTGATAAAGGTCTAGGAAATGTTGTTCTCTGGTCTTCCTTTATTAGTAGAGAAACAGAACCTTCCATAGAATGATTCCTAAAATTTTAAGAGATATCTCATGAATTGTGTTCCACCTTCTTATTTCCAAAGCACAGAGATCTTTGCAGTAATTAAAATATATCTATGAGGGAATAAAGAAAAATGTTAAAATTATTGTAACATTTTGTCTGTGACTTGCAAAGCTTTGAGACATTTACATGAGGATATTTCAGCCTATGCATTTTTGCACCCTAAGCAACTGTTACTCGACCTACTCAAATATGAAATTTTAAAATCAGCTATGCTATTAATAGCCAAGCTATACTGATATATGAGGTTTGTGTGGTTTTGGTAGTGGCAGGGCTGGGCTACAGGGTGGCTTCTGTGGGAAGCTGCTAGAATCTTGTCCCCCTGTGTCTGGGCAGAGCCAATGCCTGTCAGCTCCAGGACAGACCTGCTGCTGGCCAAGGCTAAGCCAATCAGGAATGATAGGAACAGCTCTGTATAATATATTTAAGGAATAAAAATGCTATTTGACATACATAATTATGGCCAGAGAAGAGCAGAGTGAGAATATGTGGGAATAACCATGCTACAGACACCAAGGTCAGTGGAGAAGGAGGGCCAGGAACTGATCCGGGTACAAGAGCTGATATACCACTGCAGCCCGTGGTTAAGATAATGGTAAAGCAACTGTGCCCCTGCAGCCCATGAAGTTCCATGAGGATGCAGAGATCCTCCTTCAGCCTGTGGAGGAGGCTCCTGGAGCAGGCAGATGCCTGAGGGGAGGCTCAGCCATAGGAAACCTGTGCTGGAGCATGTTCCTGGAAAGGATCTACAGAGAGGAGAGCCCTGGCACAGGTCTACTGGTAGGACTTGTGACCCTGTGGGGAACCCACACTGGAGCAGGCTTGTGCTTGAAGGACCACGCTCCAGAGAAGAGTGACCCACATTGGAGCAGTTCATGGAGAAGTGTTGCCCGTGGGATGGACTCACATTGGAGAAGTTCATGGAGATCTGTCTCTCATGAGAAGGAATCCACAGTGGAGCAGGGGAAGGACTCCCCTCCCTGAGCAGAGGCAGAAATTTGTGATGAACAGACCATAAAGCCCACTCCCTGTCTCCCTGCACCACTCCAGGGAGGAGGTAGAACTTGGGAAGGAGGCAGGGTTGGGAGGAAGTTGTTTTTTTGAATTATTTTGCTTCTCATTGTCTTGCTTTGATTTTGTTAGTAATAAATTAGATTAATATCCCAAAGCTGAGTCTGTTTTGACCATGATGATAATCAGTGAGAGATCTCTCCTTATCCTTATCTCAACCCATGAATCCTTCATTGTATTTTCTCTCTCCCACTCACTTACAAAGGGGAGTGATAGAGCAATTTTGGTGACTGCCTCATATCCAGCCAGGGTCAACCCACTACAACTGAATATCAACTGATGTCCAAATTAGATACTGACTTGAAGAAAAGATAGAATATACATTCATTATTAGTTTGTATAATTTCTGCTTATTAAAAAGGGGAAAAGGATATAATATTTTAAAACATTAAAATATCTAGAGTAAATTTCAAAGTTACTTTTAGTGGAAAAAATTTCCTTTTCAGAAAAGTTTTATTAACTTCAGAAAACACATCAGTTCCTAAATTAATTTTAAAAAAGCATAAGTTAATAAAATGGAAGTGGTTTTTTCTATATCTTATACAATATTTTACTTGGGAAAATAATTTTATTTTAATTTGAAAATTTTAAATATTTATGCAAGAGCAACTGTGACAGACTGATGCTAGCCAAATGCCAGTGCACCTATCAAAATCATTTATTCATTCTTTTTGGCTATAGTTAAGCAGAGGAGGGAAAAAGAAGACTCATGGTGTTAGATAAGACTAGGAGAAAACATTTGAAGGGCAAAACAGGCCCAAAACATTAAAAGGTATGAAGAAACAAAAAATTATTAACAGAATTAAAAGAGGATAATGAGAACTAAAATAAACCTTTAGAACATCTTTCACCCCACCCAAGCCTTTCTTCTCACAAACGGCACAGGGAGACAAAAAATGGGATTTTTAGTCAGTTTGCCACTATTTAAGATCTTTCTTCACTTCACTTAGGGAGAGGAGATTTTTTTGAGATGTTATGGGGACTTCCCTTCAGGAAACATAGTAAAAATATGTTAAATAAATGTCAAAAAAATGCAAGTGATGAAATTTATCATGAAACTAAGGTTTCATGCAAACAATAGTCACTGAAATCTGCATAGAGTGAAAGAGATGTCACTGCCAAAAGTGAGTAATACATTCAGCACGAAGGGAAAACAGTGGCAAAAATTCAGGAAAAAATGTGCTACTGGCTTTACTATTATTTATAGACTGACATAAATTCTGCTTTCGCAATTCCATCTACACACAAAAATATTTGCAAAAGATTGACTAATTCACTAAAAGATACAAATTACTGCAAAGAGAAGAGAGCTATGTTATTTCCTCTTCATTTGCCATTCATCCTTCTGAGAAGGTTATCCTCATCAAGAGACTGTAACAAGATTAAATGCTATCCCTCTTAGTGCTTGAGACAGATGTGACACATTTTCAGCTTGTAAAGAAAATGGGCTGACCATTTCAGCGGGATAGAGATTCCCTGGGGGGCAGGATCTATTAAAACACTTGACAAAATAAAAGATTTGATGGCCAGAAGCGGAGGCGCACAAAGTACGTGCAATATGCACCATTTTTCCTATGTGCAGAATCATGTTGGCAAGAGGCAGTGCCAGTCCAGCCTTACCAGTACTGGTATGTTAGAGACAAAAGGAGGGTTATGAGACTGGGCAAAGCCTGTGCAGCTGAATTTCACACAGCTGTGGGTTACTCTTGACCCTTTCTAGTGAGGCTGTATCGGGCATCCCAGCATGAAATTTCTTGTCTGGCAAGGTCAATGTTGTACACAATCAGGAAGAAATGTATTATTATAGAAGATAAGTAAGAGTTTATTTTAAATAATTTATTTAAATAATATGTGAAATATTGTAAGAGGTGGAGTTCTTAAAGTAGATTACTGATGCACCTGTTTTTGCCTGTCTTTTGTGCTCATCAGAGTACGTACACATTTCTTCATAGGAGATAGATCTAGGATAAAAATTCAATAGATTTGGAAGAATCAGTTATCCTAAACCTAAATTTAACAATATATAAGGCACGAATTTACGTGGAGATCTTCATTCTGGCATGTAAATTAAGAAAATTAATTACTATAATTATGATCTATTTATAATTGTTATAATAACATATAATATATTAATAATTATTGCATAAAAAGATAATAATGGAAATTAACTAAAATGAATAATATATTTTATGTAAATTATATGCAGAAACGTAGATCCACATGAAAGTGAAGCCTGAGCTGTTTACACTTTTAAAGATTTATATGTTACTATGAGCATATCCCTGCTCTATGATGCTTTAACTATTACTCTGTTTCAGCCCTGCATCTTCCGCTATGGAGTTTATGCCACTATAATTTTATGACCAAGGTATTATACTGTCATCCGAAACAAGACCTCTAACCTTTTAACTGAGGCTTTTAATTGTGTGTTGGAAGAGGTAATATGAGACAGGGCTTAGAACATTGAAAAATAGTCCGAGAGCAGGTGCCTAGGTTTTTATATAGCTGACAAGATGTTTTAGCCATTAACCAGGACAAAAATCCTGCCTGTTTAAATTTCTTCTCTGACTGATGGACCATAATTAAAAGATTCAGTCTCGCACCTATTGAGATCAGTGAAATGACTACCAGTAATTTCAGAGGCCATGAGTTAGGACCTAAATTCTCTCCTGCTCTCCTGGGACAAAGGGCCATATGGCAAGCTGACTGCTCTTGCTCAGAGTCCTACCTTGGAGGGAGAAAAAAGGAGATGTGATCAGACATGGGTACTCTGCACCTGCTCCTTTCTTTTTCAGCATCACTTCAGAGTGGAAGCTGCTTTCATGGTTGCTGATTATAGGAAGTGAGAGAAAGACAGAGAAATAATGGTTAGCTGTTTCTTTTCAGTGTCATCACAGTAATTTGCATTTTATTTGGAGATACAGAATACACAGATCAGATTTCCTGAAAAAAAAAAAAAGATAATTCTTAGTTTTTCCTTGTTGTTGTTTCTGAAGTGTTTTATTTTTGGTTTGTTTCTATTGACTTAAAAGATTTTAGATTTTTTTCCTAATTCTAATGCTGAGTTATATGGTATTTTCTAATTCTTCAGCTGAATTCACTAGTGTATTATTGCTTTGAAAAATAGCATAATATATCATGATTATGATAGTAGAGTTTTTAAATGGCTAAGAATCTATGAAAAAAATCACTCTATTATACCTGATGACTCAATTTAGTCTTTATATGCAAGACATAAACAGTGATTAATCATAATTTAAGAAAATACTAGAGTTTTAATATTTAAATGAAATCTAGTGCTATAAGACTTACTGTATGTAGAACAAAGCAAATTAGTCACACAGTATTATTTTCTGAAATATATATCCTAAATCCCACAAATTAAATATTGCAGGGCAAGATACTCTTAGGATTTTATTATTCTACCTGTTGAATCAATGTTGTATTTGATTGATATAATGCAGGTTTGAATCAGCATAATAGAAATAGCAACAAAAAAATCTAGGCCAGCTTATATTTAGATTCATTTCTTTGTTGAAACAACACTTTGCCAATTATTACAGGGACTCAGATAACTTTGATTGAAAGCTACTAGTGAAAACACAAATTTAGTGAGCCACATATGAAGACACAGAAAGTTCAGATATCTGTATTTCCTTCACAAAGCTATTACTTTTCCTAAGTTTGCACAGTTTTCTAAAAAACCCAACAATCCCCCCAGAAAAAAACCCAAATCAAACCCAAAGCTAAGCCATAGAATTATACCTTAGCAATACGCATCCTCTTGAAGATATGCACCAACATGAATTTAAGAAAGTGACACAAAACCCAAAGGGAAAGAAAATTCTGCTAAAACACCATAGGGTAAATAGTTCTATTTAAGTATACCCTTAGGTGTGGGAGATGCAGGACCTGCCTGCAGCACCTTTCAGAAGCACCTTTCAGAAGGAATTTTGTTTCAGGCAAATGAAATTGTCTTTTAAGTTTTGAGCTGAGAATAGGAACTTACAACTTATCTACCAGCTTTGTCCTTCCTTCATCTCATTTTTCCTTCAGAGAACCTCATACTAAAAGCAAGGAGAAGACTCTCCTAGCTTATCCACACTGTCCATCTGACACGTAAAGTGCCTTGAAATTTGTCAAAGATAGCGTATGAATCAAACACGTAAAAAGTTACCAAAATCTCTGGGAAAAAAAAAATAAAAGGAAAGGAAAAAAATATGGTAAGTCAGTGGTATGACACCAAAATGTTTGCAGAATATTCTGCTGCATCTTTGAATAAAAGTTATAAGCCATTTTTTAAAATTGGATCACTCTTTAGAAGTATATATTTAATCACAATCTCAGCTAAAGTTAATAGCAATCAAGATAAATTAATTAACATATTCACATTATCATACGATTCTTCAGTTTTATTTTTGAAACACTGCTCCCAGCTGTTTTTATTTAATATATTAGAAATTACACAATTACAAGACAAATAAACTTACAATGTAATGGGATTCCTGTAGTAATTGATATATCTAAATGTCAAACCCTCCTAAAAATTTTTTACTATGATTTGCTTATCCTTTTTTTCTGTTGAAAAGTTGAGAAAATTAATATTTTATGAAAGCTTTATTATTAGATTCAAAATTCAACTTAGCACTTGAAGCACCTTATGTGCCTTTTGTCCAATTGACATATCAATGTGACTCTAACATATCCTTTCTCTCTCCATCAGAGTATCTGTAGTGAAATTTAGGTCAGCTGTAACAAAAAGTTTCTGCTTTCCTGAGCCATAGGATCTGTTCATTCTATTGCAAATAATGTCATGCTCACATGAGCTGCAGAAAGAAAAACCTGTCCTGTCATTTTTTTTTCTTTTCATTGTGTTTTTGTTCTTTGTTTTGCTCTATATACTTGAGTTTCATTTTATAATTCCCAAAACTTTAACTAAGCTACAGAGAGATATGCAAACTCTCAGTGCAACTCAATGGAACAATTTTCAAACATTTGAAATAAACTATCAGTAATCTTTCATAAAAATACATTTCTTCTGAAGTGTTTCTGACACTCACCTTGCCATACAAAAAATTTCATGCTGCAACTCCTTTCTTCTCTCCTTTCTCTGAGTGGGCAAACTCTTCTATTAGTACCTCTGAAATAAGAGTCTAAATCATGTCCAGTAGGTGTTTCACTGATATTAATTATAACACATATTTGAAGAGCTAAAAAATAGTTATGCTCATTTAGACAATCTGTCAAAGATATTAAATTTAGGTCTGTATGTGTGCAGTTAGATAATAGACTTATGCAATGAACATATTTGAATCCTAACATGTTCAGTACACCAAGAAACTTCTTATATACAACAGACAGTGTAAATAAATTCTGAAAGTAAATATTTATATGTGTTCTGAAAAAATTTAAATAAATAATAATTACCAGAATAATGCCACCAGTTTCTTTCATTTTAATGTAATATATTTGTATTTAAAATTTCACTATTTTAATAAAAGGTCCTTGGTTATTAGACTATCCAACCTGTATTAATTTGCTCTATACTGTCCTTATGTTGATATAATTTGTTAATGCTAGCACCCAATTTAGGAGATCAGAGTTTTGAAGCCATAGGAAAAGGCTCAGTTAGGACCTGATGAAAGAGGAAGTTTGAAAAAATGCGTATGTATACAGGTACAGCTTACAGCTGGAAATATGATTAATTTATTTGGTTTTTCACTCTCAGATGAGATATAAACATTAAGAAATTAATTTCTGAATGAGGTAATGTGATGAGTAAGAAAGCACTACCTTTATTTAGAAAAATTAAAATAACTTCGGAAGGCCTCTACACTCTATGATGGCAAAGGATTACACAAATTGTTCTGTTAAGGAAAAATACAGTGTTCCTTTTCCAAAAGTAATGTTTTTTCAATGTTTACTTTCTCATTACAAAGAAATTTGATTTTCTGTTAAAAAAAGTAATAGATGTGTAATATGCAGACAAATCTTGGTGACTACCTGAAGTGTAAATGATAATACTGTCTTTTAAGGCCTTAGGAATATAAATGATCACACATTTTGGTAATATTTTATAACCTTTTGTTTTTTTTCTCCATAAGTTGTCATAATGCTTCAATCTATAAAAGTTCCTGATGACTCCAAAAGCCCTAATGAACTAATGGGCATTGTTTACTTTAATGTCAAACCTATATGTATTTATTTATATTACCTGTAGGTTAAATAGCTCCTTCTTTTCACAATTTAAAATAAATTATAAGATATATAAACCATAATGATCATTAACAAAATTAATTTTAGAGCACTTCTATGTTATCTGCATGAATAAATACTTCTTTTTACTGCCTTGTTCCAAAGGAGCTCATATTAATCCCACAAGGAAGTGAATCAGCCCTCAGCATTTGGAAAATCAGCTCTGGTATCACCCCTGATTATGCTTTGTCAATCAAGTGAAAGAAAGGCAAATTTATTTCTCAAACATGAAAAATCAGTGTCTTATTAATGACAAAGGTATGTGTCACTTCTGGAACTAAATCTCCGTGTTTAATCATACACAAAAATCTCTTTTCAATATGTAAGTCTGTCAAATATCAGTGACAGAATGGAGGTTTGTTGTACAGCAGCTTTGGTGAAGTTATGTAGACAGAAATATCTGATTCTAATAAATTTATTTATTTTTCAAAAATCTTCCTATTCTGTTTCATACCTTTACTAATATGGCAATTAATCAATATTTATGTAGTAAGGGAACACTTCATATCTCAGCCTCTAAAGACAACAAATAAATTATTCCTATTCTTGATTTGCTGATTCTTCAGGAGCTATCTCTTTCACAGTTGATTTTATATCAGATGTCCAACAGGCAAAATATATAAGATTTATGAGTGCACATATAAATCAATCCTTAAAATACTTTAATTATGCCACCGGTGCTTTTATTTCCAAATAATCATTGAATTAATGCTCTTTTTAAAATGACATCTGATGTGTCTTAATCGCATTAATTATTTAACTTTATATTCATCTTCTCTTTGCATGCATGCACCATAGAAAGAGTGGCACCTGAGATACAAAATAGGGGATTTCTAATATAAAGGTAGAGTTGTGAAATCTGCATGAGATGATGTGCAAGTAAAATGCCAATGGAGATAAACTCATGCACTCTCAGAAACTCCCTGTTATGGGGGAAGTGTCTCCAGCGCTGTATTTCAGGAGGTATGTCCAAATTCTATCTAAAATCATAGACTGGATAACTAGGGCACTGTTCAAAAAAATAACAGCTGTAGGCCCAGAAAAAGGACTTAGATTTGAGGTTTACACACCTCAGAAAATTCTCTAATCTATTTTGCAAAGCAAAACAAACAAAAAAAACTAATTAAGCAAGACACTACAACTCTAACTTTTCCATGAGTCAACAAAGTGTTTACCCTTAGGAAATTCTGAAAGAGTTAATCTCTACTTTGAGTTCCCTATTATTATTAGATTCTTAGATAATTGCAAAACTTTGTACACTGGGTGGTCTGAGATGTTATGAAAATTTTAGTAGCTAAATTCCACCTCTGTCTCAGGTCAGGTTCTTCATGCGTGAGCTTTACTTACTGTGTGATATATACTAATTTGTTCAAAAGTGGTTTGAGGACCTGTTAATCATGGTGTTTCTCATTTCCTGTATCCATTAGTTGCTTCATTGGCATAAGCTACTTAATTGCTGAATACTTCTAGCTGAAAAACAATGGAATTTAAGATTTGAAGGAATGAGGAAGTACACAGTTAATACATATTGCTGTGTGCTCCATACACCACCAGAGCATGTAATTTTATTTGGCTATTCAAAACTGACAGACAGCTTGACCTTAAATATTGGTCCTTAAGTTCTGCCTTTGTAGAAATGGGACACCATTGGTTTTCTTTTAATGCTGTTGTGAATATAAAGAAATTGATGCCTGTAAAAACTGTTTTTGTGATGCATTAGGCCATAATTCCCTGTTCGTGAATAGTGTTCACACAATGTGAGCTGAATAAATTGTGAGATTTCAAATTGAACAATGGATAAAATAATAATCTACAGCCATAGCTGATCAGTAAAATACAGAATAAACTCCAACTAGATAGCAAATGAGATGTATAAACATGTCATTAAAGTCTATATCACAGTGCACATAAACAAGCAATTCTGTCAACACTGTACATTCTGAATGACTGACAGACTATAGCAACATTAAGCTTAGTATATGATAGGAAGAGAAGGTTGATAAGAGATATGTGTTTTAAAGATTTTTTCTGAAAAGAAATCAAAACTACAGTTGTAGCGGAGTTTGTGTTTAGACTGTATATAAATCTGTGGAAATTTAAATATCTAACTTATGTTGCAGTCTACACATAAGTTAGATATTTAAATTTCCACCATAGTCAGCAGAGATCGGAGTCTTGATTCATCTACCTAAGCATGGAGGTAGTTGAGACATCTAACAGATATGATTGTTGGAGATCTGGCATAGAGCCTGTTGGAGACTCTCGGTGTGGCACTGGGATAACAGCCACTGTATCCTTAGGCATCTCAAATGGTATGAGACAGCTGTGACTGGAATGCTGTTAAATAAAAGCAAAAGTAGTTGATTCGATTTCTGGAATTGATTCCAGCTTCCCAACCTGTATAAGTTGAAAAGCAAGAACTGTTCATCTAGGCTTGAGCATCAGCATAAATTAAATCTTCCACTCTCCTTCAATTTAACATACTTTGTATAGTCTTGCCCTGAGTATGCTTTCTCTGACAACCCTGTGGTGTAAGGAATAAAACATAAGCCAAGGACTTTTTCTACAGTTGATTTGGATAAGGCCATCCTGTGTTAGGAAATAAAGAGAAGGAATTAGTTTGACCTGAGCTATTGTATGTCAGTTAGCTCTAGCCTGTATTTTCTGATTTAGATATAAAGTCGGGTGTTCTACTCACAATCTCAGTGGTCCTTCAGTGAGCATACTTTTGAAACCCCTGCTGTTTCCATGACCAATAGAAGGACCTAGAGATGTACTTTAGATTCCATTCTTTGCTTTCAACACTTAAACTTAAATGTTCCTCCTAAGCTTTAGTTGCAACTGAAAAGGGGTAAGTTAGCAAACACAATCTCAGTAAGTATGTACTGTTTTTTTGAGGCCAGTTGAGACTACTGCTATTCATATTCACTTTGTAAATATTTGCATAACAAAAATTATTTGGATTCCTCACTGGCAAATACTTCACAAGACCAGGTGCACTGTACAAAAGATGTTTGTATTTATCAAGAGAGGAGGAGTCTATTGATTCTTTCTACTTAAATAACATCTACATTTCTTTCAAACTTCCTTCTGAACATGATACTACAATGCTTTTAACTTAGAGAAACTATGCGAGTAGAACTTAGTTCTCATGAAGGATTTGTACCCTTCTGATGCATGAATTTTCTTGAAGCTTAACAGAATTCTAGCTTTTCTCACAGTACATTATGGTATTGAGAAGGATAACGAAAGACAGTCCTAAGGAAAATTTACATTTGTAATTAACATTTGGGGGATTTGTTTGTTTGTTTGTCTATTGGAGGTCTTTAAGGTGAACTGTTCATGGTTAATCTGTGTTAATTATTTTCTTAGAAGTCGAATCTTGTCTCATGATCCATGTGGATTTCACTGCAGTTTAATATTTATTTTCATCTCCCTGTGGTGGTGAATGGGATGTATCTGTCACTGAAAAACTCATGCATTGAAAGACAGTTTAATAAGTAAAGCAAAAGATATCTGTTCAAGCAAAGTAAAAAAAAGGAATTAATTCTCAACTTTACAGGCAAGTGTTCAACGATCTCCAGGAAAGCAGGGCTCCATCACACGTAATGGCTACTTGTGAGGTAGTCCATTACTCCAAACATTCTCCCCCTTTCTTTTAGATATTTGCTCACAATCTTTTATCATTAATAATGATGAAGCTGACCTCTTTCAATTCTGTCTTCTATAAGAGATGTTCTAGGTTGCTTTTTTCCCCTCACTAAAGCTTTTGAACATTGCATAAATGCTTTAATATGTTTATTGTATTACTATAATCAGTCTCCACTACTGAAGGAACATTTTTAAAGGTTTAGGTTTGTATTATAATATAATCAAGAAAGCCTAGGCAATTTTGAGATTTCCCATCTGATCCTACTGTAGTTTTGGTGTTGACTTATTGCACCTGAATTACATTTTTGCCTGCATGCATTCTTCACCAATTTATTGCACTGTGAGCTACGCAATTTATGAAAGGACAAAAGAAATATACCTTATACTTAAATCCAGCACGTAATGGTCAATCTAATTTTAATCCCAACTGCTTAATTATCTTTAATCCTTATCTAATTAAATAATAAAATAAATAAATAAAATATTCAAATCAAAAATTCAAATAAAATTGAAAAAAACCTCCAAACTGCAAATCTAAATCCAGACAACAAACTTCTCTCATGAACGATTTGGTTAGAATTACTGTGCTTACATTTAATGCATCTACTCCTCTCTTCTGCTGTTACACTCACTCACTGCCTGTGTGACTCCCAAGCCTGATGCCCTCAAGAGTGTGAGGATGTGTTTCACCAAGTTGTCAGCTTTATGAGCCTTTTCCCATGAGAATATGGTATTATGGGGAAGTGCTTCTTGTCCACAGGTTCTCTTGAGGTTATTTTGTTTTGTAACACTGCCTATACCTTTATCTTTCTCCTTTGCACCACAATTCCTCATTGTATCTTTATTTACTGTACATGTTGGGGTTTATTTACTTTGGATGCTTGTTCTTTGGGTACTTGTTCTCTGTTACTCTGAATAAAAGGGTTTAGCCCAGCTTTCAAGGTTACATTTCTTTTATGACAAATCAATGGCTATTAGTGGTTTGTTTATAGTTCTGAAATCTTTGGTATCATGCCTACAGTATCAAGGCATTTTCTGTCATCACAAATTTACATTTCTGTAAATTGCTTTTTTAATTTTAGGGAATTTTACACATAATAAGTGGCTTTTATATGTTAGTTATACTAATATTTCACCATACAAAGAATATTGCTGCAATGGGGCTTCACAAAGAAAAGTTGTACTAAAGTTCAATGAGTCACGGGGTTTAGGCAATTTGTGCTGCACCCAAATGATCTGAAACAAAGTTCCAACCAAGATCAAAGTAGGACCAGACAGAGAACACATGCCCAGGCTTAGTCCTGAGGTCTCACAGAGTTATCATGGATTGTGGCCTGTTGCATAGAGAGTGTCATATTTGCTGAGTTAGAGGCTCACAGCTCCCTGCGTTCACGCTTGTTATTCTACCCATTTTTCTGTGCCAGCTCTTAGTGTCAAAAAGCAGAAGATACATTCAGGATATTGAATATGATTTGCCCGCTTCCAGTCATCTTGATGTTTTTAAACATCTTGACTGAAAATCAGCTTTTAGATATCTTTCAGACTTGTTAATGTGAGATTTTTCTAGTTCACATTTTCCATACAGAGGGACCTTGACAGGTGTGAGAGGTGTGCCTGTGCAAACCCCAAGAAGGACATGAGGACGAGTGTAAAAGGTGCTGCACACAGGTCAGGGCAATCCGAAAACACAGATGATCAGAGTGTGGATTGAGAACAGACCTTAGGAGTAAGAGGTGATACTTGACAAAAAGCTCAATATGATCTGGCAATGTGCCTTTTCAGCCCAGAAAGTCAACTGCACCCTGGAATCCATCAAAAGAAGGGTGGCCATGAAGACAAGGGACATGTTTCTGCCCCTCTACTTCCCCTTTGTGAGCCCCCTCCCAGAGTGCTCCATACAGCTCTGGGGTTCCCAGAAGAAGAACATGTACCTGTTGGAGTAAGTCCCATTCAACACAAGCTGTTGTATGATTCTATGTCAGTATCTAACTGTGAAATATGCAGATTATTTTACACTACAAGTTAGCAATCACCCTCTATCACAATCCAGAAGCAGGTGTGAGGTTCATTATAAATAATTGACAGGCTGAACAAAAACATCAATTCATGTGACAGGGAACTCCTATGCTTTACAGTAAAATCATCTTAGCTCCAGCAACTAACCTTCTATTTAATGTCAAAAGTGCTGGCTAACAAGCTCTAAGCTTTTATAATAAACTTTACCAAATTCCCAACTCTCAGAACAAGGTTTAGATATGAAGTTAGGAGTAGAATATGATTGCTGCACTTGCTGGGATAAAACAAGAGAGAAGAGAATAAGAAAATAAAAGGAGAGAAAGGAGGAAAAATACTCATCCTTAGATCCTATGCTCTTCTTGCTGCCATGGATGGTCTGGATCTGGAGGCATTGGAAGAAAGAGAGAGAGAGAGAGAGAGAGAGAGAGAGAGAGAGAGAGGGAGAGAGAGAGAGAGAGAAGAGAGTTTACAATCAGTTTACAGTTTATCTTATTTTTGTAGCTGTGTTATGTAAAATAAGATTTTTTGCACTATTTGTCCCATACTGTTCACACATGCTCAGTTTGCCCTTTATACCCCTCCAGGAAATGAACTGGGGGAAACTGGAAGCCTGTGGTGGGCCTGAAGCCCCTTTCATTGAGGCACCTGGGACTTGATCCTTCCCTTGATGCAGCTACACTGAACATGAGTTTCAAGGCAAACTTGAGACCCTAGCAACTAAAAAGGAATTTAGCTCAGAACAGCACTGCCCTACCTCCACTGCACCCTTCCTTCCAATCAGAACTCTCTTGTTGCAACATTGAGACTGCTTCAGACAAATGACGCTGACTTGCTTATGCCCGGTCTTCCATGCTGCCTTCTCTTGAAGTCTACACTATGTCTCACCTATTTCCACTTCCAGCAGGGACTGAAATCTGCCCTCAGTTTTCACTGTAATGTCTCACCATACCACTGTTTTCATTAACTTTTGTGTTGGTTTCTTTGCTGCCTTCTGAGTTCAGTTTTATCAGCTTTAGTTTCCGTGTAGCAGTGCCAATTTGTAAATGCTGATACAAGTTGCTGAGCATGCCTTTGCAATTTTGGTAGATGACCTGATTTTGAAATTGATGCAAATATAATTAGTTTGTGCTGGATTAATTGTTGTCAGTATTTTTTATTTTATATTGCCATCTGGCAGGCTCTGTATTTTTTTTAAAAAGGAACAGGATACTCAAAAACTAGGTCAGAAACATTGAGAACTCTTCTGTGAATGATCGCTCATCGTTTTAGATATTGATTCCTTTTGGAGGCTCTTGATCATAATGTGGGGGATGAAAAGGTGACAGAACTGGTGTTTGCCCCTTTTTATGCCCTGATGGAGAATCCTTCTGTAGAACTGACATTTCAGGAATCTGGTCCATAAATAAAATCAGATCAAATTCCTCCAAGGTCTAACTCTGGCAGTAGCCAGAAGCAAATACTTAGGAAAAGAGTAAAATAACAGCGTGAACTCAGAGTAACACTATGAAAACTATTTTTTCACATAAAAGTTCTTTTGTTTGCACAAGGAACTGGAGAAGTAAAGGGATACTTCAATCAGTAATCATACTCCAGGAAATGGGCTAGGTATGCTTCTAGTGATATAAAAACCCACCAGATGTTATAATCAATAATCAACAAATATTAATTCCTCTCTAGAAATATAATAAATAGTAGGCATGATAAATGAAGTATTAGCAGTACTGTTACAGAAAAGAAGAAACAAATTGTTATTGCTAAACAAATAGAAACTTCACAAATAAAATAATGTTTTGCCAGTATCTTGAATATTGATAGCCACATTGTTTTGCCAAGATATGTCTTGATATTACCTCTTATTTTTAAACAAATCTTTCGATTGACCTCCAAGTCCATTTGGGTATTCCACTGTCACCAGAAATCAATGCATTTGCTTGCAGAAGAAAACTTTTTTCCACATTGGAGTTGCCATTTTTGCCATGGAACTTCTCACATAGTCTGAAATAGCAATTGACTGAAGTGTCATATTACTAATACCAAACAGAAGGAAGAAGACATAAACTCAGTAGGTGCATGTTAGCTCATGTTTGGAGACACTGAAGAATACCCCAAGGGCTTATTTACAGCAACCCATAGTTACATCAAATGTCTTTCTTAATTCCAGCGAGCAAATGTCATGAATGAAAATAAAACATAATTTGCTAATCATAACCTGCAATGGTTTTATATGCCTCTAACCACAAAAGATCTTAACTTAAAAGTGAAAATGAGAAGACATCTACAGTGGAATGACCAGTGGTTGAGAGCTCTGTCTATCTTTAAGTCTTGGTAGTTCTAGTAGGAAGCAGTTGAAGACTTTTGCATTTTTTAAATTTAATTTATTTTCCCATCAACTGACTGCTCAAAAACTCTAACATCCAAGCCTCTGGGACCAAGAAATATTGTATCTATTTACTGCCCTGATCATACACTGCCTATTCTCATATTTCCCTTATAAACTGGGTGATAGATTAAGACTAATTGCAGGAAGTAAAAGCCCCAAGTGGCAGTCAACTTCATGATCACAGTGACAGCTATAAGGTTGCTTGAATTCATACAGGAAGCTGTTGAACTGGTTTGCAGTTTATAAAAAACAGTTCTAGTGGCAATAATGTATTTTAAAGCAAGAAATTTAATTTATCAGAAGTCATACTAACAATTATTTGTTTCTACCCTCCCCAGTGCTATCATAGACACCCATCAGATACCAATCATTTCAGTAGTGGAAAGAGACTGGATGATGCAATGGCTGCTGGACATCCTTTTAAAGGCCCTGTGTGGTTATTGTAAAAGGATACAGAAATATGTTTTATGTTTTAGCTGGTCTGTCTTAAGCTACAAAGAGTTAACACCACCAAGCTTCTGACATGCAAAAAAATTAGTAAATACTTAGGAGAACATACAACATGAGTAAACAAGGGTGGCATATATGTAAGTGTGTATAGCTGAGTGATTCATCTCATCTTAAAACAGACCTGCAAAATAATTTGTACTAATTAAGTCCAAGAAGTCTCTTATTTTTCTATTAATTATAAAATAAGTCAGGCCAAACAGATCAGAGAAAATACCTGTAAAATAATTAATGTTAGGTGATATGGATGTCTCTTCAAGTGTCTGAAATTATGAAAGTGGTTTAAAATATGGTCCTAAAACCACAGGGAAGCAGAAAATAAAATTGCATTCTGGCAAGTTATTGTTCTGTTAGTCCTATTTCTCACTGAGGAAGCCAGGTCATAAGTATTTTCACCTGTGAATTAATGACACTGCTCACACAGACAGGAATATTAGAAAGATTTAAAAAATATCTTTCAACAATTCTTCCTCTAATTATAAAGCTTATTGGTATGCAATGTATACTAATAGCGATACAGTTGCCAGTAAAACTCACATAAACTTCTCAAAGCATCACAAAAAAAAGAAAACCCAAACAAACAAAACAAATTTATAAGCACAGAATGAAACTTTTTTTAGCATGAAAATTAACACACTCACTAGACAGATGTCTGCTATAATTCTTAATTAAGATGTGATTTAGATATTCTACAATCCTGATGTGAAGTTTTTGTCAAGATTTCTGGTTTCTGAACTATTACATGAAAGATAGGGAGCAATATCTTGTAATCCTTTTGAAGAAAATTATTATGAATATTCAAATATGTTTTGTGTTCTTCACCTTAGGTGAAGATATAGCCTTGCTAATCTGATTGAGGTGCAAGAGATGTGTAAAGACAGAGTTTCAGGGTTTTTCTGGAGTCTATGGCTTCTAGTGACTAACTTTAGACAACTTTTTGACCATTTCAGACTATAAGACCTCCTCCAGTGCTAGAAGTGGTAAATATTATGTTTGGATTCTGCTTTGAGGGATAGGCATTAAAAAAACATCAATACCATCTCTGTAGAATCCCATCTGCTGTTGGTATAACATGTAGAAACAGCTCTACCTGATTTATCCCGTTTGAAAGATAAATGATTGCAGCAATAACAATAACAAGCAGCACATTTAAAACATATCCAGAAGAGTTTGGGGCCTGACTTCAAAAAGCACTGCAGGAATAGCCTGAGTGCTTTTAGTGCCTAACAGTAAATTGCCTTACATGGGAGCATGTATGTGTGTCCTACATAGGCAATTCTGTGTGTGTTAGAGGAGGGAACTTTCTTCTAGGGTAGAAAATAGATATATTAGGTGTTTGAATTTGAAATAATGTGATTGTCACTTTTATTGCAGTGGGGTTTTAGTGAGGGGGTAGTTCCGGGATTTTTGGGGGTGAGCATGGAGGTGAGTTGTTGATTCTGTTTACCTCCAAGTGGTTTTATTATTTATATTATATAAAATTTATTACATTAGTCCAGTCTATTGAGTTAGAAAATCTGTTATCACCATGTCTTGGCTTTCAGGCTAAATTTCCTCAGTTATAAGTACAAGCAGAAAGTGTTTATAAAGATATGGTAAATATTACCTACAAATCATGAAGTATCCAAAGAAAAAGGGTTGAAAAAAAATGCCACTTTTATTACAACTTCACTCATACCATCTCTCAATTTTAAAAGAAGGAAAAAGAAATGTTAAGACATGACTTCAAAAGCCTCATAATGACAGAATATACAGAAATTTAGGCCAGTCTCAAAGAGAGATAATCTTCACCTGGAGAACATCACATCATTTCCAAGAGTTATGGTCACCATATGCCTAAGTAATTCTGATGTATAATATGAAGCTAATGAAAAAGTAAAAGTACAAAGGATAGAAATTCTCTGAACCAGAAAATATTAATCTTAACAGTGAGACAGATTCACCATATGATTTGAATAAGTATTATGGTAAAAGTATTGAACTGAAAAGGGGTGTGTGGAGGTGTGGTCCTATGAAATCAGTTATGTACTAGAAAACACAGTTTCTGAGCACTACAGAAATTCAAACTTGTTGATACAGATTCTTCTCTACTAAGAATTTGCATTATGATAACATATACAAAGATACTGATTAGGTTTTGCCTTCTACATGGGTAGCAGAAACAATTCTGTAAATGTTAGATGTAAGTATTTAAAATTGACTTCACTTTCAGTCAGAGGATTTTTTTTCAGAAGAATGTTTTCAGATACATGTTGGACTTGAATTTAGAGGTGAAACTTCATTGACTAGGAAGAGAATTTGAAAGTTTTTTGAGTCTCTTCAATATAGGCAACAGAGTGTGGTGCAGATGAAAAACAGCTTCTCAGGTCATAAAAAGCCTTATAAATCTCACAAGATCAACCAAATATTTTTGCCCTCCTGCACATTCAGTGTAAAAGCCCTGCATGACATCACATCTCTTAACAAAAATGCAGGAATTAGCTCTATGCTATTATAACATTTAGATGCATTTGAAGAGTTTTTTAAAAAAAATAACTTTAAGATTTAGAGCCCATAAAGAGGATGCTAGATTTTTTTTCCCAAAATATAGCCCAGTATACAACAAATAATTTCTCATAAACATCTGAATGTATCACTCCGTACTAAATAATTTCCTCTCAATTTTATCACTTCTAAAATCCATCTAATTTGTTAAGTAATCACAATGTAGACAACAATAACTTGGAATCTCAGTAGCATGGTTCTATTTAAACTTATTTTGGGGAGTTTTATTAAGACTTTGCTCTCTGGTTTTACTTTTCCCTGGATGTTTTGAACATTGTGGTGCTACCAACAATAGTTTCAACTCAAAGACTAAACTGTAATTCTACAAAAGATATTATTCATTTGATGTTCTATAAGCAGTGACTTTGTCTATTAGTCATTAAAAAGAAGGAGTAAAGGGAAAAGGAAACAAAATATACCATTATATTCCTGGCACCTTTTAATTCACTATAAGATCAATGGGATAACAAATAGTTTTTACTCTCACACTTTCATACAACCCCAAAAGAGTCTTGGTTGAAAGAAAGAACACTTGTCTTTAAAATGCAAAATATTTTCACTACTACCTTTAACTTGGCTGAGACTTTCAAGGATACTGTAAAATTAGAGAACATTATTTTAGATAGCCCATTTCTGTCCTTCACTTGGTCCTATCTCCTAAGATAAGTCACCCAGATATAATCCTAGAATCAAAAGGAGCAAAGTCATGAGTAGTCTAAAATGCTGGGATCATGAGTTCCTGTGCCTTGTCCTCATTCATTTGCTGTATGGCTTTCAGGTATAAATCAGCAATTCTTAGAGTGATTCTGTTGTATCAGAGTGCGAATATTGCAGCATCATCCTAATCTGAGCCTAAAGGCATCCTGTGAAATTTAAACATATATACATACACTCACATATACACACACATATATATATTTGTATGTATGTATATACAAAAGTAATTTCAGGTAAAAGACCATTTTTGTCTAAATCTGAAACTGCACAATCAAATTTTTTATCAGTCTAGGCAGAAATTATTAAAAATTACAAATATTTGCTATATTCATTTTGCTTAAGGTTTTTCTTACACCTGAAGTCAGTGGGGATGACACAACTAAGAAAGTTGAGTTTAAAACATTGAGAATGACACATGGAGATGACAAGAGAACAAATAATTTTCTCCAAAAAAACAGGTCTGGCCATTAAACAAGATGTGCTGGTAGCGTTTTGGGCTTTTTCATTTAATGATAAAAATATATTATATGTTTCAGTAACATTTATTGTGCCCCTTCAAAACACAGCACAACAGAAAACCCTGTCGGTTTCTATGAGTCTAATAATTGTTTCCTCAGACAGCCATTGAGCAATAGTAGATGATCACATACATTCATTTTGCCTCCTTTTAAAGAATCATGAGATTAGATTCTAAGGCAGAAATCATGCAAAAAGTTCTGTGAGTACTCAGTCATCTACAAATTAATGACATGTTGTAAATCTGTTAGAAAGTGAAAAATACAGAAGAAAGACAGTGTGGGGGGAAATGGGAGTCTTAAAGTAGTTTAACATGAATGATGGAAGATGTTCAAATTCTATTGGTCTCTTGTCCCAGGCAACTATCACCAGGACAAGAGGAAATGGCCTCAAGATGCATCAGGGGAGGTTGGACACTATGAAGAATTTCTTTACTGAAAATGTGGTGAAGCACTGAAATGGGCTGCCCAGGGAACTAATGGGAGTCCCTGGAAGTGCCAAGAAATGACTGGAAGTGACAATTAGTGCTACGGTATCAAGGTGGCATGGTGGTGTTTGGTCAAGGGTTGGACCAGTGATCTTGGAGGGTTTTTCCAATCTAAATGGTTCTATGACTAGGATTTGAAGGGATCTCCTGCATATTAAGAAAAGAACTGTGAGTCATGCAGAATACCTAAGGCTGTATAAAAATGTTTACAGATGCTAATATTTAGAGAGCTGAATTTAGCCTCACGTACTCATATATGTCCTTATTATATTTTGATTCCTGCTCTTAAATGAAAGAAAAATTAAGAAACAAAAAGACAACTATGATCTGACCTCTCTGTTTACCAACCTGTTGTACACTTTGGGACTCAGGAAAATAATTCTTCCTTCCAGGCAGCAACCTGTAGGATACTGCCCCAGACCAGTGAAGTCCTACAATACTTCTTCCTTTGGGCTGTGTCTAAATGGCATGTTAAATCTTCACTGGCTTCTATTTTAAAGCAAATTGTGTTTGTCAGCTACATTGCTTCTAAGTTCTCATGTATTACAGGGCAGATTGATAAAGGATCATGGTGTTACACTTCCATCTCTCAACTTTCTTCCAAGTTGCAATCTCTTCTAGAAAAGAAATATCTTCAACATTTAAGTAGATAATACATTTTAAATGTGGCATCTTTGTACAGTATGAAGATATATTTTTAATAATAAAATATAATTATTTTTAAAAATTGTTTTAATCATTGCAGAAAAAGTGGCATTGTAATATGACAAATCTCAGAAATATTGTTTCTTCTTTGTTCTTTGACATACAGAAGAATTTTTTTTTTGTTTAGAAAATCCTAGTTTCTTTCCTACCTCTCCTTTAAAGTGTGCAGAGTTGCTGACAACTGTTTGATGATAAGGTAGTTCTGTTTGTCAGCCAATAGAGGGAACACTCAAACCTGGCCCTCCTGAAAGATAACAGGATTAAATGTTCCTGCCGAGAACTCGGACAATCAAGGCTTTCTTTCTCGCGCTTTGTTAGTGTAAACTATTACGGGTGACCTACTTTCTTTATCCTCTCCAATAATGTAGAAGAATATCAGATCCAACTAAGATCCAAGCTGCCAATGTGGTCTGTAATTTCCAGTTTAGAAAGTAGCTGTGCCCAAAAGGAAAGGTAGTGTATAGGATTACCATCTCAAGCTGCATTATGCTAGAAAACCAAGGGTGAATAAAACTTTGTAAGAGATTTGCAACCTGACAGCTGATTTCCAGTATAAGGTGAGTTTTTAAAAGTTGAACATAAAATCTTCATCTTAAAAATTAAGTTCAAGTGCCATAGTTTAAACTTATTAAATAGACCTTTATAAGCTTTCCTACCAATACCTGCTATGTCAAAAAATATTTCAGAAAAATGCATCACTGGAATCTTTTGAGGTAAAGAAGTACATCAGGCATTAGGTTATTCATATAAAAATAAAACCATGACCTTGCCTTCCATCTGATGTCTCAATTAATGTGCCACACAAAAAAAAAATATTACTTTTTTCACTTACACTGAAATGGATATTCAGGTGACTTCTGAATGCAGCATGAATTGGATGAATTCTGGTGCAGAACTGGCTCAAGAATTCTGGGAAAACATTCACACAATCCACAGGGAAGGCTGAAGAGTTTTATGCTACAAGAAAACTCAATTTTGGGTTAGTTTGAGTTGAGTTCAAATGACTTTAGGGAATCAATTTCCTTGTCTGGACACCAGAGAAAAGACTAAAAGAAATTATTATGTTTGAGGTTATGCTGTAGGGAGACAGAGTTGCTAATGTGCCATACAGAAGACAATTAATATTCACTTACATTCCTTAAATTCCTCTGAAATGTAAGGACATGTTCACTTAAATTCCTCTGAAATGTAAGGACATTGAACTGCAGGATTCAGTCCTGTGTTCCATGACTTTGATTACTTCTGTTTAGTTGACTTTCATTTTGGGTCTTTTTAAGTAAGAATAATACAATAGAAAAGGCAAATGTTCCAAATAGTGGCAAAATTGCCTAATTAGTAGCTAATATCTGTTTTACAATCCTTATATAATAATTTTTTATACTTTTGAATATTTGGTTATACATTTTGGTTTTGGTCATATATTTTGCCTCAATAATTTTTTTTATGCTTTTCCTGGTATTTTCCATTGGTTCACGCTTGGAAGTCAAGATAGAAATACGCTGCACGTTATTGGAAAACAATGTAGAAATCCTTTTAAATCTAGATGCTTAGTAAGAAAAGATACTAATATTTCTGCCATTGTTATATCAAGGAGTAGGTTTGTAAAGTTATTTATTGCATATTTAATAATAAAGGAGAAAGAAATAGATCTGTTGTTAGGGTTAAGAGTTATTTTAATTATGTAAAAGGTCAGCTGACAAAACACTTCATTGGCAGTCTCACTCCCAAGCTTCCTCTCTGTATTTTAATATTCACTTTAACTAGCACTAGCCTAGAACTTCTAGTTCTTTATGACAGTATTCAGTATTTGCCTACCTGAAAGACTACAAAGAATAGAATGTGCATGTAATAGTTTTCTGCAACTTTCCCCCCCTTCCTTACCTAATCCCTAAAGATCAGCCAAAACTGCACTATAACAAAAGAGTTTGTACAACAGTAACTGTTGCTTTAAGTATAAAAAAAAGTAGGGATTAACCAAAGAAAGCAAAAAGTCTTAAGTAACTTAATATGTTTTTGCATAAAAGCTAGTTATTCTTCAGTTGTATTATCACAATGAAAAAGAAATATGTCTTCATTTCTATTGTCATGTATATGTTATTATTTCTTCAAGATTATTATTGTCACCTAGGACTGGTGACAGAAACACATGAAAGTTCCCGGGTAACTGCAGATAGCAAAAAGTCTCAGCAGATCATTCAGTATGAATGAGCACATTCAAATTTAATAAAATGCATGGCTGAGAATTATCTTCACAGAGATAATTCAGTATGTTATGCATATTAGTGCCAGAGAGGTCACTGGTTTGTATTTTGTTCAAAAGATAATTCTGGAAGGAATATAACTTTTATAGAAATCCTCTAACAATAGTACTGAAAAAGTAATTCCTTGAAAGCCATGTTGAATTAGGTCATCAGCACAGCCTGCTGTGCTGTCAGTTTTGCCTTTTCCCAAAAGACTAACAAAACCCATGTGAGGATTTTGTACTTTGCAAAGAAGACTGGAGAGAAGAAAGTGCTATTTAGCACAATTTAAACTTATCAGCCCTAGACTTCATTTGTTCATTAATGTTTAAAAAAGTATATGATGCTTAAGAGACTTTAATGGATCAGAGCTGTAGTTCTCACAGTACAGAATTTCATGGATACTGAACTTCATACAGAACATAACTGCATGATAAACATGATACAGAGGACATCAAAGTTTCTAGATATTTCAGATTTTAACAAAAAGACCCTATGCCTTATGTGCATAGCTCTTGTAAAAACATATTCTTTAGTAGTTGCACTCATGCTTATGTTGGGTATCTATTATATTATAACAAGAAATAAAAACTCCTGTTATCTAAAGACCAGAAAAATAAATCTTCTTAGAAGCAATTGATACAAAAGTCATACATACAGAATCATCTTCCAGAAGCACTTTTTAATATTAATTCATTTATGTTCTATTCTGAAAGTGCTGACAGAGTAAAACTAAAGAAAGAATTTTCACTTTGTCAGGAAATTTATTTTATTTACAGCTTGCTTATATTGAATCTTCTTGTATCTCGTGTAACAAGACTGATGCTGATGATATTGGAGTACACTCACAATAAATACTTCTTCATAAAATGCAGGTTCTGTGCACCCCTTTTGAAATTTAAAAGCCCTCAGGAGCTGGCAGTATACTTTGGTCATTCATCCATTAAAAAGAATTAACTAAATCTTCAAATGGTGTTAATCAATATGCCTCAAAGTGTAACTCTAAATTATATCAGCTGAGGATTTGACTTATTTTAGAAATGGGCATGAATTACTACATAAGGAATTTGCTGATGAAAAAGGCTGAGTTGATGAATTTTAATCAATATTAAATCTTATATTTTGGGATGAATTTTTGAGGGAATATATGAATGTCTGAGAAAACAAACCATTCCAAATGAAAACAGACCTTTGCACAGAAAAAAAGACAATGAAAGTGAAAACATAGCAATTTACGAGTTTGCTTAGAGGAGAAGAGGTAGGAGAATAATATATCAACAAATATAAGGAGTAAGTTAAATCACAGCGAGCTGATGACATTTCAAACACTAATGTTGAACAAGCTTTCCTGGACAAGCATTCCCTACATTTATGATAAGACATTCAACTTCCTGTATCTCTTCTCAACCCAGAGACAATTTGTTCAGATTTATGATTTCTGAACTTTGTATAAAAATAAAAAGATGAAATATATTCATGATCTGATGGTAGACATATTCAATTATAATAGACATAACTATATGCACAAACTATATTTTACTTTCTCTTTCTTTACAAGAATTATATTTGATTAAGTCAATTATGCAGACAAGTGAATTTCTTTTAAATTAAAAAATAATAATAAAAAAATGCTATAAACATTTTTCCTGGTCATTCTGTAATACCAAAACAGAAGAAAATATATTTTCTTTAGTATGTTAATATTTTTGGTTCATCTTGAGATCTTGTTTTTATTCATTACTTATTTATTCTTTTATCAAAGTATACTTATGTTAGAGCATTGCAGGGAAAGAAGGAAGGAAGGAAGGAAGGAAGGAAGGAAGGAAGGAAGGAAGGAA
>QUSF01000006.1:27371130-27482473 GCA_003676055.1 Chloebia gouldiae | reverse complement strand
AGGAAGGAAGGAAGGAAGGAAGGAAGGAAGGAAGGAAGGAAGGAAGGGTGATGGGTTGACCCTAGGTGAACACCAGGTGTCCACTGAAGTCATTCTGTCATTCACAACTGATGAATAAGGACTCATGGGACAAGATAAGGACAGGGAGAGATCACTCCCAGTAACAATCATGAGGGAAACAGAATTGACTTGGAAAATAAATTCACTACCAATCAAATAAATGTAGGATAATAAGAAATAAAACCAACACTTAAAAGCACCCCACTCTTCCCTTCTTCCTGGGCTCAGTTTTACTCCTCACTTCCTGTACCTCCTTTCCCTCCAGTGGAACAGGGAATGGGGGCTGCAATCAGTCCATCACAAGTTGTCACTGTGATCACTACTTCCTCCTCAGGACATGACACTTCGCACTCTTCCTGGGCTAGAGTGTTTGCTAATCACAGGTCAAATAACACAGACTGGTTTGTAGATATTCTATTAACCTCAAGAGCACATTAGCCATGTCCATGCTATATAAAAATTTTCACTTGGATATGCATTAGATCCCAGTAACTATAGCTGGAAGGTAAAAAATTATTAAGAAAACAATCTCCCAAACAGTTCAAATGGTATGATTTGTTGGCAAAAAGTCAATTAATTACACTTTGGTGCAAAGTAATTTTTACCAAAACTGCAACCAGTGAAAATTGCTTTTTCCACATGGGAAATAGAGTGGAAAGAGAGGAGAGTGGACAAAGCAAAAAGCCATATTTTCTGATGGCCAGAGATAGCTGATTTCACCACCTCAATATTGCTTTGGGTTTCCTTTAGCACCTGGGACTATTTTTGTTTCCAAGAGAATAATTTCTTAAGAATTTCTAGTATGTATTTGCTTCTTTGCGGTCTACTTACTCTTTAAATTAGTCTGTCAATTCAGATATTTTAAAAGGATATTTTAGTACTTAAGGAGAAATTTGATTAGCTGAGTAAATATTGCTGATGTGTGAAGTTTTAAAAATTTTACTTCCTCCTCTGCTTTCCCACTCCCCCTCCCTCCCCAGTATGTGTATTTATCTGCACTGTCTGGATATTTTCATGATTCAGGAAAGTAACAGTGAAATATGATAGGGAAAGAAAATACTATCAGACTTCCAAGTGTGCTGAAACCACTGTTGGAAATGCAAGTTTTATGAAATACTTTTTTTTTTTATTTACAGCTTGATTCATAGATTAAGAAGTTATTCTATTTAGATACATTTTAAAATTTTCTATGCATATCTCAACCAAACCTAAAACCATTTTTCATCCTTTACTGTTTTTAATATAAATTGTTTTACATTATTTTCAGTTTTCTAGAGATGCTGTAAAGCTCTTAAGCAAATATCCTTTATAATATGTACTATGCAAATTACGTATGAAGAAGACACTTTTTTTTCTGTACTTTGTGCTATAGGATCATAAAAACACAGTAAATTTACAAAACAAAGAAAAATAAAAGGGCTGGGAAGCATAATTCTATACTTTTGATTAAGTCTGTGTATTTAATACAGATTTTTAAAATTAATAGTATACAAAGTTAGTATTCCTTTAAGGTTAAGTGATGTTCAGATGATGACCTCAATCTGATTTTAATACAATATATCAAGATTTGTATTCTCTTATATGCATATACATTCTATTTTAATTGAGGCTAACAAGGAATTGGCTCCCTCTGCATACTCCCGTTTTTCATTCCCCTCCCACTGTGAATCCTGCAGAGCTCTAGTTTTCACTGGCTTGTCAATTCTATGAGCAAGATTAAAAGAATGAGTCTGACAATCACCTGAAAGTATCATAGAGAAAGTAAAAAGATATTGTGCAAAGTTGTTTGGTTCTTCCCAAGGGCAGCCTTGAGAGACCTGAAACAATCTGATGAGGCTGTGCTTCCAGTGCCATACCTGGCACAGGGACAGAACTCAAACTCATATTACAGGACGGTAATGCTCAGCTCCCACCCACCCTTATCAAGGCTGCCACCACTCTTCCTCCTCACATACCTCAATCTGATTTACAGTGCCTTTTCTTTGGATAAACAGTGATGTATCAACTAAATCTGACCTGCTAGTACTCTATTATCCTATAAAGAAGAACCTATTATTTTGTGAGGTTTTTTTTGACATCCATATAATTTGTATTAATTTGCTGACTATTCGGGCATTTTGGGAGGGGGAAGAGGGTAGGGTTATGGGGGGAGTTTTTGCCAATTTTTTTTTCCTTTTTGTTCTAGGAAAATTACTAGGCATTTTTGACCACCTATAAGAATAACAATGTGGTTTATAACAAGAGATATTGTTTTGACTCTAGAAGAAGTTCAAGCAGCCAAACATTTCAAAATTTCTGTACCTCACCTCGCATTTTGTTTGTTTGTGTTTTGCTGATTTTGTTAATAAACCAAACCTGGATGAGCAAGTACTCAATTTTATTTTCATTTAGAGTAGAATGATTATATAGTGAAAGAAAATCAGCGTAGAAAAGCAGTTAGTGCTTACTTCTCTTTGTCATGTATCAGTATCTACAAATGCTTTGTGAAGACAGTGAACTGCTGGTGGTGGTAACAGATGAGGCAAGAGCACCCTGGTAGCAGATTTGAGATCTACTGGTTTATTACTGATTTTTTTTTTTTAAAGAAATATTTGTGATATATTTTTCTGGTTTTTGAAAGAAAATATTTGACTTCAAACTTTTAAAATTTTTGATAGATGGATTATACTTTCTTCACTGCTCTGTGATATTATTATTACAAGAACCCGAAGGGAATTTCTAAATTCTTTCATTACGATTTAAAATCCAATTTTCAACTTTATGATGGTTTGTAAGCATTCTGAACTATTGTCCAGATATAAAAATAAAATATATATAAATTATTCAAAGCAATAATTTTCTGACATTCTTCTCTACCATTAAGGAGGAAAAAACAGAGAAGAATGGGTTAATTTTCCTTCTGTTCTGGTCATCAATTTTCCATAGCATTAAAAATGTTTAAATACAACTCTGACACTAGAAATAAATGTGTCCTTTTTATAAATAGAGAAATGGAGCTGTGGTTCCTGAGATCATATCTCTTGACATCAGCTCATGTGGTGAATAAGGGGATCATAAGAAAAGAGGAGACAATACAATCCACTTAAACTCTCTTGTAGAGCCATAGAAATCCTTTGGTGTACAAAAATTTAGTTATTTTTCACAGTTATCACAGTCAAACAAAATATATTACCTCTCCCTGTGAGTCTTACCTCATTTAATTCCAAGTCAAGCAGAGCAAAGGGTTTTGCCACTTTGTTCAGGTAAGATAATGACTGAAATAATGACTGATTGTACCTCCTGACATCTGATGCCATGAATTGTTTATAAATTGCACAGGTTTGCATGCTTTTCTATCTATCATACTGAAAACACTCCCAGAAAAATACGTTCTGACTATGTGTGGCTTTTTTATCTATGTCAACATCTAATCTTTGTCAGTATATGTCTTTCTGACATCATGCCACTTATGCACAAGTCAGCTTCATTTCATAACCAGAAAACTTTTTAAAGGAAATAAAAATATCAAAAAAGTAAGTAAGTAAGTCTAGAGCTTAAAATACCAAAAAAAGTAAGAGTAAATATAGTGCTCCTACTATTACCACACAATGATATCAGAATATATGAAATATCCTACTGGGTCAGACAGTCTGGGTCAATCTATCTAGCTAAGTATGCTCAGACAGTGACAAGAGGGGATGCTGTTAAGCAAAAGAGCATGAGCCAAGATAACAGCTTGCTCCATCCCCTTTGTATTTCTCGACTATCCAGAATCCTTGTAATAGGGGCATTACAAAGTATATCCTTGCATAGTCCTTGTCTTAAGTTAACCTTGGCTGCCTTCCAGATACCCATCTGCTGCTCTCACTCTCACTCCTCAGCAACAAAGGCAGAGAAAAATAATGAGAAAGAACTCACTGGTTAAGATAAAGACAGAGAGATCACTCAGAAATGATAGACACAGGAAAAAATGAATTTACTTTGGAAAGATCAATTTCATGTATTGCAAATTAAAAAGAGACTAAGATAATGGGAAATAAGAATAAAGATAAAACCCCTTCTTCCCCACCCTTACTTTCTTCCAAGGATCTGTGTCATTCCTGACTCTTTCACCTACTCACTACCCTCGAGTGGTGCAGTGGGATGGGGATAAGGGCTGGGGTTGTGCTTAATACTTGGTCTCGGCTGCTCCTTTCTCTTCATGCTATTCCTCTGTTACAGGATGGAGTATTTCCCATGGGAAGTCCCTCCTTAAACAACCTCTCCCACAGGTTACAGATTCTGCCAGAGAGTATGTTCCTGCACAGGGTCTCTAGGGAATTCAGCTTCTTTCAGGGCACATCCACCACAACCTGGCGACTTTCATGGCTTGCAGGATGAGTATCTGCTGTGGTGTGGTTCTTTCCACAGGCTGCAGTGGGACAATCTGCCTCACCACAGTCTGCTCCATGGGCTGCAGACACCTGGAGCACCTCCTCCCCCTTATTCTTCACTGACATTGGTGCCTGCAGGGTTTTTTGTCTCACACTTTTCTCATTCCTCTCTTATACAGCTCCAGCCCAGTATATTTTTCCCTTTCTCAAACATGCTATTATAGAGATGCTACCAAAGCTGATGATTGGCTCAACTTTGGCCAGTGTCATATCTGTCTTGAAGCCACCTGTGTCTTTCTTACACATAGGGGCAGCTTCTGATCTCTTTCCACAACCACCACCTCCACTGCTACAAAAATCTTGCCACATAAGCCCAATAAAATCTGCTTGAAATATGGTTTTGGAGTTGTCCTCCTGGAAGCTGTTTAACTGGATTTTTGGATGTGCCTTTTTCATAGACCTTTTCTACAGCCACACTTTTTTAGTTCAGTGCATTTTGGGTGTTTCCTAACTTCTGTTTTAAGAAATGACACCCTTTATATACCTGAAACTGATGTCCTTCAAGTTTCACAAATTGTCTCTTAGCGACTAACTGTTAAGGTTAACTTATTTACTCCTTTCATGATTTTCTAAATCGTACTCATCTTTCTCCTCAGCCTTCTCTGCTCCAAGAACTCCAGCTTTGCTAAGCCCTACTCTTAAGTCAATTACAATATCCTGATCATCAGTATATAGCTGTCCAATTCTGTACCTCCTCTACACCCACCTCAAAGTTCTTGGAATTAGGAGAGCAGAAATAAACACAATTCTCCGGATACTGGTATTTTATTTGGTAGGAAATAATGTTCCCTCGCTTCATGAGTGAACAATTTTGTTCACTCTTCATAATGTCTTTCCTGTTCAATCTGAGTACCTCACTGGCTTTTCTGGCTGCCACTGAACATGGAAGTGGATATTCCAGGAAACAACTGTTTATAACTGCAGTATAACTTTCCATAGCTTGACTTGTAAAGTCATAGGTTGCAGTATTTATAAAGCAGAATATGGCTGGAGATAAGCTCATCTTTTGTATAACAGCTGCATGCACTGTTGGATAAACAAGTAAAAGATCATTCTGGAAACTAGTTCTGCTGTCTCCTAACTAATGCATTAACCAGAAAGCTGGTGTTAAGGATTATAAATCAAGGTAAAATTATTGCTAAAATATCAAAATGTCAAACAAATGTCTTTAATAGATATTCAGAGTGTCTATGTTTATGACAAGTGCAGCATGAAATAGTAACAAAGAATTCTGTTTGAAGGCACATGGTATTTGTTCTGGGCCTTTTGCTTACATGGAGATCTCAAACCATTAAAAAGCTGCTATAATAGTACATTTTACTTTAGTATAAGAAAGGGGGAAAATAGATCAAAGGCAACACAGAGAATAATATTTTTTTAAACTTATAGAAAAAGTTTTTAGGCATTTGAGTCCAAATGTAGTCATCTACAATAACAAACTGATTTATCTGACAGTACAAATTAACAACTGCTCTAGAGTTTAAAACTGTGTGCATCTGGAAACAGCAATAAAGACAGTTTGTAAACAGGAAAGGCTGTGCTATAAAAATAATTCATACTTTTCTTTGTCAAAAATCATATAAATCAAAAGCAAGGCTATTTATACAAATTCTTGACACTTTTTTTTTTCATAGTGATCATTTTCCCAAATAATGATAACATAGTAATTCGTTGGCCATTCATATTTATTATGTTCTAAAGCACATACATTAAATGTAATGAATTTAAATTAATTTCTTCCTGGCTTTATATTTATACATGTCACACTTAAATGAATTGGTCCTGTTCAGTAATAGGAATCAGCAAGCAAGTTAGGAGACTATCTCTAGGAAAAAGTGAAATTTGCTCTATTATGCTTGTTTGTGGGGATAGAAATTAAATCCATCCATATGTCCAATTTTTTTTTCCATCTAGAAAATAAAGCCGGTAGTTAATATCTGTTTGAGTTAATACAATGAAAATGGAGCAAACAAAATTGCATGACACTTATTTCCTGAATTATTCTAAAGACTTAGAGATTTTCCAAAGTTTTCAGTTTTTTTGACTTTAATAAGAGGCAAAATTTTGAATCAGTAAAGTTTAGTTACAGTTAGGGACTCTATTTTTCACTTTTGCAGGAAAACAAACAACTATACAAACCAATGCACTATTGGACTGTTTTAGGAGTCAGCACGTCCTGCTTCCTCAGACTGGAAAACAAAATGAACCTCTTTTAATATCACTGATAAATGCTGCACTGACACATTTTTTAAACTATCCAACTGAACTAGATGTGTTGACAGCCAGAGACATTTCAGCTGCTTTTGATATGAACATAGGGTTTTTTTTTAATTTCTATTGCAGTTGCATAAATCTATACATAAGCAGCATTGTACATTTAAGCAGAAGCTTTATGTTTGCTTTAAATGGTTGGAGTTACAAAATTGAACTAGAAATCAAGTTTAATTGATTTAAAATGTAAGACCTCCATCCTTGAAAGATAACCAAATGATTTAATGAAGTTATTACTAAGCAACTTGGTTTATGGTTTAACACTTTTATTCCAAGCAATATTGCTAGTTATCACTGATATAGCAATAATGAAATATCATCTGCATGGATGTGTTGCTGCTTAGCTACTCATATTTTTTCAGACAAATTTTAGTCACATCTCACTTTGTTCAGTATTAAACTGACTAGGTCTACACCATTTTTATAGCTGCTTCTGAGAGGCTGTAAGCACAGAATTCTCTGAGTTACCCTTTCTTACCATCTGAAGGATTGTCTCTCATGAGTTAGTAAGTGAAGGCAGCTAAACAGAATATTACATACTCTGGAGGGTGTCCATGCTACTGCTGCTTCTGAGGGTGTGTTCCAAGCTCACTGGCTGGAATACAGGTGAAGCTGAAATTGATTGTGGCCCCAACATTTTTTCAATATTCTGTTTAGAGAACGGCACTGAATTGGATCATCCATGAAAGGAACATATTTTTGCTACAAAGCTGAGAGTACTGAAGAAAGGGGAGAATTTCAAATAAAATATTCTCCTGTGGCTACTGAGGGACAAGTGAATCCAGTGCTGAGGGGGCCGTCAGGACTCATCAACAGTTCCACAGGATCTATGAAGGACTGGAAGATTTGCCCATCTGTTAAGACTCAGCATGACTCATTTTGCCCATTTGTGATTTACAGGCTTATATTTCTCTTTTTAAAAAATAAAATTATGTACTAGAAAAACAACACAGCAAAAACTCCCTCCCCTTCCCATAATTGTACACATTTTTTAAGACTGTTTTCCTTGAAACACAGGTCCCCAGGGCCTTATTCACTTTCCATTGCTTTCACATTAAATACTCAGCTCTCTTCAGTATTTCTGTCGGTGCTTCAAAGCCTTTTGTGAGACTGATAAATTATGTAACTTTTTTTTTTCTATTTTACATCTTCATCCACCTGACACATATCTTATCAGACTCCTAAGAAAAGAAGGCAGTTATCCAACAATGATGGAAACAAGATTAAGGAATTCACTAATATGATGATAAAGTCCTCAAACATCATAATGTCTTGAACAAATTATAGTCACTTCTTTGTTTTCCCCCAGTAAATTATTTTCAGCTATTAACTCAAAGAGATGAGGTGAAATGGAGACAGAGTCTGTCATGATATTTCCTAATGAAAGGAAAATACTTTTGATAAAATTTTGATACTCTTCTGGAAAGTGACATCAAAATTGAGGGAAGATGCCAAATTTCAGTTTTAAACCAAAGATTGTTTAGCATAATGATGAGAAGTTTAATTAATTTTTTAAAATGTTATTGAGTTTCCACTTCGAAAAAAATAAGACATGTTTATAGAAAACTTTATAACCAAATTTCAGTTTCTGAAAATATAATCCATAAGGTTTCAGTTAAAGACAGAATGATTTACAAAACGATGGTATTTTTAAAATTCTTTCAACAGAATTTGGTACAAGTAAGATAGGAGTGACATCTCATCCCAGATTTTGTAGCTATAAATTATATATATTTAATAGGGATTTTGAGAACAGTGAAAAAATATGTTTCTTGATTTTAGTTTGAAACAAGCTTTCTTAAGATTTGTGTTATTGTTTGACTAACATCTCTATGCAAGGGTAATAAAGAAGTAACATTTGGTGTATTGAAGAAGAAAATGGACATTTTTCAGTAATAAATTTTCTTTATTGAGGTTCAACTCACTTCTTTCTATTTCTTCTAAAAATTCCATCTTCAATCTCCCAATGAGCTTTATCTACATTGAAGAGAATTTTTTGGGATAAAAGGAAATTGGTCACCAGAATCCTTAAAGATTAAGGTCCTTTTTGTACTTATATGTATTAATAAAATAATAAACAACATACCTAATCTTTTTATTATAAAATATTAATATATTTTATAGTGTTGTTTTATTGTGAGTCTGATGCATTTTCTGGATTGAATGCTTCAGAATTGCTTATTTTTCAACTTGTGATTCACCAGTTAAGTTAAATGTGACCTTTCCTCATCTTCTTCTCAAGTCAGTTTTTATTCCCTTCCTCTTTTTGAATTCTTAAATGGTGAAAGGTTTTGATTTCAGATGTTCTTTTACAGAAACATAATTAAATTTATTTTACCTGGCTTTGTAGTACCAGATGACTTCCTCATTAGTTAATCAGGTTAAATCTAAATTTGAAACTTAATTTAAATAATTCTAGAATAATAGCCTTTCAAGCATTCCCTCAAACAGCCACTAAGATTCGTTATTAATTATAGGCTTCAACTTACCTTGTTTGGGTCAGCCAGGAGGAACCAGAGAGCTGACCCCCTTTTGCTTCTAAAAGTGATAGAAAACTTTACCTACCTCAAGACTTTTTTTCTATATAATCCTTAAATATACCTGAAGAAACACAGAAGATATTTCTTAAACAGGTTTTGTAATAAAATTACATTTCATCACAATATATTACTGACCAAAAGCACAAGCCTTATTACAAGCTTTCAACTGTAAAAAAAGTTTTCACAATATGATAAAAGCTATTTTTTACCTTTTAAAAATAGAAAACATGAATGTTTCAATTTCAAATATATCTCAGGAATTTTACTTTAAAAAATATATCTAAGTAACAAATTCAACTTCCTCAAAATAAATATTATCTATAGTTTTTTTCCTGTTTTAAGTGAATTAGTTTACTGAGCATAGCTTATTTATAAAATGTAGTTTCCTTCTTGAGATTTGCTTCTTTTAGCATACTTATGAGCCTAGCATATGAGCTTTAGCTTCTCATTAGAGGATAGCTGCTCTATTTTTTTTACCTTGAAATGAGGCATTTCATTCCAGTGATGTTGCAAAGATGGTCCAGTTCTGGTCAGTTTTGTTCTGTGTTTGTTGGTTTGTTTTTTTGTTTTTTTTTTGATTGGGGACTTTTTTCAATGTCATTTATCTCAGTAGCCAGGTCAAAGGCATGTATGCCACTGGTAGTATTTGAAACCATAATGCTTATAGCATTTTCCTTGTAATGTTTCAGAATTTCACTTGAAAAAATCGTTCAAAACAAAATTTAAAATAATTTATGTAAATAAGTTTTGGGACAAATCAGAGCTGAGTCACACTATTTGCACATCTTGAAATAAGCAACAACATGATCAATAATTCTTTATAGCTAATGGATTGCTTTAACTAGTCATACATTCTATAAATTTATTTATATGTTAATATTTGTATTTATATTTATATTCATATTCATATAAATCCCACTTATAGTGTCTGCCCAAATTACTGAAAATTAAAAAAAAATCAGTACTTATTTTTCCTAAAGGAAAATATAAACCAAATCCTTCTTTTTATCTTCTTAGCATAAATCTGAAATACCTAAGCAGACTAAGAATCTTAGGAACATTTTATTTTCTTTCGTCCATGAAAAGAAAAAAAAAATCTACATTTATTTATATATTTACCTTAAAAACATCAATGTAGGCGTATATGACCTCTGTACTATCAGCTATTACTTGCAGACAAGGATGAATGAAGTAAGGATTCATGCCTTAGTAAGGCTGACTTAAGTGAAGACAAAATGTATTTGTCTGTATCAGCTTCAGAAGCCCCATATGATTCACAGAGAGGAAAATTCCATTATATATATATATGTGTGTGTGTGTGTGTGTGTGTGTGCATGGATGTGTGTGTATGCATACAAAACATAGATGTATAATGAATGGAAGATAGATGTACCAATGTCTCTGATATTGCCAGGAGGGTGAACGGAATTTCTGTTATGCATTGTAGAAAGCAAAATGTGGCCTAACCAGGAGATTTCCCTGAGGGTCCCCTGTAGCATAAGACTTGGATGCCCCCATCTCTTAGGCCTGATCAAACAGAAACCATGGGAGAGGCAGACACAGATAATAACTCCCTGGGGTAGGAGTGACCAAGAGACATGTTGTGAGACTTTGTAATGATTACCACGTAACTGATGTGATGAAGAATGTGTAATCAGTGAGAAATTGTTACCAAAAATAGAATCCTATATACCCTATATAAAAGTTTGTAATCTCAATAAAATTGGCTTCTGGTCCAGCTCAGTGATCCCCATCTCTCCATTGCCAATTCCATCCGAGCATCCATGTACCCATGCTCCTCAAGAGCAGAGAAGTGCTCTGGATTTTGGAAAGGGTGGAAGTTACTGATTGTATATCTTGTGGGTTAAGGAATGAATTCTGATGTGGAACTTCAGTTCCAGCTTTCCTTAATCTATAAAGACAAACAGACTTCTCCAACTGGAGTTCAGACTATCAGTTTATATCCAAAGATTTAATTACACTATTATAGTAGGCCTTCTCTAAATAGAAGATGTGAAGAAGTTCAAAACAGAATGACAATTAATTTGCAATTCAAACCAATGAAAATATTTCCAAAAATAAGTTACTAGCATTTTTATCATGGAATCAGATTTTTGGCACTATTACCCCAGCATGTGACACACACTTATTTATCCTCGTTTGCTTTTCCTAACATAGTGTCATATTTTACCTTAATTTATTATTTTTAAATAGATGACATTAAATCTTAAGAGTTTCAGATATATACAATATAGAGACAACTTCAAAGCTGAAGAAAACTGAACCTCATCTCTTTCCCTTATGGCAGATGAATTACTTTTCAGTCAGTAATGCAAAAGGGAAGTGAAGAGAATACAGCAGAGCTGAATCAAAACAGTCTTGAATTTTGCTAAGAGTTTAGTTTTGGCAAATGTTACAAATACTGTGAGGTTTAGGACATTTATCATCAAGGTCTCCCATTTGCTGGGTAATGTTATATGTAGAGGAAGAGGATAAGATATGGAACAGAAGAAGACTGCTTTTCTATTTGGAGAAGAGTTAGTTGTCTACTAATACACTACTATCTATGCTGGATTTCTTGTCCATTGAAACAGAGGGAATTTATACATTTAGTTCAGGGTTTTCTTCCAAAATCTATAATCTTAAAACATGGTACATCTGTACTTAATTAGTCACTTAGCAACTGTATATCTAAAGACAAATTTAAAATTGATTATAAGAGTTTTAAAATTAAGTAAATAAATAAGTTTATGTTTCTTCAGATCAAAACCATGAAGTTCAGCTACACTCTGGAAAGCAAATAAATAGATTTCTCTATGAGGCATTTGAATTTCTAGGGATTAGTGGGTTTTGCAAGTGCAGAACACATCATGTCCTGTCATCCCCTCACAGACACAGAGAAGAGCAGGGAGTATATAAACAGCAGTTTATCTCACTAAAGATGAGTGACTTCTAAATGAAAGCTATAAAACTATCAGGTAGTGATTATGTAGAAATAAAGAAGTCTGTAAATAAATCTCCAGAAGGAGAGAGGCAATAAAAAATGGAATTTGCCTTTAAATAAGCATACATTAGAAATTTTAACATTCATAGCTTATAAAAAAATATTGTTTTGATTTTTTGTTCATACTCATGGGTTAATTTGGCTTTATGGTTTAATAGAGGACAGATATTGTCACATGTGTGACTGGCAATGAAAATGTTATGCTTAATAGCATTGAGTTGAATAATAGAGTGGCCAGAGAAAGGAAAAAAAAAAGGCAATTTTTCACAGAAATATTTCTACAGAAAGTACAACAACTGCATAATTGAAACAACATCTTAATAAGTGTGGCCTTTTTTCTATTTATTGATGAAATGCTTTCCTAATCTTCACTCTTTCAATAGAGGCTAATATCTGCTTGCATGTAAATTGCTTTAGAGCATGAAAAAATTATTGGTATGTTTTAATTGCTATATGTGCACAAGCATTTGGGAGTTTTCAGTTTTTGGTTTTTTTTTCTTTTTTTTCCTGCTCCAATTACTTTACATTCTTCTGTCTATAGGTTTCTCTTGGAATGAAAAATGAGAGAGTGTTGAATTCAAGCTAGAATATTTCTTCTTCAGGTCAGTGATGAGAATTTGTTGACTAGAGAAAAGTTATCTCTCAAGTAGAGAAAAAAACAGAACAAAACCATTGCTGGAAAAAAATATGCATTAGATTTAACTTAGTCCTTTTCTTTCCTATTGGGAGACTGGCCACAGAAAAGGAAAGGTGGTGGAAAAACCTTATCATTAAAATATGGCCTTAAATTGTACATGGGCCCCACTTATCTCTCTTAAGTCATGAACTTTATGATTCTTCTTGATATTTGGGAAATAAGACTAATTATATAAATAATAATAGTAGAGCACAACTTTCATTTAATAACTAAAAGTCATTAAGAGGTGGGATTGATGTAAAATGTCTGTAATTATCTTTCCATTTACTCATAAAGCACAAACCACTTTGATATAGATTTTTTTTTTTCAAATCCATAAAGCTCTTTGAATTCTTTATTGTTTAAAAATAATAACTTCTATTTAATGGTGAAACTGAGAAAAAATATAAACATTTTTTCACAAAATGACAGATGATTCATCATAATAGAACAGAAAATATCTTAAAATATTGACAATATTTTTCATTAGATGTTCATTGTACACAATGCATTTTTACAATAAGGCTATTAAGGTTATTTCAAAACCAGTACCTTTCATAATAAATGTCTCTTGACATTACTGATGTGTAACAAACTGTGACAGTTTGCATATCAGTCAACATGGCCGTCATCATTTTGATCTGTCACAAAAATATATGTATCGACACCATAATTTCCTCTTCACCTTCTTTTCTGCTTGCATGTGTAGGCAAAAAAAAAAAAAAAGAAAAGGTTGTACAGCTATGAGGTATTTTGTCTACATCAGCAAACAGCAATAATGAATTATATCAGAAGAAACTTATAGACAAATAAGAAGTAAATTTTAGCTGACATTGAACCCCCTTTCAGGTCCTGGATACTCTCTCTTGAAGGACACTCACTTTTATTTGGCTACTGCTGAGTAATCACAATGAGAAAATGAGAAAATGCAAATCATACCAATCAAAAACCAGTCTAATACACGAGGTCAGATTAGTTATGTTTCCGACTAGCAGATTTTAGAACATCACATTTGAAGAGCATCAAAGGCATTTCAATCAGCTGTTGCATGTAGCATTACACCAGCTCTGTGTGTGATCATGGCAGCCTATTTTCGACAGGATTGCTACTTCACTGCATATGGGGTTTAAATTATGCAATTTAATACATATTTTGTGAAAGTAGCCTCAATTCTTCAGACAAAGTAAATAATACTGAAAACTTCATTACTTCATTTTGAGGAACACTCTCACTTTTTTTTCTTTTCTTTCTCTTTTGTCTGTCCTGACAATCAAGCAGTCTGTGCAGCTGACACTACATTGGAGCTGGCCTTTGTTTATAATTCAGTGGGATTACAGTTGATTAATTTCATTTGTGGAGTTCTGTATAGGACATTTTGGGCTAACTGTTTTCATCTTACTATAGTTTTTCATGTGTTTTCTCAAACACAACATTTCACTGTATTCTGAAGGATGTATGGTTACAAGGAAGAGTGAAGTCAGTCAGACTCCTTTGTGACAATATATTTGGACAAAAAAATATATGTAGTTGTGATATAAAAGAAGACTTCTCTCAGACTTTCTGCAGTGCACATGTTTCAAGCAGTAAAAAATGTTACTGCCATATGTGACTTGTGTATAATTGATTTTCTTTTGGGACTTCTTGCATACAATCCACATAAGAATTTTATTCAGATCAGAGGGAATTTCTTAAAATAAATCTCATATTTGTGTCCAGTTGCCATTCTGTGTTACACATCATCATGTACACAAATTGCTTTATTTCCAGACATTATTTTAGACAAGCTATAGCCTTGCCCTGTTGACCAAGTGCTCTTTCGCAGCTGGAGTGCATCACTTGTCCATCTGACTTTATCTCCCATTTCAGTCAAGTAAACATCAGATCCCCAACACCAAATATTTTGGATTTTAGACTGCTCCTTCTGATCCATGCTACTTGCACTTACACTATTTTTTCCTTAGAAAGCGGGAATTTTTGCTGTTGATAATACTGGCAAGCTGGAGAAGCACTCTTGCAAGGATGCATTTCAAAGGAAGGACACTCCTGAAGGATTGTCTCAGTCCCTGAGGGACTGAGACCCATGGGCAGCACATGCCAAGGCAGGGACACTAATGAGCAAAAAGCAACAGTAAGAAAACTCTAGAGCACATCACCCCACACCCTAATTCCTATGCTGCCCATCACCAGATTGAAGAAAATGGGACAGAATGAGAGTTACCTGGAATAAAAACAAGGAAAGCTGAGACAATGAATGAGAATAGGTGTTTGTCTGAAGCTTAATGGTGAGAAGGGAGAAGAAATCTATTTAATTAGGTATTTATTTTGTTGTAACGTGAGGTTTTTCCCCCTACCCAGTACTGAAACCAATGATAAGAAATCATTGCTAATTGGAAATAAATTTTATTAAGAATATATTCCCCGAGTCAAGACTGTTTTCATTGCAACAGTAATTTAGCTAGTAGTGCTTGTCATTAAATGTTTTTTTTGTAATGTATGATTGCATGCAGAAATATTTTTGCGATGTGGTTTGCTTCTTGTTGTTATTACATGCAGCTGCATTTTTGTTACAACACAGCATGGGTATAGCACTGGGAGATTTAAGGGGGCAAATATATTCCTATGTTCTTAATCTATACAATAGATGAAGGTTAATATATATTACTTATACAATTTTACCCTAACTCCAGAATGTTGTTAGGATTCCAAATGGTAAATTCTATTTTATTCTTACAGATTTATTTTCTTGAGCTGGTTCCCTTCTCTAATTACCTATATTTAACATACCACAGACTTCTAGAGGGAAAATAAATCACACATTAGGCAGAGGCAACCTGAACCTGTATCTCTCTACAGATATCAGTTAAAATTTTGTTTAGTAAATTGCAGAAACTCAGAGCTGTAGAACCTTTTGGAGAAATGCTGCATCTACTTTCTTCTACATTTGTAGCGTGTGTCAAAGCATAGCTTCACATGAAGAGAAGATGTTTTGAAACCCTTGGTCTTCTTGTTGGTCATCTTTTATTTTCCATCCCAAGCAACTCTTTTTGCAAACCACAAAGGAAGTATGATTGCATTTTGGTTGTATTTTTCCTCAAATGCTTATTAGTGACAGAACAAAATATAAGCCTTAACTACAGCATATGAAATTGATAAATGAGAGCAGAGATATATTTCCATCTGCCTGACACATTTTAAGAACATTTTTTGACTGAAAAAAATTACGTTCTGGTTAATTGCGTTATTCTATTGTTTGGCTGGGTTTTTTTATTGTATTTTCTTACAAAGTTGATTTTATTTGTATAATATTTACCATATTTCAAATAACTTAGGCAAAATGCTGTGTAAATTAGTAAGCTACAGAGGCAGAAGAAGTGACTGGTAAGTCCAGGGGAGAAATTGGATCAAGCCATACAGGGAGGCCCAAGCTCAGGGTCACCTGAGCAGCAGTCCTGAATTCCATCAGGACCCAGAAGCATCAGCAGCCAACCAGAAGCAGAGCTTGGAGAAGGCTGAGGAAACAGAACATGGCTTGTTCGAGAGGGTGTGCCATGCAGGAAGGGACACAGCAGTGATGAGAGAGTGGCACAGCAATTTGCAGGGCATTTTGCCCAGGCAGGGCAAGCAGAAAGGGCTCCTCTCTGACTGTCCAGGAGGAACCAATAGATAAAGACACTCACTATCTGGTGTAGAAGAGCACAAAAAGATCCTTTCAGCTTCTGTTTCATTACTATATTAGTGTAAGCATCTGTATAACCAGGTTCCCTGTCTTGTTGAGCAATGGGTCCAGGTTTTCCCCAGTCTTGCTTTGATCACTTGAGTGATGATAGACGCTTTTGTTCTTACCTCTGTTCTTACCTGCAGTTACCTCGGTAACTGCAGAAGCTGAAGGTCATGCAACTCTATCACCTATATTAGGGATAGTTAAACTATCAAATTGTTACAAGTAAACATCCCAAGGTTCCTATATTGGAATTTACCCTCAAGTACGTCTACACCATATTGCATTGCATGCTTTCTTTTCCTTAACATACTGTGCCTTTTAGAGTTCTATGAATAACTCAGAACTGACTTTTTAAAACATTTCTTGCTGTCTTTTTGTATTAACATAACAGAGAAGAGTTTTCAGCTTTGTTTGACAGAACAGGAAGAGAGGATGAGAAGCAGCTTACCCAGATCTTGAAAAGGTGAAAGAGCAGCTAATTCTGGAAACCATTTCCTGCACATGGATAAAATGAGCTATCTGCATGCCTTCATCAAGGAGAAGCATGCTTGAGTAACTTGATAAACTTCTATAATGAAATGACTGGCCGGGTAGAAGAGGGAAGAACAGAGGACACTGTGTGCCTGGAGTTCAGTAAGGCCTTTGACACTCCCACAAGGTCTTCTTAGATCAGCTGCTGATGAATGGGATGAATGGACACCCATCCAGTGAGGTGGATTGAAATTTAGTTAAATGGCTGGTCCCAAAGACGTGATAATCTGGATCATGGGGCAGAGTATACCCTCAGCAAGTTTACAGATTCTTTTCAAGACTCCAGATCTTATCAAGAGATATTGGATTTATTGTAAACAACACCCATTAAAAGCAAGGTATAGTTGCTAAAAGATTGCTTTAATAATTGCAAAAAAGTATATAAACAAAAGAAAACATCAAGCAGCACTTATGACAACTCATCATTTTCTTTCAATGACATAATTCCTTTTCTAAAAGCAGGGTTTGTCAACCCTAGCTCTTACTAAGTGACACTGCAGCAGACAGCCTTCAGGGGAGACAGTTAAGAGAGTTGTTTGGATGAATATTCATCAAGAACTTAACCTTGGCACCCAGAGCAAATGAGAAGCCTGTCTTAAAAGGAAGTTACTTTTAAGAGATGCCCTGCCTCTGGGAGTCTGTTAGTGAAAGGGGAACATGGCCAGGTCAGGCTTTCATTTTATATGTTTTGCCATGTGTCACCACAAAGCAGAACATATATCCTGTCTCAGACAGAAGTTGAACAGCCACAAGCCAAATTCCACACAGTGAAGTTTGGAAGAGAGCAGAGCACATTTGATTATTTTTTTTTTTTTTTACCTAACAAAGTAAAGAAAGGAGAAAAATAATAAGAAGCTAAGCATGCTCAGAGATATAGGTGGGATCAGACATGACAGCTTTACATTCCCACATCTATGCTCAATGATACCTTTTAAAAAAAAATACATAGAACGTATGTTTAGATTTATATACTGTAAAGAGAGGGGAAAAAGGGAATGTGATATGCATTGCAAAACATGTGACATTTTAAAATTCCCTTAAAGAATAGCCAAAAATATTATTGGAACCCTACTCTGAGAGAATTTGTTTGTACGTATGGCATTTAGGCCTACATGATATGAAAGACTTCCAAAGTGTAAGATAATGAATGGACTCTACTGTTGTGGTTACTCTGATCTGTAAAATTCAGTGGAGTGCCAGAAACTGCAAGCTGGAATGAAGACAGGGGAATATCAACAGGCTGCATTCAGAAGGAATCCTGATGTGTTGATGTAATAGCCAGATAATTAAATGATTTGCCTGCCTTAATATTCCATTTACAAAGAAGCCATTTAGCCTTTGAAGTGAAAGACTTTAGAGATCATATAAACATATCCTAGGTTGAAAACAGTCTTTTTAAGAGCATTATATTTGGCTTTGTAAACATTAATTCTGATACATTAGTAGCTAAGGTTGATGGAGGACAGAGAGGTGATTCAAAACAGCCGGAATTGTTCCATCAAGGGCAAATCCTGCTTCACCAATGTGTGATCTTCTATGATGGAATGACTACATCAGTGGACAAGGGAAGGGCTATGGATGTCATCTATCTGGGCTACTGTAAATCCCTTGACATGGTCCTCAGAACATCCTTCTCTATGAGTTGGAGAGAGATGAATTTCATGGATGGATTGTTAGATGGATGGTCACATCCAGAAGATGGTACTCAATGGCTCAATGTTGATGTTAAGATCACTGACCAGTGGTGTCCCTCAGGGATCCATATTGGGTCCAGTACTGTTTAATGCCTTTTTCAGTGACACAGGCAGTAGAATTGAGTGCACCCGTTGGTGCACCCTCATCAAATTTGCAGATGACAGCAAGCTGAGTGTTGCAGTTGACACACCTGAAGGACAGGATCCCACCCAGAGAGACCTGGACAACAAGCTTGAGAAATGGTCCTATGTCAACCTCATGAGGCACAGAAAGAGGTGGACCTGTTGGAGTGGTTCCAGGGAGGGCCACAAAAGTGATCCAAGGGGTAGAGCACCTCTACTATGAGAAAAGACCAAGAAAGATATTTTCAGCCTAGAAAATAGAAAGTTGTAGAGTGATCTTATTGTGGTCTTTCACTACTTGTTTGTGCTGTACAAGAAAAATTGGGACAAAATTTTTAAAAGGTAAAATTTCTATTTTGTACCTTACTGTCTTGGAATGTAAAATAAATCATACTTTTCCGTCACTTTTGGAAAAATCAGATTTTTCTGTCTAGACAATGGCAAGAATATTGTTATCACAATATTAGTGTAACAGAGTAACTGAAAAGTTCACAGACATGTTGTAGAAAGCAAGCAACAAGAATGTGTAGTTTTCAAAAGGCACTAAAGAGAACTGCCCTATAAACAATTACTTTATGCTAAACCCCCATAAATTAAAGGCACAATCTCAAAATCTTTTTTTTTTTAAACATGGAAGTTTCAGCTGATAATGCTTAGAAGAAAGTACCTTTCTCTTTATATTCTTCATCACTGCACTGAAGCAACTATGTTAAATACAGCGACAGAATTAACAGACAGTTAACACATGGTGGAAACCACAATTTCCATCATGTCAGAAAATTTGACAAAGGCCTTCATTATTTCGCCTTTACTCCTCAACTAAGTTTGCACTCATCTGAAAAATGCATATTACATACCACATATTTTTCATTGCATGATACTGTTACACAACACCATTGTTTTTGGATTTTTTCAGGAGTCTCTTTAGATTAATACCAAAACATACTAGGCAATAAACTTGTGATCATTCTACAACTGATAAATCAAGACATTTAAGTATCTAGGTGTGAGTTTGTTTTCATAAAATCTAGAGAAGAAGACTGTTTTCTGGAAGGCTTCTTTATATATTTTGGTCCCAGTGCAGGGATAATCTTGGGGAGCATCACAACTTTGAAAAAAACCCCACCTATACACGTAAGGTACAACAGGGTTATTACCAGATTTGTGCATAATAAAATGCTGCATATACGAATAAGCTGATATACTATACATGTGGATATATATATATATGTGTGCAGAGATAGGTGTAGACCTATATAACCTCTATAATTCTTTGTCTTTCTCATATATGTACCTATATATAAAATTGCATGGATATATATGTATATATGCAATCACTAACATCTGTTGTAAGGTGCTGTTCTGCAGATGGGAAGAAACACATCCCTATGGCATTATTACTGCTTCAGAAATCATGCTGCACTGACAGTTTAATTACTCAGTGTGGGTACTAGAAGGTAAGTCCCTTGGGCTGTCTGGTGACCTTATGCCACTGAGAAAGCAAAACAGATGCTTAAAGCATAATACATAAAGCATAATAGGAAGGGGAAATAAATAAGCACACCAGAACAAAACATGGAAAAGATGACTGGAGAACAGCACAACCTCTAGAAGAAATTGTATTTTCAATGTCTGAAAGTGGGGTGGCATTCGGGTTCTTCAGCACGAGCAGAAATTATTAATCTTATTTTCCTAGATTATGTTACTAGCCCTGACAAGAACAGAAGCTTGTTTTTCTTAGAACAAGGATAAAGGCTATTGCCTCAAGATTTTGGAATACTTATTTCAATTGGAAAAGCTAAATTTATATTTTGAATATGGTCAGGGACTGCAAATAGTTTGACTCAGAACTGTGGAGAGAAAACCAGCAATTCACTGAATCAATTTCATTAAAACTACTTATTTTAATTTCATTAAAACTACTGTTGTCTCATTGTAGGAATGAATTAATTTTATTTTTTGTTTCAGAACACTATTTTTATGAAGGTTTTTTTTGCACTATCTTTTCTCTCATTTGAAATGTTACAGTTTAGTAAGTACTATTATTAATCAGTGATAATATACAACAAAAAAAGGTGGTAAATTAAAATTGGGAAATAACTGCTTCCTTTTTCTTCATATTCTCACAAACAAGAACACAAACATATCTTTTTAAAGAATAACTGGAAATTCTGAATATCATACTTCTGTATGTAAAATAAAGAAAAAGATAATATTTTTCTTTTCAATGGTGTAATTTATACTTTCCACTGTCACTTTTTCCCTTTTTATGTCCACGGGCATACATTTTCATATATTAGTAGAAATATAATGAAAACAACACACTTCCCTCCTATATGGAAATAGTTGACCTCACCTAGGAGTTGTTCTACTGCACAGGCTGGTTGCTTATAGAAATGTACCATGAACAATATCAGAAGAATGAAAACTTCTGTCTATTTTAATCAAAAACCTTAAATATATATATGTATATACATGTGTGTATGTATATATATATATGATGAATTTATGTACTGGCAAAATATATGACTTCTGTATTGTTTATTTTGGGAGATCTTTCAGCTACAGCTAAATTACAAAGTCAAGTTACAACTTAGAGCTGCTCTTGTTAAAAAAGAAACCTGTTTAGTTATGCAATGTGAGAAAACATTATTTTATTCAGCTTAGTTTGTAATTCAGTTTAGTAGCAATAAGGATATAACTGAAAATGAGCTGTATAGTAATTCAAGTGCTTAAGCCTAATCCAGACTTCCCTGCACTTTCCTTCTTTTTGGAGCAAAATGCCAATTTTTTGAGGAATGTCTGTTTCAGGGAATCTGTCACCTGTAATCATTCCAAAGTACCATAATAGCTATCTTGCTCGAATTACTCATTTCCAACATGATATGAAAAATCTGTTTGCTAACTGCATGCAGAGCCCTGTGCTTTTGTCAGGCCAGCCATATCTGACATCAAGTTGTTCTCACCACTTGTCATGTGCTCATGAGCCACTGAATAAAATCTCTTTACTTGTGGAGAATTCTCACTTGTTGTGCTATGCTCATGACACAAAACAGAAAGAGCTGTTTATCTGTCAGTACTATTAGACTGATTTTAATTAATTTTAACTTCCAAATGATACAAAATCCAGGTTTACAGCACTTTAAAGCAGTAATCAAAGCATTCTTCTTACATTTTGCAGTGTTAATCTACTTGCAGCTGAATTTACTTTCCTGTTTTATATTATAGTGGACATAGGAATATTGTCTAAATTTTAGGAAGGCTATTTATGCATAAAACACGCTGAAAAATAAACAAAGGCAGCCTAAACTGCAAAATCTGCATATTTAAAAAAAAAAAATTATGATTTATAAGAGAACAAGTGTACTTTTGTGGCTTTTGAACACTTCACAAAGAAATGTTAAAAATGGAAATATTTATGTTTATACATATTAAACGTATACATATGTTTATGTTTATTACAGTTTTGGAGAGGAAAAAAAATGTCTATCTTTGATACACACACCTTCTGGAGTCTAATCTGCAACAATAGTGTGCCATGTACATGGGGTTTATTTAAAAATTCCTACAAGGAAACACTAAATTTAGTTACCCCTTGATTTAGTTAGCTTCTCACCACTGCCATCCTGAGATTATCTCTCTCTTTCTTGGGGAATACCATTGGGCACATTGGACTGAGTGCTGTTACCAGATTTCCGTCCCCAAAAAATTTGATTAATTTCTTCTATGATAAGGAACCCAATAAATGATGTTTGCCTTCTTAGCCCATGTAAGTCATTGAGGAAAAAAAAAAGGATCAATGAGATCCTTTGACCCAAGTGATCAGGCACTTCAATGTGCTAATACATCTAGAATGTGTAATATATTTAAGAAATTTCTCAGAAATGATAGTTCTTTTCTGCTAAGTGTTTATGTTTCTATACCAGAGATAGAGGGAGGTGCTGCACCTTTTCACTCATTCAAGTTTGGTCACCCAGGTTTTCTAGTGAGATTTAGCGCACATACTCTATTCATTTATTTCATGCTTACCCAGAGTAGGGGGAAATAAATTCGAAATCTCAGTAGGCCAGGTAATATGGTTGCAAGGGAGCTGCATATGTAGAGGAGCTTAGTTTTAGCTGCAGGGGAAGGTTTTCTAGCTCTTGTGGCAGGCAAGTTTGAGGTGCAAGCTGTATATTGCAGGAGTGTGCCTGCAGACATGAAAGATGGCCTCAGCAAGAACAGGCTGAGGACAGTGATTATCATTCCAGGGATGCTTCAGTGGCCATGTATGACCAGATTTGGGATTCCCGGGTAAAAGCAGTGCCAAAAAATTAGAAAGCATCTGTAATAGGTCACTTAAAAAGCCTGGGGCACCAGATGTACCAGGAGATATTGAAGAAGATGAGTTTGTTTAGACTAGAGATGACACAGGAAGGGATATAATTGTTGACTTCCAGAAATGTTAAAGAAAGATGGAGACAGACTTTTCTCACAGGTACACACAAAGGGAGGAGAAACAATAGACACAGAAGAAATTCTAATTACCTATAAGGATAAGAAAAAATTGTAATGAGAGTGGTTAGGTCCGGAGTAATGGTAAAAATTTCATTCTTGGAAAATATTAAATTTTGAGAACCTTCAAGGCTTTAATCTATATGTAATTCTGAATTTAGCCCTGTATTAGGATCTGCAGAGGTCCTTTCCAATTAAAAGTTGTGCATTTTCTGTAATTTTTATCTTAGGTTTCATTTCTTCAGCATCTTCCTGTGAGCTGCCAAGAGTGATGACATAAATTTCTCTGTTCAATGTTGTTTAGTGCAACAAGGCAAATCTTAGCCTTTGTGGTAAATATAATGTGTTATATCTGTTTGCTCCCATTCCGTGCTATCATCACTTAAAAACCTGATGACTGAGGGTCGTGGGAATGCTAGAGAGAACATGAGATTGTGTCTGCCTTTGGCAATGAATGAGCAAGCTCAGCAGTTTCCAGATTTTACGGAAGGGTAGGAAGACCTGGAAACAAGTATATTCGAAGAACAGACTGCTTACAGCACAACCAATGTTACCAAGCAGAGTCTATAGGAATTGGGGGAGTTACTGAGTTGAGAAAAACTCTATGTGAATGCAACTCCCAGTATGGAAGGACGCAGTGTACGTGGAGATTATTTATTTATAAGTTCCTTTTGTCTCCATTCTGTCTTATCTAATAACTTTGAGTGGTTCCATTTTCAAAATATATATTATTTTAGTCAACTTTCTGATAAAACATGGCTTTTTAAGTTCAGAAAGATCCTTTAGGTTTTCTTTGGGGAACTCAATTTAAGGAGGATATTGAGGGAGGCCTGTAATATAACATATTGTGCCTTGTCTCAATCCTTAGCATTACTGAAAAAAATTAAGACCAAAAATAATCATACAGCTATCAAGAAGACAACAGAAAGACTTTTATGTCAGCTGTTATAAAACCAGCAATTTGAAAGCCCTTCCTCTGAATCTGTTCTCCAAATACATTGCCCAAAACTCATTCCAAACTAGAATGGAAAAGGAATCTGAAAAAGTAACTGTAGAAAAGGAAATTGATTGCTGTTAACCACAAAGGTGGCAAAACTACCCAAAATATTTGTCCATATATGACATGAAACTGGAATACAGCTATCAACTAACCCCAGACATTACCTTCTACTGATCTAGGTTATTCATTCCAAAAGGGTAAAGATGAATTTTCAACCAGTTTTCTCCACAGGACTAAAGTGCATTTACTAAATTTAATGTTTAAAGATTAATCCTAATTTTCTGACATAAAGATTTCCTATTTTTTGGTATAAAATCATATAAGCATTAAGCATTAACTTTTTACTTCAAATATGGTAGGCAGCGTGCCATAAAATTTTTAACAAAATGAATTTAAGAAATCCATCTTCCCACTTTTTCAAGCAAGTCCATTTTGTTTTAGCTGAAGATTTAAAAAAAAACAAGGAAAGAAAAGGTTTAAATAAGGCATATTAGTTAATAATCTCTTAGCAGCTAAAACTAGAGTGTGAAACATCTGTTTGATGGGACTATGAAAGTAAGCTGTATTTTTTCAAGAATTTCAAATTAAAATACTAGTGACTTTTTCTATTCTTTTTCTTCATGTACTGTTGGCTAGTGAAGTCCTTTGAAATAAGTTTACAAGTAAGAAAAAGCACTAGAGGAAGGTATTGAATTCATGATAGTATTTCTTCAGTGAGGTCTACTGAAAGTAAAGCATTCAATACTCTCTAATTAACCTGACCATTCTGCTTTGTATTTTGAGGTTGTCTCTCCTTGGCAGCATGAGGACAAATACACAGTTTGACTTTATTTAACTATAAAAACTACACCAAATAATGACTGATCATTACACTGACCACTACAGACTTCCACACAGGTCAGTCTCATAATAAAACCCTGATACTCCTAGTAAACACCTGCAGCTTGAATTGAATCTTTACTTTTTGTTTTTGCAATATGACAATTCATGTTGAATGTACAATAACACAAAACATGTTTGACCATCTTGTGACCAAAGTTTAGCTCTCAAATTCTTCTTGGAAATTAAAATACAAAGAAATAGAAAAATCTGCCTATAATTTACTTTGTTAGGAAAATTTCTAACCCTGATCTTTTTGTATCTTTTAAAATTGGAATCGATACTGTCCTTTTTTTTTTGCAAGCCATACTCTGTTCCATTGTTCGTAATAGCTCAGCCACATGTAACAGTACTACAGTCTAATTTCATGTTGCTCATTTTACTAATAAAAGACAAGTTACTAATAAAATATGGTTCCCTAACCAAAGTCAGACCTTTAATTTACATTGAACTATTTTCTCAGCTACAAAATTGTTTATACTATGCAATAATATATCACACCATTGTAAATATTTACAATATCAGTAAATGTTTCAAGGGAGTTTGCCAAATCAAGTAGTCCTATAAATTCCAAAATAATTTAAACAGCTTTCAGCCTACAAAGCACATTTATAAATATGTGTGTGTGTGCACATGTGTTTTACCTTGGTTTTTTCCATCACTTTAATGCCAACTTTATCCATTAGACTACTGTGTAAACACACCACTGTCACAATCATTGTTAGTTCATCACTACTTCATGCAACTATTTTTCCTCTAGAACTCTTCTGAATTCTTCCTCAGTTGACCTTATTTGGTTGTGTTTTTTTTTTTCCAAAAATAGATTAAAAAAAAACCAAACAAAAATGGAAATGCATTAGTATAAGGGAGTTAATTTGTTAGGATTTTAAAGAAAATATTTCCTTGGCTTTTTCTGAACTTTAAAATTTTTTAATTTACATTTATAATATTATTATTACACTGGGGTGTTTTGCTTGTGTGTGTGAATGAATATATATTGCTTAAGACTGAAAAAATATGCAAACAAATTATTCTCCCTTTTCCTTCTCAGTTCTCCAGTGTGCTTCATTGACCAACCCAAAGCATGAACCCAGTAAAGATGTGAGGTGACTGAAATTTCTGTCTGGTAGGAGATGGGAACCAGCACACACAGAAAAATGACATTCTTTTCCACAGGAAAAATATTTCAGAGGATAATAGTGGTTGAATAGAATTTTGAATTTGACATTTCCTCCTACAATTTAATAGTGTTTTCTCTTGACCTGGCTTCTTTCTGGTTGGTGAAAAGTCTTTCAGTTAGCTTTAGGTTATTTCTGTTTGTATCATTTTGGTTGTAGGTTCGTTTCTTTTCCTGTGTCCTAACTCCTTTTGATATTTCTGACTGACTTGTATAATATTTTTGTCCGTTTTGTATGTAATACTTAAATTTCTAATGTAGGCATCTAGAATCCCTTATGCTGTCAGTATTACAGACAGCTAAAATCACATTAGATAAACATAATTTCTTGCCTCAGATCCAGTCCAGATTAATCCTGATTAATTTCCTACCTTTCCAAATATTCCTGCAAATCTACCTCTAATCTACTCTATTGCTGTTCCATACTTTTTTTTTTTAATCACATTCAAATTTTCCTATCTTCCAAACTTAAACCAATATTTTCGTATTGTGAATTTTTGTTCTTTAACTACATGTCCCTTTTCCAGCCTTTTGCTGTTTCTGGTGTTGTTGTAGCTTTGAAAACATATGTTTGCTGGAGGAGATAATAATTCTAGTACTTGTGAAGTAGCTGTGCTATTATGAAGTCTGCTTTAACCATTTAATTCTAATATGCACCACATGACACATCAGTTGTTCCACAATTAACTAGTGATATACTGCTTATGTTTCAAGGGAGCATAAGAAAGGTGGACTAAGAATTAAGTTTAAACTCAAAGAGCTACAGAAGATGTTTTACTTTTCCCTGAAATAACATTAACTTTTACTGCCAGTTGTAAATACTTGAAAATTAATTATATTCATCATAAATATATGTATGTATTTTAAATGCAAATTAATTATTCATAGGTGATTGGAGGAACTTTCTGCAAGTTTGGTATTTTGTCTATTAAAATGTATGTAAATTATAGTTGTGAAAGGAAAGCTTCCGTATTCATGCATTTTATCATGTCTTTTGTCTATTGTATCCACTAAAGAAAGAGACACTAAGATATCTCATTTAATGATTGTGTTCAATGTTAATCTGTGCATAGAAGAGTGAAGAATGGTTTAAAATTGAGATGGGAAAAGTAAAAAAGCAATCACTAAAGCCAAAATAATGTTTCAACCGTGAAAGCTGTGTGAAGCAACCTGCCAAAAGGTTAAAAAAAAAGATTATGGAGAACCAATTAAGGGATCTACAAATGGAAATAGAGAATATTTTCTTGTAAAAAGACAAAAAAGTATATAATTGTTTTTCTTTGATAAAGAGAGAAAATATATAATAAAAAAATAGTATGACACATACTATTCAATGGACTAGAAGAGATAAGTAGGGATTATTGTTCCTCTTTCATATCATATTTGAAGCATTTAAAAGCCAATGATGGCAAAAATAAGTTTGGATTTACTGTCAGTAAACTGCTTAAAATTTGAACTTCCCTGACATAAATGTATTTCTTTAAGAAAGAGGAATTATGTAGGAATAAATTGATTTTAGCTAAATGTGAACAGAAAAAAAGAGTGGAACGGAAATTCCAGTAAATGGAGACGTAGAATTCTTCTTAAGGAGAATGCCCCTGATCACATTATTTGCTCAGCTGAAGAAGAGGAAACTGAGGAAACCTCATCACAGTCTGCATCTTCCTCACGAAGGGAAGAGAAGGCACAGACACTGATCTCAGTGTTGATAATGACCCTCTGAGTGATTGAACCTGAGGCCATGTCATGGAGCAATGTCATGGGAGTTTTAGGTTGCTTATTAGGAAAAGGTTCTAAGAAGGTTGGGCACATGGTTGGGCACTGGAAGCAGCTTTCCGGGAAGTGGTCACACCACCAAGTCTGTCAGAGTCTGTGAGGTATTTGGACAATGGTCTCAAACACATGGTGTAACTCTTGGGGCTCTGTGGTGATCTTTCTAGGTCCTTTCCAACTCTGGATAGTCTATATTTTGATGTTAAAGACAACATTCAGCTAATCAGTTTAAAGTGTTTACCATAAGTTTGCAGCTCCAGATTATATGTGACTGTTTCAGCTCCCCTGTCAGCACTGGAAGTGTTGTCAGTTGATCACATTTAGATGTTGGCCTTTCAGATGTTTAAATACAGGTGTATAACTCAAGGGCTGATTCCCACTGACTTTGACTCAGCCTTGCCACACCCTTGACTACCAAGCAGATCACTTGAACAGTACTTGGGAGATTTGTCTCGTGGGTCCTGAGATACATCCACAAAATGTCAATTTACGAGAAACCAAAACTCTTGATTTCCTAGGAATCTCAGGTGCAAGGTTCTTCAGCTTTTTAACTGCCTCCTGATCAGAGGCATTTTTGATTCTCCAAAGGATTTCCAGGATTTCTCAACTGAAACATTAGGTTCCTAGTCTTAATTGTTCAAAGCCTTACAAAGACAAGCCTCTTAATATGGTGCATAAAGATTAAAGAAAACATAATTTAGAAAGAATTCCATCTGCCATGTTCAAGAATTTTTTTCTTTTGTTCTGATTGTCATTCTTTTTATGGGACTGAGGATAAATTGTCCACAATTTCAGAACTTAAGCTTCTCAATAGTTTAATTGTTCACACTGCATTTTTTACGGCTTGTATGAAAATGAAAATATAAATGTAATAATGTGGTGCTAACCTGTACACCAGTGAATATTTATAGCATCCTGTGTTCTGATATTAGGTAAGAGCTTCTAAAGCTGTAATTGATCTACTGCTTGTTACATAGGTTAATTTTGTAAGCTCTTTTAGTATATAAGCAATGCAAAATCAATAACTTCATACTCCCAAGTTGATGCTCATTGCATAAAATTAGATTTGGTATCCTTAAACTATCTGATATAGATTTAGTTCTTCAGAAACCAATGCACTGAACTTGAAACAATATTAAATGAGTCTTTAGACTTTTTATTTAGACAAAATAACTTTTCATGTATTAAAAACTGAAAAAAGAAAAAAAAACTATAAAATTTGAAGCTTAACAAATGCCTTGAAACTGGTTAATTTGGTCTATAATATCCAAAAGTAACTAGAAATTTACTACTCTTAAGCACTTTTGGGGGAACCCTTAAGTCTAATAAAAAAGCCCTTTGGCAAATACCAATCTTGGTAACAAACAAGATGTCCATGAGCTAAATATCTCATATTAGTCTTGTAAAAACTCTTGTGCAGAATTTATTAACACCACAATGAAGAATTACATCAGTGTCAGCATTTTTCATCACATTTTATTCCGGTGTATGGAGTTCATTCACTCATCATTGTTTGATAAGAATACAGAGAGAAACAATATTTCTCAGGGGAGGCTTTCAGCCAGTTCAATAGCATTCAATAGCTATAAAATAATATCGATGACAGAAAAAGAAAAGCTATAGTTCTTTTTTTTTCTTATTCTGTAATAAAGGAAACATACTTTCAGCACAAAATCCTTGAAGCTGATCCAAGATCTAATCTAGTGCTACCATAATTATGTTGATTTCAGATATCTCAGTGTATAAATATCCATGAAACACTGTCATCATTCATTGTCTCCTTATTCAAGTTTCCAGACAGAGATAAAGATATTTTTAGGATACTGCAAAACATCTGTTTTGCCCTGATTATACAAGGTACTCAAATAAAAAAAAAATTGATATTGCTGCAAGAGTCTCTAAACATAACAGCTTTCTGATATGTAAAACACAACTAAGTATAAATTAAAAGAGATGGAATTCAAAATCTTCTAAAGTTATTGATCATGAAACACTTAATGTATGAAGTTTAACTTTTGTGCTCTTATTCTAAATGCCTATTTTCAATTTTCACTTCTTCAATATTGTTGGACCAAACTCAATATACACCTGAATTGAACCTTGTAAAATTAGTCCACCCTTCCTCCTCTCTAGGGTGTTTTGTAGGCGAATACTTTTCATTTGCCCAGGCATTGAAATGTGTAAAACTGCATTACAGACACTGACTAATATAATTACCATATTAGACTAGAGATGATAACTGGAAAATCTGTATATACTGGGAAACTTTTTCTTGTTCTTAACAGGTGTCTCCGATCTATCAAAAAATATTTAAGAGTCACAGCTGTCACAGACTGGAAATCTGTTCATTCCTTTGGAATAAGTTAGTAAATCTTGCAATCTCTATCAGCTAGCAGATATTTGTGTTAGACTACAATGTACAAAAATTTGTGTTTTTTGATAGATTTATCAGATTTATCTTCAATTCTTCTCTCTGTTTTTGATTTTTCAGCATTTTTGGTTTGGGCTTTTTTGCGTGTTACATTTTTTAGGGTTTCTTTAGGGGAGGTGGGAGCCTGATTTTTTTTCCTTTTCCTAATTGTAATTTAAACTTTTGAGGCACATGGTATTAACTATCTTTGCAACAATTCTGCTGACTTATGGTTTTTTTTATTCTTTACCTTGATCCATACAGAAAATTACTCCTTTGAGATGCTGTTTCAAGAATTGATAAGATTAGCTGAAAATTTCATAGATTTTTTAAATTTCTCTGTAAGGGCATCATGAGATCATTTTCTCCAAATGGCAAAATATCTCTCTCAAAGGCTCTGAAGGATTCATCCTTCTTTGTTTCCTTAAAAATAATGTAATTCTTAATATAATATTATATTTTATCACCTAACAATATATGCTACATCTATATTATGGAAAGCAATGTTTGTGTTAGTAAATAAAAGATTGGATAAAAACAAAACAAATCAAACAAACAAACAAAACCAAACTCAAACCCAAACCCCAAAACCAAAAAAAGCCCCACAAAACCCCATGATGAATCCCTGATGTCCTGTATTCCTTGGACTCTGTTTTTCTCTGCTGCAGATTCTTTACAAATTAAGTCCAGGCATAGTTCTGTGTGCTCACGACTGCATGGGCACTGCATAAAATCCTACTGTAAATTAGATTATTTAAACTGGTTTTGTTTTTCCATCTCTTTTTCATACGTCTTTCACAAATAATTTACCATTAATGAGGGTAAAAACCAGAAGATATTCCAGGTAGAATTTAAGGATTCTGAAGGATTGTGACACTTCCCTTTTTTCATTTCAAGGTTTAGAATATATGCAGATACCACTCATTAAAAGGTTAGACAAAGTCCTGGAGAGATATTTGTCTTTAGAATAAACACGTCTATCTTTTCTCTTAAAACTTAGAGCTTTCATTGATTCATGAAAACTCTTTCATGGTGTTCTGTTTAAGACCTCTTCTATATTTAGGGGATAACACTGAGAGTTGCTATAGGATGATTGATTAGAAGTATATAGGTGAATATATTTATCTTCCTGTTTTGACCAGGCTAATTTGAATGAGATGAAATCTTTGAGTAAAAATAATTTTTCCTTTGAGTTGAATATTATCCTGAAAACCTCAGTAATACCCACCAAAAAAATCCATTACTCTCTACACTACAGTAAATCAAGAGAGTAAAAGGAAATCAGATATCATTAAAATATGAGACTTCACTTTTTATCAGCATCAGTATCTTAAGCCATAGGATCCTTTAACTCAGCTTATGCAGTACATTGAATATACTTAGCTCATTTTTAAGCAGGTTTCCTCCTGTGCTTCAAAGTGCTAGAGCAGTTCATGTAAGTTCTGAAGGGGACTCGGAAACATTTAGAAGTCATCAACAAAGAGATGAATAAACAAAGATTTTGCAAGGCGAATACAAGAAACAGCCTTAGAAACCCAATTAAATGACCGAGGTTATTAAAGTTGGCATAGCACTTGAATAATCTCTTACCACCTGCCTCTTTATTAGTGTTTCCTCCATGAATAACAAGCAAATTAAAGCCCAGTTAAATAAAATTAATCTGCTATTATACTGCTAGCTGCATAAAGAAACATTAAGCACAAATGGAAAATTTGTTGAATGTATCTGTTGAAATGGATTAATTAACCTGGATCATTACAGAGATCCATATTTAGAATTAAAGGAGTATTAAAATGCTTGATTTTCATTCCCTTTAAAATTAGTACAGCCACTTATTTCGTATGACATAAACTGTCTTCTAATTCACAAAAGAATGAAAGGAAAATAAGACAGATATATATTGAATAGGAAATTAAACAGGTGGTAAGACATTGTAGTAAAGAGTAAAACAGTGGTGGAAAATACAGTGATATACATGTGATAAAGAGGGAGGAAATAAAAGAATCAGGAAACCTGTAGGCAGTTCAGAAAGCAAAATAAAAAACTTATTAAAAGACTGGAGGAAAGCTACACCCTATGAATGATTATGAGCAATTGCTCTGCTAATTCAGAGCAAAGGAGACAGGCCAACTTGCCAGAAAAAAAAACATAAAGGGAGACTATGAAGGTGGTAATACATTATTTTCTTTTATAAGCAAGAACAAACATAGTCTTTAGACGAAGCAGTGGGAAGCATTTATTTGATATTAAAGAAAAAGCTAACCTGAAATTAAGTTTTTAATGAACTATGCCAAGGAAGGATGTAGGACTCATGCTATCACAGAGAATATTCAAGGTTGACATGTCCCAGATACATAATTCAGACATAATTTAAGATATATTTTCATAGCAAATAGTATTACTGAAGCTGCCAGTTTTGTTCAGTAGTTACTGCTTCTATATTTTCTGCCTCCAAAGGCATAATCATTGTCTGATCTAAACCATTCTGTTACTTGCTTACACTGAAGTTACCATTTCTTTAGCAGGAATATTATTCTTCTGGTGGATCTAATTTCAGTAACAAAATTAAGACATTAGTTACAGTTTGTCCTCGTGTACCACTGAAGTCCATGGAATTCTACCCAATATCAAAGGTTTCACTGAGTAAAAATCTGTTCTCAGGTGATATGGCTTTTTAATCTATTTTATACTAGCATGGTTAGATTGACATGCTTAAAATAATTTTAAATAAAGACAGTTAAGTAATTACTGGTAATAAATATAGTAAACATCTACAACCTTTCCAGAATAATCAGTAATAAACGTATCACAGTTAGATTAAGAATTAACAAATCTCAATTATACAATATTTAAATGTTTATTGCAGAATGGTTCACTTAACACTAAAATTTTATGCATTTGGTAAGAATACATTAAGAAAATTTAGCAAAAGCTTGGTATTTTATTTGTACCTCATCCATAAAAATTGTCATAGAAATCTTTTAAGTATTTCTGCAGAAAATGAGGAATTAGGTCTATTTGTTCCCTGATCAGCTTTCTGGTTTTTATCCCTCAACACAAGATCTATGGGAGCATTTAAATCTTATTAATATCAGAGCTCTCATGGCAGATAGGTGTGGTACTCTCTATTTGCCCTGAGGATAGTGTTCTATTATATATTACAGCAGCTACTTGCAGAATTAAGCAACTTTCAGTTGTGGTAACACATGTGGGTTAGCAATATAGAAATACGTATAAGTAAATAATTGCATATTTGATCTCCCTGGGAAGTGGGTCTAAATTTTTTAAGTACAAATAAACATGAAAATTTACTGCCCGGGTCTCCATTCTCATTTTAAAATCCTCTGATTTTTATTTTTTTTTAATAACAACTCCTTAAAACCTCCTATGTATATGTGCATGCATATAAAGTAAGAAAATATTTAACAAATAAAAAAGTATTATATTTTATTTTATCATGTCTTGTGGACTGTGAAAGAGTGCGCTGATGATAAAATCACTTAACTATGAACTTTTCTCATGAGTGGCATGTTCCTTAGAAAATAATGTTATGTCTTCGGTAGTGACTTCGGTTGCCAGAACAAGCATCAGTCTGGAAAACATAAAAAAACAGACAAGCTGAAAGTTCTTTAACATTTAATTCTTAAATTTCTTCTTAATTTCTTAAATTTAAATGTCTTCACATGTCATATCCTATACTTCATATCTTTAGATTTTAACAAAATACCTTTTTCTACAAATTTACAGCACCTATTGAACTCTAGCATCATTAATTCCTTCTTTCTGTAAATAACTTGCTGTTTACAAGATATATTCTATTTCTGCCTATTCCAGAAGGCAGTATGTTGCTCTGTGTTTTACAAGTGACCAGGATAAAACTGAAGTTTCAAATAGCAGTTGTTTTTGCTAATTACTAAGGGTTATTTCTCTGATTGAGAAAGGTATTGTGATATTATACAAGAATTCAGAGGTTATTGCTAATATTCAGTGTGAGAATTAAAAGGCTTATTTCATGTCTGAGCTTCTTAAAGAGCAATTTTAATATCACCACATCTGAGTACAAAAGACAGAAGGATTTGCACAGTATCCAATTTCCTAAAGGCTGATTATTCTTCATTTCACAAGGCATTTAAAAACAATCTGCAAAGTCTCACAATATAGCAGTGTTTCCTGAGAATGCATCATTAAAGATAAACACCTTGAAAACAGTCGCCGTGCTTCACTGAAATACGAGAGATTTTTGTTCTGTTTTTCAAGCAAGCAGGGTAGTTCATGCTAGTTTAACAAATTCAGAGCCATTGTCTGCTTCTACCACAAAATGTTAATTGACTCAACTAACTGAAGCCAGGACCATAATAATTATTTCTTTATTCCATTAATTCAGGGTTTTTTTTCTGTTAAATTCAGATTTTGCACCAGAGATTAGATATGCCATGTGTTTGTATTAAGAGAATCTGAAGGAAGGTACATTGAATTAATTTGTGGTTTCTGTGACCTACTCAGAGATGACTTAGAGAAATTGCCTTCCTTAAGGTACAGAGCAACATTGTGTGTGTGGTATTTTGCTGCTGTTCTGGAAGGTAAGGTGTTTTTAATGAAATTAAATAACTTCTGGGGAAGAGAAGGAACTATGAAAAAATAGGTACATAAAGACCTGTAGTCAAGCAAAGAGATTTGAGAACAGTAACCCCCTCAATTTTTTCAAGAGACCCAGGTGTCACCAGGTGATTAAATTACCTTTTTTTTGGAAGCTGAGAAACAAGGAAAGCATAGGTTGGATAATAAGTCCTATTGGTCAACACAGCCACCCAGCAGTCTTGGGGAATCTGGCAAGGAAACAAGGACAAGGTAAGTCTCCTTCGCTGGAATCCTACAACAAGCATAGTCCTAAAAAAGGAAACACGATCCTGAACTCCCCATCTACAAGGACAAGTGTTTCCAATGTGTTTTGAAAACTCATGAACATTGCACTAATGACTTCAGGTGAAGTCACAGCAATGACATAAAATATCTGTGTATAAGCTGTGTATCCTACCTTACCTTCACTGTTACTGAGAAAATTAGGTGTCTCATGTATCAGAGCAGATATCTGAAACAGGCCAAAGAAATTGCACCCCAAAAGCCCATCTCTTAAATGACTAGAATTGTTACTAAAATAGGTAAATACATTGCATTAAAGAATTAGGATAAGATTCTAAGTTAGATAAGATTTATTTTACCTGTTTGAAATAATTTAATATCAGAAGAAAAAGGTGTAATTGCCTTTAATCTCACTAACAATTAAGGCACTTCTAATAAAGCCTATAGTGGTGAATAGAAATTGTGCTCCTTGGGCTAACTTGAATACAATGTGTTCAGAATTACAACCTGGACATGAACATTAACAGATTTTTGAATTCTTCATTATCTTACAAATTGCATTTTATCTAGAAGGCTGGTTTGAATCTACAGTGGCTACAACATATGCACACACACAAAAGGCTGCAAAGCATTAAGAAGAGGTTTGATGCTTGACTCATATATTAATTGAACATCGTGACTCTGTATCCCTGGAGCATGAGAACTGATAAAACGTATTTTTCAGGTTCATACTTGAATGATGCTTGAAGCTGCAAATGCATAAATCAGAGTCAACAACAGTAATAGCAGTGGTTTTAATAATGACTTAATGAGAAGTAAAAAAAGGCATTATGGATAATATCACTCTCCTCTCCTTTTTGGTAGAAAATTTGTAATAATTGATCACAAAATTTTGAGAAAGGAAAACAGATGAACAGACAGATATATACTAAAATGCAGTGTAAAGGGGTAGAGATAACAGATTTTTGTAAACAGGAAGTTAGGATAGTTTTATACTTATGGTTGGAGAGTAATTTTATTTTCTTAAAAGCAATTTATTGTCTTTATCTTTGCAATGTATTTGGGAGGTCCATGGTTGTGGAAAAACATCAAATTACCTTCTCTCCTCTCTTTGTTCTTCTTTTTCCCACTACCATATTTTCTCATGTTGCACAGTGTACTTCATCTGAATTCAGAAAAAAAACTCTATCAATATTATTTCTAAATATATAAAAATAATGTACATGTTTTGCAGGTATTCTTAGACAGGTTAAACAAATTTTATTTGGTGAAATTTCAAAGGCTCTTTGTGAGCAAGTTTATGACACTTATGTTCAGTTTGTGCAATCCCTGACTGAAAATAATTCCAATCAGTCCCAACTTAGAACATTCAGTGTGATTCTGTGTGTGGGGTTCTTTCTAGTTACAACTTGGAGGGTGAGAAACTACTGCCACAGGTGAACAGTGAAGGCAGAATTTGATCCAAGTAACTGCATACATAATTAAGGCAAAATCAATATGGAATTAAATTCAGTGCATACTAAAAATTAGAATTTTATTCAAGTTTTATGATGACAAGAAAATCGGAACAGAAATTTCTGTATACTTCTGAAAAAGCAACAACTTTTGCTATTGAAAACAACAAAAATTGTCCTTCTCCTATATGTTCTATGCTTTTGAAGGTAACTGATGTAAATATATTTAGGATTTTTTAAAATAGCCTCATTTGTCAAGGAAAGGTGTTTTCATTTATGAGTGATTGCCAAGTAAAATCATAAAGGCATGAATCATTAATCATAATTCTTAAATCACAAACTACCATAGTAGTGAGTAGCAATAGCAAAAGTAAAAAATTAAGAGGAGCACAAGGTAATTTATGAAGGGGTTCAGTTTGCTGAACCCTTAGGGAAAGTCTCTGTAAGACTTTCCACTTAGTCATTCACAGTTTTTGCTCTTCTTTTATATTAGTTAATGCATTGCAGTTAAAAAGAAGAAGAAAAAAAGACAAAAAAAACCCCAATAAAACAATAATCTGGTCTCTGACACAATTATATCATCTGTAATTGCACTATATTTCATTGGAATGAAATAGAATTAATCATCAGGAAAAAATATTACTTTCCTTGAAGGGTCTAGCCATAATTGAAAGGCTTAAAAATGGCATGAAAACAAAATATGAAATAAAGAAAATAGACATGACCACAAGACTGAGCACAGATGCCCAATTTATAACCTAAAAGTGGCAGAGACCTTTTATCTTTGGAATACAAATAACTAGTTAGGGAACTCTTTCTTTTTTATTTAAGAAATACCTCCCCCCAAACATTCTGTCCCTCCTGTGGTTCCATCTCCTAAGCATTTTAAAGTTTTCTACTACTGAAACTAACCACCTTTGTAAAATTTATCTTAAAGATCAAATGAAGACATAATAGAAAGGTTTCATGTCAGTGTTCAGCCCAGCATTTTTAGCTTGAAAAACATCAGCTTTACTGGTAGTAAAAAGTGACACAAAAATTAGATGTTAAATATACATACTTTTATTCAAAAAATGCTATACATTCTAGGAATTGAATTAGATAATACATTGTTTTAAAATAAATATTCAATTTTTCATGCACAAAATACACAGAATCCACAGTAATAATTTCAGGAATTTAGCTGATTGAACATAAAAAGAAGTTTTTCAGATTCTCTGTATTAGAACTAACATCTCACACATCTTGGGAAGATGACAGTAAAGAACTACTGAAGTTCTGAACAGCTTGAAAATTAAATGCCCGGTACAGCCTATACTTGTTATACTGCAACTTGCTTACAGCCAATAAAAGGATAACATCATACATGAATTTTCCAAATCCCAAATATTTAATTGCACAAAGACAGAGGTACTACCTACTGCTTTATTTTTAGATGCATTCAGCTGATGTATAAAGCAACACAACAGTAGTGGCATTTTGTATTTATGTGTTTTCAGTATTTATGCCTACAGATTGCCATATTTGCCCCTTTTTTTGTGTAAAGAAACCAAGTTTAATGTGCACCATGAGAAATGCCTGTCCAGTATAGAAGATAAAGAACAAGCTTAACACCACTTAAATAATACGATGCTGCATAACATTACTTGAATAGCAAAGATAAAGCATGTTCTGACCTTTGAAAACAGAAGGATTACAACTGGAAATTAATTAACTAGTGGCCTAGTTGATTGAAAGCAGCTGCAATGTCTCTCATTTTCAAAACTAAAATTCTATTTGAGAAAAAATCTTCAGTGTTACAAGTGACATAAATATTGCCACATTTTTCAGAGATGAGAAGTAGACTTTGACATCTTTGTTTCAGAGTTGCATTACACAATCATTTGCTACTTTGCCACTGGCAATCACTTGCCACTTGGTAAATGAACACTGTACATTAGTCCAGACAGTTAAGCTAAAAGTTGACATCAATGGAAAGAGGAAGTTCTGTTTGTGAAGAATGAAGGAAATCCTAAATCTACTAAAATGAACATTTGAGAATTATTTACATTACACTTTCCATGCACTTACAAAACTTTAAGGTTGGTGTATATATATTGCTCTGCATTAAAGAACTCAAAGATTTCTCCCAGCTCTCACTAGCAGCTCTTCCTATTTCTTACTTGCATTCTCTCTGTTTCACACTTCACTGCTCAGGTGATTCCTTGAACACTGTATGTACCTATTGCACACCCCTTTCAGAGATGAAAAGTATGAAACACTTCAGATTGCAAACAACATGTTAAACTTTTTAATCCACAAAAGCCAATCACTTATCACTAAGAACATTGAAACAGACCTTTTTGTTTCACAGACAAGGCTTTTCCTTAATTAAACAGAAGATAAAATAATTAGCAAATCTTTCATGTACATCATACCTGTACTTAATTTGGTCATATCTGTTTCTCACCTAATGAAAGATTTGAAAGCCTGAAATCTGGCCCCTTTTTGCTCATTTTATTCTACTATTGATACCTGTTTTCTATGAAGTTACCTTTGTTTATAGAAATAGGTACACTCTGCAAAAAAGTTGGAACAGATTTCTAAGACTTAAAATTTGCTCTGAGGTTTTTGGTACTTAGAAAAGCTTCATAATTAAATCTGTTCCAACAAAAACAAGTGGCTTTCTGGCAACTCTTCACAAATGTGAAAATACATTTGCAAATACACGAGAACTTAACTGAGTTAAGTTTTTTAAGTCTTTTTATCCTAATATGACTTTTAATATTTAATTGTGTTTTGCCATCTCTGTAAGAAATACCATTAATAAAGACAGTAACAGCAAGATTAATAATTTATTCACTCTTTAATTAGTTGATGTCTCTGCAAAGACATCTCAGAGATAGCCAGAGAGAATCCATACAACAGCACAGCCTACATCTCTACTAGGTGGCCTGTGCTCTCCTAGGTTATCCCTAATTTTACAAGTAATCTGGCCTGAAAACAGAGGAATTATTAAATGAAAATTCCTTCTGAAGATGTGAAATCACACTATCTCTCAATTGGTACATTAATATCCATTGTTAAAATATATCTTGCTCCCCGGCATTTTCTTCTGTTTGTTGACTTAGATATGATATATCACGTGATTCTAAGATTCTAGACATCGTTGTGTCATTGAACCATAGGGTATAGAATCATAGGATGGCTGGTGTTGGAAGGGACCTTAAAGATCACCCAGTTTCCACTCCTCTGCAGTGCATGGGGACACCTTCCACCAGATCAGCTTGCTCAGAGCGCCATCCAACTTGGTCTTGAATACTCCCAGGGATGAGAAACCCACAACTTCTCTGGGCAACCTGTTCCAATGTCTCACCACCCTCACAGTAAAAAATTTCTTCCTGATATCTAATGTAAACCTACCTTCTTTCAATTTAAAGCCATTTCCCTTTGTCCTATCACTACGCGCCCCTGAAAAAGTCTCTCCCTATCTTGCTTATAGGTTCCCTTCAGGTGCTGGAAGGCTGTAATTAGGTCACCCTAAAGCCTTCTCTAATATATGTCCTCCTCTGTTGCTAACTGAATCCTTTCTAAGTTGCATAAACAAAGCAAAACTGCAGCTTGGAGCAGGAGCACAGGATAAGCTTGTCTATAATTTCTTGCATCGGTGCTTGGGAAGACAACATATGAGATTGTTTTGGTTTTGTTAATTCTGCAACCTTTATCTTCTGTGCAATTTGTAACCTGATCTCCCGGTGAAATCACACAGCTAAACTTGAGAGGCATATTGAGATGCATACGCCTCTGAAATGCATATTGATCAATACAGCTTCACCTCTGACATGCAAGATCATTTCACAATAAATCCCTTCTAATATATAAGGCTCACATTAACATTATACAGAATTTTTCAAGATCACAGATCACTCCTCCAAATTCCTTTTGATAATTCAGTCACTACCTGGGGTGTTGGTGGGATTTACAAAACCTTTTCAATACATGTCCACCCTGTTTCTAACATCAATTTCTAACATCAATTTCTAACATCATTTCTAACATCAATTAGGTATGGCAAGGTAAGAGGTAATATATAGAGGTTCCCTCAAATATTCAATTCACTATGCAAGTATAATACAATGTAGGAATATTCAAAACCCAATATAAGAAAAAAAGAGAAGGTATTTTTGTATCTGTACAACAGCAAAAATAGTTGGTTATAGAAGCAAGACTTTTCACTAGTGATTTCAAAAGTGATTTCACTAGTGGTGGAGCAACAACAGTAGCAATTCTAATAATGACAATTTCTACCATGGAAGGATGATGTATGGGAATTCTGATTTAGGCTAGAATATTTACTGATCCCTCTGGTTTACTAAAAAAATTAAAGTTTTTTCTTGACTCTAAGAAAAAAATTATGAACTCCCATTTTTTTTTGATTCCTCAAAAAACCCTAAACCTCTGAATTCAGAATAAAGACAAGAATATAAAGAGGAATATCAAGATGGATGAAGATATTAAACATGCTACCTTAGCTAATAAAGAAGTCGTAAAGCTTTTATTTAAAAAAGAATGACAAATATCTGCAAGAAGAAACAGCAGTAGAATCTGTTGGCACTTCAAGTACTTGCTTGCAAATTTTCATTAATAGTGAAAAAATAAGTGCTGTTCAGTTTGTGGGATGTGGGGTCATCATCACTGGGGAAACCCTCAGCCAAAAAAAAGAAAGTACCAAAAAAATAAGCAATAACTACCACAGGATATACTGTGTTTTCTCTTTCCTCTTACTGTCCTTTTCCTCTCACTTTCTGAATGTTCTTTGAAGCTAAATGTAGGTTTGTTACAGGATTATGGATCTGACACAGCTATTGGTCTTCTTCCTTTTAAAGGATTTCTTCAGTACAGATACAAACCATGTGTGCTTTTTTTTGGCATCTCAGTGGAAATAAACTTTCATCTTAAAATGTTCTGCCAACTGCAGAACAAACATGGTGATTGGAAAGACACAGCTAATACAGATAATACAATCACTGATGTGAATTATCTCACACACAGTTTCTGCTGTGGAAGACATGAATTTTAGGAGATTATTTCTTTACTTTTTTTTCCCCAGAGAACAGCCGATTTTCTCTTTTAAAATGAGCTTCAAGAATCAAAGAGGTGTATATAAGCCCAGTAAAGTACAATCAGTGAATTTTAGTCTACCACAAAGTAGGTATGATTCCACTTAATCAAGGACAAAAGGACTTCCAAGCAAACAGCCAACAAAACCAGAAAGTTTTCATTTCCCTTGTGTAGACCATCATGGCCTTTCTATCTGCTTCTCACTGGAGGCTACCTGGATCTGCAGAATTATCACTGGGAACTCTGAGTCTCTAAGAAATGGGTTTTTTAATTTTGACATACAACAGTTAGGGAGGGATTATTGCAAACTCCTGTCTGAGTGTTACATGTAAATATAGGTGAAAAAATAATGTGTGCTTTTTACAGGAAATTAATATTCCAGCCTAAGACCCAACCTCAAAAATATATGAAGATATTTTTCACAACCAAGCTAGAAATACAAGCCAGTTGTAGTGCAAACAGAAGCAAGATGCACACCAGAAAAAAATGGTTGCTTCTTATAACATTAAATCTTATGTTGCATGTTGGCAAAACAGTTTAAATATTATACACCAAGCAATATGCATTAGTAATGCATATACACTATTGTAATTAATAATACTTGGTCATATATAGCATTTTAGGAATTACTTAGTAATGGAGAAGCTTCAGAAGCAGGGCATGATATTTTAAAGTCTATTTGTAATGGCTCTAGTGAGCTTTATTTTCTAATTATAAACATTAAATCTGCTCACTGTTAAACAAAGTGCTTAGTACCTGACAACCCACTTTTGGTAGGTATTAAAATATCAGAATTCAGATTGAAATCTTTTGCAAAACATATTTTATGATCCACTTTGATTGTAAGTACATGAATGAGCTTTGAAAAGAAATATAAAGTGAATGATAAAACTTGTAATTTGCCAGAAAGAATGAACTGGCAATTAACAGGAGAAGTGCATTTTCAGAACTGGATGAGGAACCTGTAGAAACATGTGTAGGGAAAACCAGGGTTGTCCAAAACTGTGCTTCATCTGGATGTTGCCTGAGAATATTGAAATACCACAACCCAACTGAGAAACTCTGAAGCAATTTTGGGTCCACTAAGATAGTTACAGTTCTCATGAAGCTTTAAGTGACCATACATTGTTATTCTTATATCATGAGATGAAAATGAATATCCAAAGAAAGTTTCACGCCTGAGTAATATAAAGCATATGCCTAGAAGGAACATTTCTATAATGCACTGTAAAATCATTTACAGTAATGGCTGAAAAGCACAATTTAAGTTAGATTGCTTATGACTTCCAAATATTGGCTGACTGGCAGAAGCAGTCACAGGTTTAGGTTCTCCAGAAAATTCTGTCTGCTTCATTCATGGAAAGCCATATAAAATTTTCTCTTAATCATGATCTGATCTTATTCTAGATAGGTTTTATTAAAGTACCCAACACTACTTTTTGTACTAAAACATACCCAGCATTTCCTCTGAATTATTGTTTTGAACTTTTATTTCCCCAGGTTTCTATAGAAAATCCTAGGACTGATCATTTGGTTTTCTTTAAAATGAACACAAATGTGTTATGGTTTTAGATCCTTTTGTCTGCCAGTGGGTAGGCATTCATATGTGTTTCAGAGAACAGAAAGAGATACCTGCTGTGTCACTCACAGTGGAGACAGTGAAGGAAATTTAAAAACTGCCATAGCAAGAAAAGTTGCTATTGCACCTGGAGACTTTGAAGTCAATTTTTCAAAGGTTATTTCTTGTCAGATTTTAAAAGTTAGTATCTGTGAGCAGGAGGGAGCCTCCAAACAAACTGCAGTTTTAGGGATCTCAGAATACCTCTTTTCTCTTCTCTTCCTTAGTGCAAAATGAAGCATCTATAGCTTAGGAGGTATGAACACAAGTGCTGGAATAAAGGGGGAGATCTAATTTTTTAATTACAATGCCTGTCATAATCTTTCTTTATAATGCTACATGTCATAAGTCACAGCAGTAGTAGGATGGTTCTAAAAGTGATAAAAAAGTTCATGCAAAAAAAAAGTAAAATAAAATCTATAAAAAAATAGTTCAGGTGAATGGTGAGGGACTGTATGGTTCAGCCTCTTCCACTGTAGCTAGTAATATCCAGTATTGGATGCTATTAGATACAAGGTATTATACAGAACACTTCTACTAGAAAGATATTCCCAAAAGGACTGGGAACAGTGCTCACATTTTCAACATAAATTCATAGAATTCATAACATAAATTAAAAGAAAAGAAAAGAAAAGAAAAGAAGGAAAGAAAGAAGAAAGGAAAGGAAAGGAAAGGAAAGGAAAGGAAAGGAAAGGAAAGGAAAGGAAAGGAAAGGAAAGGAAAGGAAAGGAAAGGAAAGGAAAAAGGTACAAGTTTTGTTTTATAAAGTATACTGAATATATCAGTTAAAGACCAGATCTCAAAATTATACTAGATGGTTGAAACAGAAAAGTCCACTGAAGAAAAGGGTTCTATTCACATCAGATATAAACAAACAATGAAATATGAGGTGGGAAGTCTTCTCTGCATGCTGATAACTTGCACAGAAATCAATACATTTCTTATAATAAGAAAGGGCTTAGTGTGATTAAAATACAGAAAGAAGAAGCAGAAGACTTCAATATTGTTAAGAACGAATGGCTTGTAAAAGTCTTAATTTCCTTCCTGTAGTGTTTAGAAAGGATTGGAAATTATTTAGAATATTTGCACATTAATCACAGATTTATTTTTTCTATATCCATAGGAAAAATTTTTACAGGACTTTCTTTGTGACAAAGGTACATACACTCTAATTTCATTCCTAAAAAACAGCTTATATCTTATTTAGTTTTTTTTGATAATTAATCTTTGTGTAGAAGAAAAATACATTTCTTTCTTTGGATATTTCACCATTGAAAGAATTTTGTATCACATAAGCTTTCAAATTGGTCGTTAGGGGCCCTGTATCTTAGGTTAAAAAAAATAAATAAATAAACACTAAAGAAAAGGGACCTAGAAGTCACATTTGCCAAACCTATATATACAAAAACTCTTTTTAACAAGGAAATATTCAGAACCAAGACACTGAGTTGCTGAAACATTAATTTAACAAATCTTTAATTGGACTGATTTTATAAAGTACACCTAGCTCAGCAACAAGATAATCTTTAGGGGTGTGCAAGAACTATAGTTCAACTCCACAATAAAAACAAGTGTAAACCAGCATCATATGATGTGATTATCTGACACATAAGCAGTTGAATACGTTTTCTTTCACATCTTCTGCAAATGAATATGCTACAGTGAGTAAGACAATAGTTTTACAACTCAAATAAGCATGCAAGTATGTAAGCGAGTTCATATAAGAATTCCTTGGGCTAGTTTTATTTTCTTGAGTCATAGTTAAATTTTGAACTTAAACATTGTTATTCAAAGCTGTATTTTTTTTTTTAATGCAGGTGATTTTCACAGAAAATCAATTTGCTTGTTCCTGGACATTGTTGGTCATTCTTAACCGGGTGTGGTGAGGACAAGCCTGCAGTTACAGCAGAGTTTTCTGGAATTGTGGTAAAGGAAAGGATTTCACAAAGAAAGACTGAAAATCAAATGAGCACATAATCCCTTCTGGTCTTCCTGGTTTTTGCCTCAGAATATTTTCTGGATACTGATATTTGTAGTCTCAACTTCATATTTTTTTCTTAAAATTTAACAACATTGAGAGATTTATAGACTAGTGGTAAGTTTTACTACTGCAGAAAGTGTCAGCAATTCACAGTAGAAAAAGGTGGTTCTTTATCACTTGATAGAGGATAAATACAGAAATTTGAAATAAACCCAAGAAATTTTCAAATACACAGTAATGGAAAACAATCTTAAATTTTTGAAGTTATTTATTCTTTTGTTTTATTAAACTGTAAAACAAAGTGTGGCTCCAAAATCTAAAAGAATGAGTGAAGAAGTTAAACAGATGAAAAAGAGGCACACCAGGAATCTGATGTCTTAGTATAAAACATCATTAAACATTGCAGCACAGAAAACAAGAGAATCAGCTGCCTTCTCCCTATCTTCTTCATCTAATCTAGCAGAGTCTGTTGCAAGGGAAATGCAATTATGAATAAACAAGCATTTCCTGTCTTTCAGAGGACCTCATTGCTGTACACAAGATGCAAGCAGTAGTACCATGATCACAGCAAGACATGAATGACAGGAATAAAGTGCAGAATGGGGAGGGAGAGAGGGAAGGAGGGAGAAAGCCCCTGTTGCTTCTGATCTAGAGACAGTACTGTAGTTATAGTGCACAAGCTGGAATCGAGGCATGACCATTCTGGGCAATGCATACCACCTCTGCATATAGCTGTAGGGTAAGGTAGTCCATACTGGATCTGCATTTACCACCGAAAAAGCAATGTTTAAAAACATAGAAAAGCTCATTTACATTAAAAAAAAAAAAAAGGATACAAGAATTCTTAACTACCAGACTACTTTCATATTCACAGAGCAGTCAAAAATAAATTTTTGTTTAGAGGAAAATAAAAGTATGAACAAGGAAGGAAATACATGTATTATGTAAAAATGAATTCCAAAATATTTTATTCTGTCTATATAGTTCTTTTATCCATGAACTTATCATATTAAAGCATCTAGAAGCATGCTACAATGAAACAAGGGCATTGCCTGAACTTCTCATTAGACACTTAATCTACTAATCTTGCTCACAGAAATACAAAGTACTGTGTCAAGGCTTCCTTACACAGATTTTTTTCCTGTGCAAGGAAGTGACGCTACCTAAAAAGTTTTTCACATAAATCTTTGCCTGAGATTTTCAACACTACTTAAAAAAGTTGAAATCCCTGTATGTATTAAGAAGCAGACTTTCAAAAACATCCTAAAGCAATAAGTATTTTAGCCTTTTACATTCAGCAACTTATAAACAGTAGTTGTCCTTGACCATAAAAGGCCTATTTCATTGCACCATTTCCACAATTCAATAACTTACATAAAACCAAAGCAGAGGTAGTGTACTGATAGATTCATATCCTGGCTTAAATCCTTCTGCATAAATACAAAGGCTATCTCAGTATCATCACCATGGAAATCTCCATGTACCATGTATCAAATAACTATGAGTCTGAAGAGATGTGAGTACCAAAACCTGCAAGCATCTCCTTATTGTGCATTTCCTTACATAGGAATAAAAATATCTGCCAAAATAATAGCAACTTATTTACAGGAAATGTCTTGGTTTTTCTGTGTGCAAAATTAATTTTGACTCCGTCATTATTTTATTTTCATTGAAAATGATTTTAAAATATTTTTAGCAAGAACTGAAACACAATATTATATTGTTAAATTGAAAAAAAAATCATTCTTTTCATTTAAACACATATGTGTAAAGTTTAGATTTTTACTCTGAAGTGAAACTAAATAACTACTCTTTATGGTATATATACATGTCCTGAAAATTTAATGTAAACCCCAATGCACATTTTAGAAAAATTCTGAAAAGTTTTTAACTGGTTATCTTCAGTGTGTTTCACTATACAGTTAAAAGTCATTAAGAATTGATAATTTATGATATTGCATTGAAACCTAAAGCTGCAAAAGTAAAGAAATAAAACACTGTTTTGGTAGACCAGCATTTTCATTCAGATTTGTTGGCCTGTAGCCACTGTGATGTTTTAATTGTGTGAATTAGAAAGCAGATTGCAGGAATTGATAAATATATACCCTCAACTATTTTTCCTAATACAACAGTCATATCTTTTGTCTTTGTCCATGTATAATTCTCTGATTTATTAATTCCTGGATCTATTATTGCCACATCTTTATTCTCCTACGCTAATTTGGACTAATCACATTAACCGTTAGCTAATTAAAATGCTCAGATGTTTGGAAATGTTTATAGAGGATGATACTATCTCCATTTTAACTGCATAATTTCTATACAATAATTAAAAATTACCTTCATTACCTTAGAACTTAACAATGAATATTTGTTTCTCTTGGGTTTTGCTAATTGCTTTTATGCATGTGAACAGTGTATTAATTCTACTTAAGCATCAGCTAATTAGAAAAAAATAATCAGTCTTTCCTACACTGCACAGTGGGTAAGAATACAGGATTGGTTTCTGTTTCTAGACTGGAAAAAAAAAAAAGAAAAAAGAAAAGTAGTCCAGTAGCTGAACAAAACATAGGGAATGTGCCCTTTTTTCCAGCCATACCATATAACAGTCTGTTACCTTATCTTTTGCTGCTTTTTTTTTTTTTCAGTAATGCATCACACTAATATTATCAGGGGGAATTCATCTCCCATCATTTGCACATAAATGGGACTATATCGTTAGGTTCTCTAGGAGCTCTGGGCTTATTTTGGTGCGCAGATAGTTTTCAGACAGGTACTCTATTCATTCAGGGCAGCCTCAAAGTGCAGTGATTTATCCTTTGATACAGAGCTTTGACATGAGAACACAGAGGGTGATTTATTCTGTGCCATTTAGTTGAGTGAACATGTGCTGTCAAATAGTAAAATGAAGTGTGTATATTGTATAATGGGGGAATGGAAATAGAATTTATAAACTGTCAGATTATTGTAAAATCCTTTGCAATTTCTACTAAACTCTTAAAAAAAAAAAAGCTCTATTGCAAGTTGTTTCAGCAGCAGCTGCAGCTGTTTAAGACATGCTGGGAAGAAGCAGTAATGGTAGTGCTTAGCACTTCATTACATGTCATTAATTCATGTCACCATTATGCTCCTCTATTTACACTGTGCTGGCTCATAACTTATCTCCTTACTTTCCTATAAAATCTGTCCAAGAATTGTTTCCATTACCATCCATTGACAGGTTTCTTTCAAATAAGATTGGAACTCAGTGTTAGCCTCCTCCATGGGTGTCTAAAGGCTTGCTTCTCTGCTTCTGTGAGTCCTGTAGCTATTCCTAGGAAGATAATCAATGATGAGTTAGCTTCAGGCATCCTCAGTCGGGAGGAAACAGCAGCCCCTTCACAGCCCAGCCAGATTCCTTGCAAGCTTTAGCCCAGCCAGATTCCTTGCAAACTTTGGGATCTCTGGATCTCTTATCAGGAACATAAAGTTTCTAAGGTGGTAGGAAATAGTATCTCCTAGGCCAGGCTGTTGCAGTTCATCCCACCATACTGAGGCATAAAACGAGCTACATCCTCTTCACCTGAGAGAAGAAGTAGAACTGGTTCCTCTTTCCTAAGGCCAATGCTAATGCTCTTCCCATACTAAATTGCTTAAGAATGATGCAAACTGCAAGAGACTGAAAAGGTCACCTTGCAATGCCTCCTGTTAATGTTAGCCCAGTGAACAGTAAACCTGAGGCTAAGCACAGAGTAAATTCATGTCCTTAACAAACTGCCAAGTAACCCTGTCAAAGGCTCCACCACACAACTTTATATCTTCATCTAAACATAATGTTTTAACTATTACAGCTATTGCATGTGATTAATGAAGGTACTTTTTTTTTTTTTATCCCTGTTTCATATGTCACTGCTTCCAAACAGCTGTGCTCTCTGGTTTTTGCTCTCTGGAAAATATGCAGCTATTTCACTGGGTATATCTGTACCCTAATTTTGGGGGTTTTTAACTTTAAAATTGCTTCTGTGAGCATTTTTGAAACAAGAAATGGAAGCCAACATTATGATGTTGAAATTAATGTTTATCTTGTGGCCTGATAGTCTTGCCTCAAGGGTAGGTATATCGCCAACAAATTTCATTTGAAGACATGGATTTCTGTCCAAATCTGAGTCCCCAGTGACTGCAAGGAATCCACAGCAGCAGCCTAGTGCAAAACCCATCAAAATAGGTTCCATATCAAGACCTATAATGAGACAGTCTGGCAGACATAGGGATGAAATAACTTGTGACTATTTCGTTTTGTTTTTACATATATATATAATCTATTAAGAACTTAATTTTCAAAATAATTGCCTATTAAGCGATAACTTCCCCTAATCAAACATTAAAACCTTTATGATGTTGAAGAGTTTGCACTTTTTTTTTTTCAAGAATCTTGAAATTAACCCTTCATTTTCATGGAAGAAAACACAGGGAAACTTAAATACATACCACTTGGAAAATATAATTTTTTATGTCATGATATCTGGGAATGAAGAGGAAAAACAAGCAAAAAATAAAATAAATTCCTGACTAAAACTCTGAAGCTCTGAACTGAAAAATACCATGGGTACATGTGGAGAATTATGTAGCACATGAATGTTCCTCAGGGGTTAAGTGTGGTTTGCACAATCAGAATATGTCAGGGTCTAGTATCAAGCATAAAAAATTATATTTGGCAGAATAATTTTTTTTTTAAATGAGCTCAGGTATTTTAATTAAAGAAAAAATCTGCAGCATGGAAATTCCTTCATATTTTCACTTCTGGTTTAACTTAGAAAAATAACAATCAGCAAAAGCAACAAAATAAACACACCCCCCACAAACACATTTGGTTTTTTTGTAATAGATTGCAGTGTAAACATTGATACAGATTTAGCCTGAGGCAGACAACAGTGCTACTATCATTAGGGAAAAAGACTTTAAAAGGTTCCAGGTTTTCAGCCCAGCTGAGCTGACAGAAAATTCAGCTGAGTGGATCAGGGAGAAAATGTGTTTCCTATACATATTGTGATGTACAGAATGTACTATGGTTTCTTCTTGATCCATGCTTTTTATGTCTGTGGTAATTCAATATCATCCCACCATCCCTATCTATTGTGAAAAACTCCATCTGCTCTGTGATATCTTGTTTTTCCTCACAATGCAGGAAAGGCACTGGGACATGGGGGTCAGAATTCAACCTCATTTTATACATGCTTTATTTGTAGACAATGTATTTTATTGGCCATGTGGGCAGTCATGTAATTAATGACAAAGCTCATCCTAGTCCAGACACACCAGCTCCCACTTAGGCTAAATTATTCTCATTAACTGGCTGTTGTATGGAAGTTGTGATACATGTGGTTGCAATCTTTGCAGAAAGCTTTTAAGACTGTAGTTATTGCTTCATGATCAAGGGAATCTCAAGAGCATGGACTGGTATAGGTTTCAATTCTTTGTCTTCTAGAAAAATACATTCATCTCTACAGCCAAGCTGCTCCTGGAGGGAAGAACTGACTGTTCTCTGCTATTATGAGCACTTTCTATGTTTTAATCTATGCTTTTTGCTGCACAGCTGGTAGGAACAGCAACGAGCCTTGAACTGAAGGACAGAGGGAGGCTTTCAAGTACCATGTCAAGAATCTAATTAGAACTTCTTGAAGTTCAGTATCAAAGTGTGAGAGAAGATGAAGAAAGCCCAATCTCTCTTGAGTAGGTAAACTGTTACTAAACATCAGTGAACTCTTCTCATGAAAAAAATGCTGTTTGCTTTTCTTTCCTTTTCTCCATTATGTTATTTAGAAGGATTTTAGCTATATCTTAGCACTTCATTTCATAGAATCTTTTCTCAAAATTTCTGCCAACTGTAGACTAACCAAGCTTCAGTCCTTGACAAGTTTTCATCAATATAGACACATTAGAAATATGAAGGTCCAGGGCTATGTTGCTAAAGTCCCACAAGTGTAAAACTTAAATGTAAAGGTATGATTGTGCTATTAAAGACTATTAAAGTCATATTCTTCAAGGGACGGAAATGAGATAAATTTCTGATCTTGTATTCAGAGTGCAACTCACACCACCTAACTCTTTAAGATCTGCAACCTAAACACCTAGAAGTTCAATAGTCACTTCAGGTTTCTGTTCTGATTATCTTAGGAAAGTTTTTGTCATCTACCTTTAAAGAGTTGAATCCCTTTGTTTCTCTACTGTAAAAAAAAAAAGTGCAGACAATTAGATCAGAATTCTATTCTCTAGAATCACAAAAAATACTGTAATTCAGTAATGGGGACAAAGTAGGATCAGCAAAAACTGTGTTTGTTAGTTAATGAATTCAATTAATGGATTCAGCATGTGCTTTCTGAGACAAATAACAATGAAAGAAAATAAAAAGAATTTTCAGAGTAAGAATCACATCCAAATAAAACTGATTTCAAGATTTAAGGTGTAAATTATTCCTTTTTCAACTATACAAAATATATGCCTCCAGCAAGTGACACAACTTTAACAGATTCTTTAAGTGCTTCAAAAGTCTGTAACGTAATTATTTTAAAAATATATATGAAAGGAAAAATTCCACATATTAAGTTCTTCAAGTAATAAGTATGAAAATTAGTTTGCTTTTTTCTGTTTCTGTACACTGTATATGAAAATATAAACCACTGGAACCTTGTATGAGAGTTTAATTGTGATTTTAATGAGGGTATTTAATTTGTATAAGATGTTATCATTTTAGTGTCTCTACTAAATTAATTTAATCTTACAATAGCAGGTGTTTAAAAAGGATTTGAAAAGTTAAAGTATGATAGCACTAAAGACATTTCTGTAAACAACTGCCGACCATATCAGAAGATATATATTAATTTTCAGCAACTACAATTCAACAATTACATCAGTGTATGCTGCGGGCTGACTGACACATTGTCCGTAAGCCAGCAATGTTTGTTTATGGTGAAGAAGGTTAATGGTATCTGTGCTGCAGTAGGAGAAATTTCACCACCCAGCTGAGTGGAGGGAGTGATCCTTTCCCCTTCCAGCACTGGTGAGGTCACTTGGAGTCTCATTCTGGGCTGCACCTTCTGAACATCAGAACCTTTTCACTGTGAGAGTGAGTAAGCACTGCAATGCCCAAGTCTGTGACATTTATGTCCTTGGAGATATTTAAAAACTGTTTCAGTGTGGTCCTGGAAGACTGGCTATAGGTGGCTCTCCTGGAGCAAAGCATTTGAACCAGATTGCCTCCAGAGGCCTCTTCCAATCTCAATTGCTCTGTAGGTCTATGAACTTAAATTCAGTGGTGTCATATGGCTTCACACTACTTCAGTCTTTATTCTGAAATATCTGAATTTTCTTGTCTATGCTTTATATATTGTCAGGTAGTGTTATGCTGTACCATTATATTTTTTTTTAAGTGAAAGCTAATACCTAAAGGTAATACAAAAATGTACATCTACATAAAGTTCTTTTGGAAAGTCTGAGTTTCTTACTGAGAGTTAATTGGGTTAACTCGATTAAACTAAACTAAACTTCTGGAAAGAACATTAGCTGAGATAAGCTAAGTGGAACAATGCCACCATCCCATCTGACCCAGCTTGTCATGCAGGAGATTACTGTGGCTAAACAGAGCAGCTGACAGGAGAAAGTCTCAGGGATAGGAAATAAGCATAAATGATGATTCATGCTTATTGTAGCTTTGTGCTGGGAATGTGTTTGCAAATGCTAATAAATGTGCAGAGGAATAGGAATGTGTCATACCTAAGTCCATCCTTTCTGAAATATGAAAAGGTCTAGCTGTTCCTTCATCTCCACCAAACTTGAGAAAAACGTTAGAATCTGAATTCTGATTGACTTATATTTTTTGTTCTGCAGACATTGAATTATGTACCTCTCACTGGTTGTCTCCAATCATAAACTCTGTGTTTATATATATAACTCATATATGCCTTAAGAAATTTGCAGAATTTCTGAGGAAAGACTGCTTTTACTATTAGTTAAATTTCCCTGTCTTTGCCTGCTGAGCTGTCAATAATACTCCTTTTCAGGTGTGGGAAGTAATTGCTTTGGCTATTCTTAATTTCTTCTTCATACATCTAAATCTTCACATTTTTCTAAGACCTCGTACCAGACGTTTTCTTTTTGCCATCATGAACTCATTCATTATTTTGACATGTAATTTCAGTACAGATCCCATGGAGGGAAAACAATAAGGGATGATATACTGTGCTTTTACTATACAGCCAGGCAAGAGTTGGGAAGAAGGATTTGTATTAGCTAATTTAGCAGTTTGTACTCAAGCACAAATACAAATTCAAATAAGTCTGACCTAATTTAGGGATCTTTGATAAGAAGGCTTTAGTCCTGCACCATCACTGACTGCAAAGACAACAAAGGAATCCACAGCAATTAACTTAGGTGACTTGGTTAAGTTTTTAAATGGAATGAGTAAATAAGTTTTCTGGGTTGTCTTTACAAAATGTGTCACCAAAGCATCCTGGAGGGTTCCATCTCTCCATTACTCACTGAGGAAAGCTTCCAGCAGGTAGCCTACTGCCTACAATACTGCAAATCATCCAAATTATGCTATACACAATTATTTTGGTACTAGAAATAGCACATCTGCACCTGACTGGAAAACTAGTTACTATATAACTAAAACATTTTCATATAAATAAAAGACAAGAGTAATTAAGGGCATAATTTTGCAACTCTGGGATACCCTAGCTCACTTTTTTTTCAGATTACTATTGGATGACTTTATTTTATGGATGTTAACCCAAGATATTGATACATGCAAGAAAGACCAAAAAAACCAGGAATTTTACATAGTACCTTACACAGGTTATTACACCCACAAATGACAAAGAGAAAAGCACTTCTTTACCCTAGGGGATACAAAGATTTATAGGCTTGCTGTAAACACTGGCTCTATTCCTCCCCCCTAGAAAAGCAAGTACCTGCACACATAAAAATCATCCATAAAATAAAGACAGAACATAAAAACCTGCTGGGTTAGGAGGAAGGTTTATCTAAACTATTTTCCTGCCTCTTACAGTGGCCAATACAGATAAAAGAAATAATAATGAATAAGAATTACAGTGGTACTTTGCAGGAATACTTGCTTGCCTTTCAAGAGTTTGCCATATACAATGGTGATAACTTTGTAATGAATGCGCCTTCATTGATTTTCTTTTCATAAACTCCTCTCTTAAGGTTCTATTTTCTCTTGTATTTGGTGGTAAATATCATTAATGATGAAAAATATTAGGAAAGACTAATTATAATCATTGCTTTTATGCTTCTATACACAGATAATTGTTATTAGTCAAAACTCCATTAAAAAGTAGGTATAATGCCAGTTAAATATTGTTTTCTCAGTACAAACACAGCACAAAACCAAAAAAGTATTGAGGAAGAAACAAATGACCTGTATATTAGTAATGACATGGAGGCAGATCCTTTTTACCTTGATGTAACTGCAGTGACAAAACTGCTGAACTACTGATTAAGCAACCTAGTATCCTAATTGCCTAATTCTCACTTCACTAATTTTTATGAAAGCTGCTTTAAATGGTGCTGCCTACTTTCAAAGCTCAACCTTTCTTTGCAAGTACTCCAAACATTGTAGAAATTAAATTGAACATACATATTTGAATACATGTGAACAAGACTTAGTTGTTTCCTTGTATCACAACACCACGATTTTCCATGCATGTCTAACATAAAAGCTGAGTATTATATGTCATAAGATCACTTCTAAAAGTCATACAGAACTGCAAAATGCTCATTTTTCCTATTCCCTGTGAGATGCAGACTGCCCATATGACCAACATGTCCTCTGAGAGATTTCCTTTCCTTTTTTTTTCTTTAAAAGAAAATTGACAGCATGTGGTGGGGCTTACTGCACCTCCTCCATCCCTGTGTTATAGATAAAAATTGGTCCAGCGAAATTAAAAATGAAAAAATAAAAACTTTTCTTTATATTGAATTCTCTCTGAGCCAGCCACAAGGAAAAGGACAGTGCTGAGCCCAGGATCGGCACTGGGTGAGTCACAGAGTGGATGCCTCTCGGCAGAGGTTCCCCTAGACACACACACCACCCTCTTGGTACAAGCGGTTCATATAGGAAATTTTCCTCCCAAGGCTGGGATTTCGGCAATCCGTCTTTTCTTCCCATTCCAAGTCCCACATATTCATAAAGTTTCTTTTCTCTATGCAGTGGTTGAACAATCCGGGTCCAGGTGTGGATGATTTTCCTTGAGGGAGTTACGGGAACCTTGGCTTTCAGATGCATCAGCCTGGAGGATTCCGGCGATCCCAGTGTAGAGTCCTTGCCGGGATGATCAGCGCCCAGGCGTTCCTGTGTCACCTCATGGAACAGCCCATCTCCGGGCCAGCCACGTGTATTAGATTGCAAATGACCTTTTGTCAGAAACCGTTTTCGGATATGTGGGGGCAGCTCTCAGTGCTGGTGTGTGTGCTTGCAACAATAAAATATTACACATATCATACCATACTTTCCTGAATCAAATGTAACAATAATAATATTGGCGTGAATTACAATCATCACATATAACACCTACAAGCTTTGGGCAGAGAGACAAAGTTCTGCTTTCTCAAGGTCTTTCTCTCAGCCCAGCCTCCACTGTGGCATTCATGCTGTTCTTCCCCTCCTTGCTGCATGGCCAGAGATGACTGCGACTGTTCTCAGGCTGCTACAGAGAAAGCAGGTGTCCTGAGTGAAGGCAGATCATAGGCAAATGTAGGGAAATTATCATGGGAAATGAGACATAATTATGAGGGAAATGGTTGTCTGTGTTACGGATGAGGATCACCTGTCCAAGTAGGAGGTAGAATGGGAGAATAGAGTAGCTGTTCTTAATATTCCCTGGAAAGAAGAAAGAAGGACTGTGAACTCCATGTTAATTGTTCTAATTGTACCTTCATTCCCAGGGTACTCTTCTAACTTTTCAGGTTCCCTTTCTCATTCATGACCAGCTAAAAAAACCATCTCTAGACCTTGGCAAACCTCTCCCTTCTATCATCAACCTTTCAAAATACTGATAGACCCCAGTTTCTCCTTAAATTCATTTTGCTGTCACCTCAAACCAAAATTTTGCCTGCATTACTAAAAAGCTTTGAGCTGTTTCTCAGTGTACCCTAGAGCAAATCAGTTGGGCAGCCAAGCAAGCAGTCAGATTTCTTCTCCTCACCAAGAGCCTGTAATGAAAAGATGCAAAGGAGGAAAATCAGTCATACCCTTCCTGTCTCAACAGTTTCTGACAGCTCATTATAATTATTGAATGTCAACAGTGAATTCAGCCATATGCAAATATGTGTACAGAGATGGTTCCTGCAAAAGACTCAGCTGATTCAGAGACATAACAAAACCCTAAAAAATGGACATAGATTAAAGGATTTACGCAAATATGTATGCATGCACTAATATACAAGACCACAGTCAGTACCTCAAAATTAATTTTTAATACAAATAAACTTTGTCAATGGCTCTTTTGAGACTTTATAGTGTCTCTTCTGAATAAAGGTACAATACAGTACAAGACCAAAATCAGAGCACTATATCAGTTAGTCTATGACAACATAAAAATGCTTCAGAACCTTTGTCATTGTTAACATTTCTGCAAAACACTGAGAAGTTTTTTTAAGACAGGATGTTTAAAAGAAGTACCTGATGCAAAACAAAACATCTTTGTCATATATTTATATCAGATCTGTCATAGTGCAAGTCAAACTCTATACAATGTGTATTACATTTGTTTTAATTATGCACTTAAACATCTTAGTCCCTATTTTTCTCATACATGACACTTTTCCCCAAATTTTTCAGTTTTACTTGCAATATTTACATAGCAACATCAATGTTTGCAGTAATTTAATTTGTTTTTTAGAAATCACAGTTCTCACCTTGTTATTTTTCTGAGGTGCTTTTAACATTTGCAGTGTCCTTTGTCCACTTTATTCAAGAAGTTGTTATGCATTAAAAAAAAAAGTGGTCCAAATGTTTCATGAAAAGCAGCTTCCATTGCATTTTCTTTTGCAGAGGGAATTGAATGAAGGTTCTAGAAATGAGGATGAGGACAAATATCTTGTTAACAGCAACAGAGGCATAAACATCTGTACATCTAATAGGCCAGAGGAAGCAGTGTATCTGTTTGAAACTCTGCATATTCAGAGCTTCAGTCACATACTATTGAAGTCAGGACTGAAAGTCTGAAACATTCCTAGGGTTTACCTAAATAAGTATTTTTCTTTTCACTCCGGAGAAGTTATTTCCTTATGAAATATTTGTACATTTTAGAGAAATGTCACAAACTATCTCTTTGCCCTTCAGATTACTTCAGCATCCCCGATGTTCCCCTCAATGCTGAATATGAAGTATAAAAACTTTCTTTGTCCCTCATTTTTGTGACTATTATCTATTCACTAGTAACTTGAGAGGGTTGTGGCTTCAGTAATGAGATATATCCAGGTACTTGAGAAATTTTCTCTATTAAGGATCTTGCACTGATACATTAGTTAAGAGGTTTAGGGGCATGGATTTCTTTTTTGTCAATTTTTTTCTGTGCATTTTTGTAGTCCGAACAGAAAAGCAGCCATGTTTGATACAAGAAGTTAGATAGTTTAGTCCCTTTCAAAGATTTTTTGCCTGCAATTTAAAGTAGGTGAGGCTTCTCAGACACTAAGCAGGTCAGAGAAAAATCTCCTGAATGCAGGCTGCCAAACTCTATAATAACAGTTCACATCTTGCTTGGACTCACCCATGTAGCATGTACAAGACATGGATATGTCATAAGAAATTTGTAGTAGTGTCTTTTTAGGGCATTCATAAATTTTTTGCTTTAGTCCTATCCTATAGCCACAGAGTTCTTCTCCACCTGGTTAACCACAAAGAAAGAAGTTTACCAGTCTTCATGTCCCTTTCTTACAACAGCTGTAGGCAGCAATACTGCAGTGCTGTTACATCCATCCATGTATGTGGTACCTAAGCAGCTCTTAGTAGCCCACCTTGGAACACAGCCCAGCTTTATTTTAGTGAAACTGTTTATGTTTTAAGGTTTCAAGCTATTTTTAGCTGCTCTGTTAAGTAAACAACTGCTCAAATATATTTCATTATCAGGCAATTGGTGTTATTTGTTGTCATTTCCTTTCATTTGAGAACCTGATCCGATGGGAATTTGCGAAGACACAGGGTCAAGAAAGAAAGGGCAGTAATTGGAGATGGCAGATTTGGTTCATTAAGTATTTATTTATTCTCTGTATGCTGGTGTTTGTCAGCATCTTCACGGTATCTGTTCCCTTTGTAATTTAATGTCAGTTCCCATCAGTGCTTTACGTTTTCTTTCTGAAGAATAAATAGACCGACAGGGTACAATGGTAACAGAGCTTATCCTGCAATCTAAAAGAAGGCAGTGAATGTTGTTTTTTTTTTTGCTATTTTTAACTGTAAAATCCTGAACAATTTAGCTTTACAAAAAGATAATTTGCTGTTTTTTTTTTAATGCCCCAGTAAAAATGGAAGCAATTATTATGTAATAGAAACACCATATTTTGGAATCAAAATACTTTCTTTTATATTAATTTTGGCTTAAGATAGCTTATCAAATTAAGATATGGAAACAAAAGATTAGTCTACAGAACAGAAGAGAAAAAAAGCAAGGAGTGTATAATAGCTAGGTATTCAGTGCAAGATTTAAGTGTTATTTCAGAACCAAATGGTTAAATACCATAGAGGTACTCTTAAACTTCCATCCATTTACATATTTAAGGTGATCATTACGCCATCTGATTTCACTGGCAGCACTTCTACTTCCTGCTGAGTTGTGAATATTAACCTCTACATATCTTCCTTGTCTAAACAAAAAATCATCTAGTAGAATTCCCCGTTCTTTAGTAAAAAAAGAAAAAAGTAAAGGGAAAGTTGTGCATTTATTTTTAAAAAGATCTAACATATTGTAAATTTGACTAAAAAACTTCACAGATGAACAACAATCTCACAATTAAAGATTAGTGGAAAATTCTAAAATAAATTAATATTAAATTAAAAAGCCTTTTTAAAAGATAGAGTTTCAATTGTAGGTATACTTTGATTGTAATTATAGTTTAGATATTCCTGCTACAATGAGCCATACAGAAGGAGTTCTTTCTGAATAAGTACACAAGCATTTCTAGTACAAATACTGAGAAATATGCTCGTTGAAAATTATTATTCCTCCCCACAAAGTAACTGAAATATTAATGAAAGGAGAGCAAGGAAAAATGAATTGAAACAATTCCAAATATTTGTAAAATTTTCTCTCTAATAATCTTCTCTATTTTATTTAGCTTTGCAAACATTACTTAAGACAGAGGATGCTACAAATTTAAATATGGAGAAATCACTAGGTTTGAAACTTCAGTGTGTAGACAATTACAAAAGTAATTACTATTACTATTTTTGCACAACATTGATAATAAATAATTATGCTTAAATAAAATTTTGTGCTGGAAACATCAAACTCATTGTATACTTTTTTAGTCTCAATCTTTTAAGCAATTATATTCATCCACAGGGAGTTTCTAATTCTATTGCTTCTAAAGGAGAAAATTTGAAGTAAAAAAAAAAAAATGGACTTTTTACTTCAAGAGAAAGCTGAGGCTTAATTTAACTTTGGACAACATCTTCAAGTGCCTTTTTGTTCCATTAAAAGAATGGTTTGTTATGAAGAAGATCGTGAGCAAATGGGCATTTTACTCAAATTGCAGATTCCCCTTTACTAACCTATAAATGTCAAATAAAAAATGGTGGAGAACATTTTTAATTTGTTCCAGGCCTCAATGCCTTTAAAGTTAATTTTGGCAGATTATAAATTCTCAAATAGGCTTCAGAAGTCCAACATACATATGTTTATCTGCAGTATTTTTTTAAATTTGGATTAATTTCTTTTGAAGAAAAAATGTACTCCAAATGTCAGTCGCATAAAATTTCTCCTTCTCTTTAGAAAATTTTAGTCACTTGCTTCAGCTTTCAGATGGGGCTTCTCAGGATTCTTTCCTTCTGGTTCTGGTTTTCTTCTTCCTCAGCTTAATATTGTGCAAACAAAGTTATGTGTGCATATCTCTTTGTCCAAAATGAAATCTCAGCCTTTCTGCTAAGTTAAAATTCTCGTAGATTTCCATAGTGAGCTAACCTTATCAAGAGCATAGGGGGAGAAAATAAAATGTAAAAGGACAAGCTAAGGCTAAGGAGCTCACTTGCCACTTATCATCATGGGAAAAACAGACTTGAGTTGAGGAAATTAATTTAATTTATTGCTAGTTAATAAGAGATCAGGATAGTGACAAATAAAAACAAAACTAACCACACTTTTATTTCACCTCCCCCTTCTTTCCATGTTAATCTTTATTTCCAATTCTTCTACTTCTTTCCCTGCCTCCAAAGAGTATACTAGGATAGGGAATGAGGATTGGGGTCAGTTCTCATCGTTTCTTCCACTCCTTCCTCACACTCATCCCCTGCTCCTACATGAGGTTCCTCCCGTGGGATGGTGTCCTCCAAGAACTACTCCACTGTGTGTCCTTCCCACAGGACTTTACTAACAATAATTGCTCCAGCATTAGTTCTCTAAGTGGACTGCAGTCATTCAGGAAAAGACTGTTCCAGCCTGGTCCCTCATAGGACTCCATTCCTGCTCCAGGGCAAACTCCTCGTGGTCCACTGCATTTGTGTGAAGTCCTTCTTGGTCAGCAGGGTGGGTATTCTACTCCACTGCAGTCCTTCTGACACTGAACTGGGATAACCTTCTTCACCATGGTCTTCTCTGAGGGCTGCAGAGGAATCTGCTCCAGCACCTGGACCACCTCCTGCTTGAGGTCTGCAGGGCTCAGCTGGGTGAGTCTGAGTGTGCTCTGCGCCACCACTTAAATGGAAAGTTGCAGCGGTGCGTGAGAATTCGTCCCCACTGCAGGGATCTGTTCAGCCTGCAGAACAGAAGGCTCAGCAGGATCTCAGCAGGACCTATAAATACCTGGTGTAAAGCAAACAGAGACAGGCTGTGCTCAGAGGTATCCAGTAACAGAACAACAGAACATGGACACAAATTGAATTACAGGAAATTCCATCTAAACATGTGTTGTGCGAAAGAAAGGAAAAAAAAAAGCTAAATCAGAGAGAATCCAAGACAACCTTTAGAGGTGGAAAACTCAGATTTCAAAAAAAAAAACAAAAAACACCCTACAAATACATAGGCTCAGAGATACCTCACCAAAAGGTCACTACCGGTGAAACTAACAGTGCAGTTTCCCTGCATTTTACCTTTTTCTGTCTGTATGTCTCCTGTGATAGATTTAGAAAGAAATTCTTTGAAACAAAAGTGACCTCATGGCTTTGACTTCATGCAACACTGAAGACACCCATTTCCCAAAAGTACATTCTCTGCAGAGCTTCATGCTTCAGAGGAACCATCATTTTTTAAAATATAATGCTGCTTATTTTATTGCAGTTTTGAACAGGACAGAAAGTCAGTGTATAAGACCAGAAGTTCATCAGAACTGATCATGTATTAAAACAAAAAGTGAGGAAAAAAAAAAAGATGATGCAGAGATTTAAATTAGAATTCAAGTTATTTATTAATGCTGGTATATATTTATATACTTATTTGTAAAATATCTATAAATATACTAAGAATATATAATAAATATAAATATTGATTGTCACTTTGAAAGAAGTACTAATATTTGAATCAAGAAAAATTAATAACAAGATAAATAAAAGACGTACTTTACCCATGAGGAGCAGTTTACCTGATTGTGGAAGTTCCTCTGTTATTTTCAAGTCATTTTGTGCACAAACTGGAAGAGACAGTAAAATAATATTTTTCCAATCTATTAAGGTAATCATATGCTCATAGAGATATAAGATAATTCAGGTGGACAGGACCTTGGGAAGGCTTTAGTCCAATGTGCTGCTCAGAGCACATCCAATTCTGAAGTAAAATAAGGATGCCTAAGGTTGTGTCCAGTTAAGTCTCGAAAACAAGTGAGGACTGAAACCGTACATCCTGCCTAGGCAGTCTCTCCCATTATTTGACTGTCCACACTGGAAAAGAAAATATCTCTGAATTTCCCTTCTTTAATTCATGTGCATGTTCTGTTGTCCTCCAGCCACCTGCTGCTGTGAGGGGCCTGGTTCTGTGTCCTTGCTGACCTCCCCACAGCTGTGGGTGTTGCTCTTAGGTCTCCACAGTGACCTTTTCTCCATCCTGAAAAAGCCTTAGTGTCTCAATCTCTCCTCAGAGGACCAGCACTCTAGCCCTGGACCATCCTAGTGGCTCTCCCTTGGGTCCAGTACAGTGTAACAATGACTTAAACATCTGACAATCATAATCATATCAGTCAGCATGAAATATGATATGAAGTAGAAAGCATTCTAAAATATATAAAAAAAAGATAAAGTTCAATTTTACAACAGATGAAAAAGTTTGGGGACCAAGATGAACTATCCTTCTATAATCAAGATAAAACTGTACCACATATTGTAGAACACATTTTAGATACTAGATACGGTTCTAAATGAAAGTGTATTTTACAATACTGTTCATATTAATGGAATATCATTTGTGATGAATGTAGCAAAGCAGGAGAAAGATGACTCTTGATATCAGTAATGTCTTTTGATGAGCATGCTCAAAACCACTGATTTTCCCCCAGGCTTCTGAAAGTGAAACCACAGTCTTTTCTGATATTAGTCACTGATATTGGACAAAACAGTGGCTAAAAAAGACCTGGTGTTAGGCAAGTGCACACAATTGATCACTGTGCTTGTAATATAGATTAGATCTCATATTTATATCTCAAATTTATGTATCAGTAAATTCAGTGGGTCATTTAAAAGAGAAAACCTTGCAGATTAGAAAAGTTCAAAAATATTTACAATATCCTTATGACAAGTTCCAGATAATATCTTAGAGGTCTGAAGTAAGGCTTAGGTGGAATGGAAACCAGTAGTCCTAATATTATAATCTAAATTCAGAGATTCAGATCCTGACCCCCTCCCACAACTTTTATTAATGTAACTCTTATCAAGTGTTCCTTGAGTTGCTCAGAAGTGATGCTCTGAGTCTTGATGAAGATGAGTGTGTTGTCACTGACATCCTGGTGTAATCCTAAATGGACTCTGAAATTTATTCATCCTGTACAATGAACTCACTGTTGTAAAAATTGTCAAAGAATTTCTGCTATTTGACTAAGTGTTTGAACTCCATCAACATACAGAGTTGTTGGTTTCTTTCCTAAACAGCTGGACTTAGTCTCTCTTTCTATTACTGCCTAATGGGTGAAATATTTGTCAGGCAAATTACTGCTTTTCATTACTGAGGAGATTCAAATTTTCTGAGTTCAAATTTCCAAAAGCACTTTGGTAACTAAAACAAAGCTAAGCTTGAAATCAGAAGTGCTTCACTGTGCAGTGAAAAGTTCTTTACTATGCAGTAGAAAAGTCAAGGGTTTGGAGTAATAAAACTAAGAGAAACACAGACACAGTGGCTACTAAAGTATGCAGGAAACAGAGTCTTTGGTTTTCCAGTAAATCCACACCAGACTGGGGATGAGATAGCTGGATATTTTCCTTCCTAATTCTCTATTTACCCTCCTCACACTTCAAAAATCCCACAGGCAAACATACATACAAACAAAACAATAATAAAAACCCGCAAACCAAACTAATCAAAGTCTGAGATTTTTCAATCCCTGAAATTAGAGACTTGTTCCCTGTTAGAACTGGTAAATATGCAACTATTTACTAGAGAGCATGAAAAGTCACAGAGAGGAACAACAAATAATATTTCCTCTGCCTTGTAGACTTAGTTGCCTCTCAGTTAAGGTGTTTTCCTGAGACAGGATAATTCAGTTTCTGCTACCCCATAATTTCATTGGGAATTCAGTTTGGATCTCTTGTTTGCTGGGCTGAGAGGAGACATGTGAACATCTTCAAGACCAAGTAATTAGAGGTTTTTCCCCAGTATTTTAAACTGCTCTGCTAGGGTTGCAGGCAAAAACCCAAGTTGTACCTGACAGAAGAGAAGAGGAGAAATTGCTGAGCATGGCTCAAGAAAAGACTGAAGATGTCCAAAACCAGGGACAGAAACAAGCAGGAGTTCCCAAGAGTGCTATGAGACATTGACATGTCACAGGTCAGGTGGAGGCAAGGCTGATCTTCAAGGGGTACATAGGGGCCTTTTGGGGAAAGGAATCTCACCAGGCCAGAGAAATCAGTAATATTGCTTCTAGAGAGACAGGAGGGAAGAATCATCTGGATGTTTCAATCTGACAGATTCTCTTGTCTTTAACAAGTGTCCTTATTTGTGGTAGCAGCTCTCGGATCACAGAGAGAAACAGACAACTTTCCCAAGCATCGTTCTGGGAAAGGCTGTGAGAAGCTCAGAGAAAAGAATCATAAACACTTCTTATCTTAACTTGCTGCACCTGGTGTTTGTGAACATGTGGAATGCGTTATGGAAATATGTTTACTGAAAGGGTGGTTTCTTAATTAGCCAATGGTGATGGTGTTTTGATTAAAGGACCAATCAGATCCACCTGTAGGGAATCAGAGTATAAAAAGGAATGGGTTTCCCAATAATGTGGATTAGCCTGCTGATTGCCTTTCGAGGCTGTATTGTATCTGACTCAACAGTGACATTTATTCTCCTGTGAGATTTGTACTTTCCTGAGTGAGCAAAACCAAGTTCTTGTGTTATGTTTTTCAAGGAGACATTTTGCTAAGTGTTATAAAAGCCACAGAACTTCAGCATCCATTTAAAATATTTTTACTGAAGTATAAATATAAAACCTTTGGTACTGGCAGAACTCTTTAAAAGCTTATCTGCTGTATCACTGAAATAAGAATATTCAGAAATGAACCTCCTTTGATTCTAAAATATTACAGAACCTACATTTCTCTGTGGATCATATAATCAACTGAGAACCCTAGTTTAGAGACCTTTAGGGAACCTGGGTTTAGAACTACGTGTTCATGCACTTCAGATGTTTGGAATTTAACCTTAATCTCACAGAGGTTTTGCATGTTGATTTCCCATGCTTCCCAGAGATGCATACCGGTGTGATTTGTATTTTTAAGTTTTTCACAAAGACAACAATAAATAGGTAAACAGCTATTCTACTTTGTTAAATATTTATCAATACTTTGAGTATTTTTTACTAGCTGAGATTTTTAGTGCTTTTCATTTACTTAGTTTTCTTACAGTTGCAATATTTTTTTTCAGAATGGTTTTGTATTTCTCTTCTTTTTTTATGTTTAGGACTTTTTTGTCAGCTTTTGTTTTTCGCTGCTTATGAAAGTAAATAGTAAATGCTTAAGGAGATAGAACATCTGTTTCATACTAGATAATTCAATTTTAGTACCTGACAGCCTCAGAAGTATGGCTTAGAAATGTTATATTTTCACATTCTTCACTTGAATTGAACATGGTAGATCAAAGAGAAAGAATAACTGCAAATTACAACTTCCTAATCTTCAGGTATTTCACCCCAGTGCAAAATAAGGACACTAGATGCAAGCTCTAACTCATTCCTTTGGAGAACTTAACACACCAATTTTCTGTTCTTTCCTCCTTTATGCTTTTGCTAAGGTATTCACCTCATGTTTCTTTGAAAATCACCCTACTGTCCTGTATTCCTGAGCACTTACTATGCAGAAGAAGAGTGAGAGAATTTTGCCCAGGTTTTTTTTGGTTTTTTTTTTTTTTTTTTTTTTTTTTTGTAAAAGGCATGTATTTCACTAAACATTTTCCTTTAAGAGCAAATATGAGAAGCCATTTTCAATACATTTGAAATTTTCAGTGTATTTGACAGTTTTATGTATGGATTTGATAGAGAAAAAGCAGATTTTTCAGGAAAAAAAATTATGCATTAAGTTGATCTGCAAGGAGAAATTATAACCCAAAAACCAAAACAATAAAGCAAAACAGTATATGATTGGAAACCAGAAGACTAAAGAAATAAATTATGGATAAATAGTATTAAATTCTATATAGGTCTGTTTCATGCTCTTAAATTCTTTCTCACTATGTTACACTAAAAACTTGTAAACATAAAATATCAACAATGGCTCTGAGGGGAGATTATCCTAATGATTATATGTCACTTAACCAGTGGGCTTATATATAGTCCTGTCTTTTTTGTTTTTTTTTTTTTTAATATTGTGGTTTGTATCAAGCAAACAGGTTTATATAAAGAAAGAAGGATGTAGTTACATGAATTAGAGAAATAGTGATAATTTTTTTTCTGCTGAAAACACAAAAATATTGATCAACAGTGACCACTGTGGTCTAAGAAACATTATTCCACAACATGCCTTTGAAAAATTTGAAAAGAAACATGAAACATGAAGCATAAAACATGAAAGTGAATATGTATATAGATATGAATATGAAAGTGTTTTCACAAAAATCACTAAAATAAAGAGAATAATAGACAGTTGTAGAGTGAAGGAATTCACCCAAGTGAAGGTCTGGATAACTGGCAAGGTGTAACAATGCCATGTAGTTAAAACACTTTGTAGTTTCCAGGTCTTTTCCTAAGGCTATTCTTTAGCACATTTATCTCTCTCCATAAATGAAATAAAGAGGACTGGAGAAAACCATACAACTTTTACAAAAGCAATCTACCAGCTTCATTCCCTCAATTTTCCCCTTGCCTTAAATATTCTTTAATTAGTTCATTTTCTTTTAAATATCTCTATCTTTCTCTTAGTCTCTGCATAATAGATGAGTTTTCTTTGTAGTCATAGAAACAATCTCCTCCTCCTCCTATTTCAATGTCATTTTAGAAGGTTTGTTTAGTTACCCTAGGCTTTTATGAATTGAACCCAGATGTCTTTTCTCTTTAGAGCTGTTGAACATCCTGAACTAAATGTGTCCCTTGTGCAATAATTGAATGGAAGAAAATGTTTTACTTCTATGTTGATACCTTTCAAGGCTTTTTATATGCCAGTTGCAAAGGCAGCTTTATTTAGGTACAAACATGCTTTTCCATAATAAAAAGAAAAACATAAACCAATGAAACAGAAAGAAAAGACAAAACCAAAACCCTTGAAGCTGTAAAAATACCAAGCTATCTAGTTAAAATATTCCGGGGCTTGGGGCATTTCAGGCTCGGAAGACCAAAATAGAAATAAGTGAAAAGAGACTTCTCAATGCTGCCACAAACACTGTCAATCAGCCAGAGCCTGGAAACAGCCACCTGTCCACACTCAGCTCTCCAGGAGATGAGGACTGCACTGCAAGAGTGAATGAGAGCCTGCCCTATTCTCTAATTACACAGCAAATCTATTTGTTGCTCTTGGCTTCTGGCAGGATATTGCTCTGTTTAACAGATTCTGTGTGTCTCACTCCCTTCTACAAAACACCTGCATTCTCCAGATGTATTTTTGCTGGCCTTGCCTTGTTTTTGGCCGCATGTTTCACCTGGTGGAAAGAACTCTGTGGACCTAATTTAGGTTCTAGTATTCTGTTCCTAACCACAGCAGCAGACTTTGCATGTGCAAAGTCCCTGAAAAGATCTGAATGCTTAGAAATCAGTTCACAAACTCAAGACATTAAGTACCAAAACCTTGACATGCTTTTTGCTCATTCCAGTTTAAAGTTTGCATAACTTTTTCTCTCAGTAGTTCTTCCCAATGCTGAGAAAGAAATCCCTTTAACTTGGAAATTCTTAATAAATCTAATATGAAATATTAGGCTCACTTCTATGATACACTCTAACAGATAAAACTTCTATTTTTGTACATCACATCTTGATTATTGTTTGCTATCCTGTTACTCATCATGTTATTTTAACTTTAGTAAAAAGCAAAACAAAGAAAACAAGCAAACAAACAAACAAATTTAAAAAAATAGACCTATCAAAGGGCCTCTTTTTGCAGATGATTTTCTGGTAAGAACAGAGGCCATAATCACACAGATAATGCATTTAGTTTAGCTCTGATTTCAGCTAACAGAATCTGACAGCCTTTTACAGAGTCTCTTGTTCTTAACTGCTACAGCAATGACTCTACTTTTATTATATTAGACATGATACTGATATATTTTAAATGTCCTAGTAATTAGAGTAATGCCCACAGGCCACTGCTAATTTCAACTTCAGCTTTCATCTAACTTTGCTTGAGTGTATGTGTGCATGTGAAAAGGAAAACAAATGGAATCTTCAAAAGTTTTTTAATTTAAAACCACTTCAAAATAATAATTCATTAAAAAATGCTTGGAATAACCTAATATTGCCAAGCTGCCAATAATCAAACACTAAATTATAACTGCATTTCAATAGATAAATTAAAATTAATCATAATTCCTCATTTTTTATTCCATGTCTCGACTGATAAATTATCAACAGGGTAGAAGCAATGTAATAAAGTCAATTATCTGGACAGAAAACTGCATCTAATAGTGTGCAAGCTATTTCTGCCTCTTCATAGCATATATGTTATAGAGAACTTCAAAAAATAAAATTAAATTTTTATTCTCGGATAATAAGCTTTATGAAATTTTTTTAAAGGAGAAAGTAAAAAAAGAAAACACCATCAAGCACCTGCAACAAGTTATATTGGCCATAGTAAATATCTGATGACAAAATTAACTTTTTCTTTTCCTCTCCTTTATATATCAAAGTATATAAAGGCTTTCTATTTAATCTTTAAAATTTTAAAAAATAAAAACCTGAAAAGCAGTTACAGTGTACTAATTTTTAATACTCAGCTGGAATTCGCAAAACTGAATAATCATCACAATGTGTATTCATGCCTGGGGTGTTTGCTTTTTATTCTGAATAATAACTTAAAAGCTTTTTGTGCCTTTTCTCCTTTTCACTGTCGTGTGAAGCTCTTCACAACAAAGCAAAAGAAATGTGAAGCAATAAGGAGAATGTACATACAATTTCTTTGTTTTCCCAGTCTTTTTAAACACAGGATGTGGTTTTAACTTTTTAGTCTGTGCTCCAGTGTTTGGGGTTTTTTTTTCGGTTTTTTTTTTTTTTTTAATTTTAAAAGAAACAGGCTTTCTTATCTGTTTGTGGTTTCCCACATATATAATCTAGGTATGGCTCTTTTTCCTGACTTACAATTATACTTACATTATAGACTCCCTCTGACACTGTTGGATCTCCCCTGTCTCCCAGCAGGAGAAATGTGTTACATCTTTACAAATATATAGCCAAATATGTAATGAGCATCTGGTAGATTTTTTTTTTTACTGAATTTGCTCCATCCTAAAGCAATTAAAGTACCTTTTATAGCAGCTCTACAAGCTCAACCTCAATCATGAAACTGCTAGTGTGAAGAATCCTAGGAGGGGGAAGAAAGCCAGAAAAAAGGAGAAGAATGGAAAACTAGTAATCTTTCATCACTTTTAGAAGCTTTTAGGCTTAGCTTTCGGAGGTATCGGCTCAATACTAGCAATTTAGGGACTTATTCTGTATCAGGAGAGAATATCTCCATTTCCCTTAACAGAGAATAGTGAGTCACTACTATAATTTTCTTCAGATAGTAACATAATTGCAAAGTTGGGAACAGGGAAATGTACATTATGGCCACTGATTGCCTGCTCACATAATCCACTTTAAATATTTTTACAGAAGTATAAATACAAAACCTTCAGTACTGGCAGACCTCTTTAAAAGGTTATCTGTTGTGTCACTGAAATAAAAAGAGATTTTTTTGCAGAGATAATGCTAAAGGAAAGCAAATAGTATGGGTCAACTCTGATTTGTGGAGATACAGGCTACTATAGTTATTTTGAACCTTAAAGAAAAAAGACTCAGAAAATCCTTCCCTCTTTGGCAAAGGTTGCATTAAGCTATGGTTTAAAGACCTCATGCTTTGTGTGCTTTCCTTACAAATTTAGTTTTTTCTGTCACAGAAATGCTGCAAGTAGAGAAGGCTCATGTCCATGCCATCCCTGGTCCTCTACACTGAGCTTTGCTTCAGAACATGAATAATGTATGTGTGTGCCTGTTCACATGCACAGAACATCCTAAAGGTCATTCTAGGAGAAAATTTATTCGAAAATTACTAAGACATGAAGTGCCTTGCAATTAGGAATGTATTAGATGACTGTTAACTAACATATGCATACAGAAAGATTATTTTTACGATTTTGATTGCCTTATGGTGCTGAGTAAAGACTCTGAACCATTCATATAGCCATTAAAAAAACATAGGTGGAAGAATGAAGGAGTAAAACTATATGAATTTATGATCCCGCTGTTCAGATGCCATTTGAAGATCTGTATACCATATTGTCATCCTTTTTTGCCTTCATAACAGCTCAAAGACTTTTTATTCATATGTTACACTACTTCTGTTAGCAAAAAAAAAATCTTTCTAACTCACAGAAAAAAGATATTAATGATCCACATTACTTTCCATTGAAAAAAAAAAAATATATCTCCAAGGGGAAAAATTTTATAGTCCCTTACATAAGTTAGTTTTTTTGATATCCCCAGTTTGTGACACTTGTGTCTGATTGAAGATGTGTATTTAAAGCTAGGCCAGGCTGATCCTAAAAGAGAGTTAAGATTTCCATCCCATCCAAGATAACAAGAGCAAAGTTTCTTATAGATTTTTGTAAACACAACTCCATAGGTATATTTTTGATCCTGTTAAAAATTATAGAAATAGGCTAAATAATTACTATTCTTGAGTGGTTTTTGTTTAGAGGGTTTTTTTTTTCTCTCTTTTTTTTTTTTGTTATGAATGGGCTGATATGAAAGTTTTGGATCAAACCAAAGAGAGAAATAAATAAAATTGATACAAGAATTATGTGTTCATGCTAGTTGAGGCATTTTGATTCAGATTTTGTTTTGGCAAAGTTCCAAAATTTTAGGTTTTAAAAATGTTTACAACTTCTTTTGAATCAGAGAATGAGAATAATTTATTTCCTGTGAGACACCTGAAGTAATACATCTAAATAATAAACAAGAATATGTGCATCAATATATATTTTAAGTACCCAGTGTTTATGTAACACATTTATGATATTTTTTTTTAATTCATATTACTGTGTTTTGCTTTTTATGATCTTTCATTTTCCAGCACTCTAATATGACATTCTTCAATGTACCTTCATTCAAAAGTGTGCTGAATGCATCTTTTGGCATTCTTCGTCTAGACAGTTAAACTAGATGAAGGCAATTGGACTAGATTTCAGCAGTTGGACCAGATGGTCACTGTAGGTTCCTTCTAAATCAACTGTTCTACTCTGTTCTATTTTTCCAAGCTTATCACTTTGATAAAAATATTCCTGTATTAGCATCTTTCCATTATACCTACAATAAGACACTCATCCAGATGACTGTCACAGCCTATTTTGGCCTTAATTGTTATCTCTTAAAGGTTAATAATGCGTAAAAAGCCCAATTCTCATCTCTCTTCATCATAGCCCATGTAGGTTGCATTTCAAAGACTACCTTAGGGCTTTCTGTCATGATTTACCTCATGCATGTAATAAAATCTTGAGCAGTAGCACAGACAGCTCATTGGTCTTTCTAAAATGTTATTTAACCCAGCTACCTGGGATATAGAAATAGTAATGACTATGAAATTAGCGTTCTCTTAGCTACAGGTTCTTAAAGTGCACATTTTTCCTTCCAGAAATTTAGTCATCTTTTCACTCCTGATTTTGATTTCTTGACTCCTTGATTACATTTTGATTCCTTGATACTTGTGCATTTATGGCACAAACACACTTTCTCTACCTGACTGTCTTTTTGACTGCAACATCCAGCTGCTTCTAAGAAAACCCAGGCTGAAATTTGATGATGAGGGGATGACTCCAAGGAAGACAATACAGATAAGATTTCACTAGCCCTGGCTCTTTCTTCTCTACCTGTGTTTCAGGGGGATTTATGCCTCACAGACCCTATCTCCTCCCTTAGTACCCAGAACAAGCAATGTATTATTTCACTTTTCCTCTATAAAAATATCACTGCAGTGGGACATTCTTTCTCTATGATTATAACACACAGGATTTCAGGGGAGCACAGCAATTCTCTCAGAGAGTGATAGAAATCTCCACCCGGATATAAATGCTTTGCAAGCTGGCTATAGCTTGCTCTGCTGAATCCATTAGCCTAAATGCCAGGGAGAGATAGGCTTTGTGTGTATTCAATAATGATGTAATCTTGTTTTGCTGTCTAGTGTCTGTACCTGCCTAAATATTCACCAAGAAACTGAAGTCCTGTGTATCTGCAATGGAAGAGCAGTAGGGAAGAAGCTGGATGAAGCTACTGTAGGCAGGTAATATTTTTCACCTTAAATAATTCACAATACACTGCCCCTAACTATTTTTCAAGACATATGATAGTTTTTATTATTGACATATTTTACTTTTTTCTCCACGCTAATTCTCTTTTTTTATCTTGTTCCACTCTGAAGTGTACATTCCAAACCTCATGACATCTGTCTCTACTTAAAATCATTATGTTGCCTAATTGTAATGCTATTGGACAGATTTATTAAGGTAACATTTTAATTCCTCAGTGATCCATCACATTCATTATTATTAAGACAAAAGTTTTGAAGAACACAATATATTCCACTTTTAATCACAGCCTCAGCTGAGGTGAAACTATATTAATGGAAGGTAAATCTGTGCTAGTGTTTGCATTAAGAAACATCAGCCTTACACTAGTATTTATATTTAATATCAGTAATCAATAAGAATTGTTTCATTTCCAGATGTCTCTACACTTTCCTGTGGCAGAGCCCCTTTTCTTTTTGAAATGATTCTGTTCAAAATGCCCATAAATCATTGACAGAAGATTTGGCCTCTAGAGCAATAATTTGTCAGAAGCAGAGTGGTGGATTGAGGCACTTTTGAGAATCTATACAGTCTTTAACTGAAAACAGACAGCTTTGTCTACTTGAGGATCTATTAATTAGGGCGTCTCTGCCTTATGAGCACACAAGGCTCTATTTTGCCTATGTTACACAGCTGTAAGGTAGGAATACATGGAATTTTCCCATCTTTTACTTTATTTTAAAGACAGGTACATGACAAACTTCAAACACTGTGATTATTAGATTACAAAAAAGTTTATTTCCAGCAGGAATTTTGACTGTGCCATAAGTGAAAGACTTGGGTATAAATTTCTATAATATTCTTTGGCTTAGAAATAACTTTAAAAATAATGTTCCTATATCATGATACTGTAGTTCTGTTTTTTTTCTAACTTTTTTGTTGCTTCTCCTCTCCTCCCACCCCTCTCTTGCCTTCCCTTTCCGCCACCCCCACCCTTTCCCTCTCAATGTCTTGGTGAAACAGTTTATTGTGAAATTTCAAACTTCTGTATCAGATACACTGGCTGGATCCATCCCAACCAGAAGATCATTAGCAAGGCAGCAAATGCTACTGTGAACAAGTAACCACTTTAACAAGCCAGACTTAAGAATTTCAGCATTTGAAACCTTCAAAGCCTTTTCTCTATTTTTATTTATGTCATGCTACAGCCACAGTTCTTGATCTGGAGTCAAAAGCAAGTGTGATACAATTTCCCTGGCCTCAAGCATAAAGATTGCTAACAGCATTGTGTCTCTGTCATGGAATGCAGTATCTGTGTGTGTCTGTGTATGAAAGTAACTTGACCCAAAAAAAAGAGATCAAGCAAGAAAACTGCTACTGTAGATATATTTTTCCTATGGCTAAAAGAGTTTCTGTAAAATGAGAGCATCTTGATCTTTTAATTAAATATTAATGTAAAGGAGAAGAAAAACATCCCATTTAGTTGCTTTGCTAAAGCACTAAAGACACAGCATGAATTTGTATGCACAAATTATATTATTTTCAGCAAATAGGGTTCCATAATAGGAATTTTTTTTTAAGTGTTCGTCTTAAATGTGAGCAAATGGTAACAGATATAGTGGCAATTCTACATCTTATTAGTTTGCATATTGCCTTGAAGGTTACAGACAAATTTAATTTTGGGCGTCCGGTACCCTTATCCTCCTCAACACACACATTCAATTAAATTTCCTTCCTTACCACGAGCAGCTTTCACAAATAAATGGATTCAACATGTTATCCTGTGGGTGCTGTTAAAATGCTAAAATGTGTATGACATGCTCTGGTGTTGCCTTATGTAAGTCCTCATCAGCATCTTTTCAGTACAGAGATTATCTCCTAAGTACACATGAACTGGTCAAACTCTCAATTTATAAGATGAAAACATTAAAACTTTAATTTTCAAATTAGCTTGGTCATAGAATACTTAAAGCACAAATATGTGGCATATTTAGATATTAATTATAAATATTTAATTTTTAAAAAATAATAATATAAAAAGACAACAAAAATAAAATTTCAATACTGTGTGACTTTCTTTGGTTAAATAATTTGATAAATGAAGAGTGTTGTTGTAATTATTTCAAACAACCAGCTAAAAACACAACTTCAAGCCAAATGTGAAATTGTAGATGACAGGCACAGACTGATTTCTATGTTGCACAAATTTAGAACTGACTGTGCAAGCTTCCAGCTGAGCCTTGCTGGCCACACAACAGTCTCAATGCTGCAAATCGTTATCTCCCACAGAAATCAGCAAGACTCATGTGAGAGCATGCTCTCATTTGCATCAAATATTTGTAGAAGGCAGTTCCTCAATCAGATGTTACATGTGATAAAAACATGTTGGCCTCATCTAGAAAATGCATTTGTATACTTTGGAGCCCCTGCAGATTTGTTTTATTCTCAGCAATGTTTGACACGCAGCTAAGTGACCTAGCAGTACTGACCTCACACTTGAAGCCTTTCAAACTTTCAATGAACCTCTGATTAAAGAAAAAAGAAAAAACCACAAAGGAGGAAGAAGGGGCTTTCAGTAGCACAGCATCCAGGAGACCTACATTTCAGTTCTCACTTTCTCTCAGCCCCTGCACTGGCAAAGCTGTTGAGGCAGCTGTTCAGTGTTGCTGCCATTTGGTGGCCATTCAGCAATGACCTCCACACAAATGGTGGTGCTGATGAGAACCAAACTGTGAATTCCCTCCCAGGCCTTGCCAGTGATATAGATGGAAGGAGGTCCTCTGGCAGTCTGAGATGCTAGAAATCCTCTCTCAGAGTCCAAATATTATATTTATGTCAGTATTATTTATAAAAAAAACATTTACTGGTTTTCCATGGGTCTTGGTATATGCATTGCTTTTAAATCCTTATCTTGTAATGGGGAGATTATGTTACAGCTTTAACTTTCAGCTACAAAGGTCTCCTTTCTGATTACAAACAAATGGTAAAAACAGGTTCAAATCTGTGAAGATGTAATAAGTTTAATATTTCTTTTTACCTAATTTGTGTCAAAATAACTACAGGAAAAAAAAAAAGCAGCTGTCCCCACTTGCTATTCAAAGCTACTCCTTGCCTTTAAAATACATATTTAGACATAATTTCTTATCTATTAAAGTATTTGAGAAAAGCATCATTCATCATTCTCCTTTCCCTGTTTTATGAAAAGAGGAAAAAGTTAAATTAATCTCTCCCTGCCATTCCTGCTTTCTCTGTATTTCTTCATTTCAGGACCAGAACCTTCTCTTAAAGGTAGAGACATCTCCAAGTATTTTTATACCTTCTATTATTTTATGTTATTTTATGTAAGTGAGAGGATTTTTATCAACATTTCTCAGGAAATGGGCTCATCACCCATCAGGAACATGAATATCAAATTAGGTTCCAATAATATAGTGTGAGTTTCCTGACATTTCAAAATATTTAAACAAGTTTTGATATCATGCTGGTTGCCAAGGGACATTACATTTAAGGAGACTTTCCCTGATTTTGCTTTAACAGTCCAATAATATTTTACACCTCTCCTGATGTTCAGTACTGTGACAGTACTTCTGCAAAATTTATGAATGTGACCTGTTTTATTTGATCATGTAGAACTACTCAGAAGAGCTTTCTTTTTATGGCAATTGCATTAGCTGTAAGTGATTGGACGAATGGTAGAATTTTGGCTGAAAAAAAGTCCCTGAAAATTTAATATGGGAAATTAATAATGAAAAGTCTTTTTAAGAAATCAAATCACGTGAGGGGGTTTTTGGTGTGTTTTGCTTCTGTTTTGTTTTGGGGAGTGTTTTAATTAGGAAATAAAACACCTTTTTCTTCCTTAGAAAATTGGTACCTTTCATTGTGCTGTAAAGATCAGAGACACAGCCAGAAAACAAAATTCTAAAAACCAGTTTTTCCAAAGCTGGGGTCTTTTGGGAAAAATATCAAGAACAGCTCTGTCTAAAAATATTTGGAAAAAAAGTACTGTAAATTGAGGGCTGCTCACTGATATTTGCTTATGTTTAAGGGATGATGAGAAGACTGATGAGAAGAAGCAAGTCTGAATAAAAGGGTTGTGTGCCTCAACTCTAAGAGTTCTAACAGAATAATGTCCACAAACTGAGGAGTTATAATAAAATAAAGGAAAGCCCTTGGGATTTTCTCAAACTTTTTAACCTACTCTTAAACAACACTAGTTTACTGAAATAATTGTCAAATTTCTACAGGAAGTTTTAAAAGGGAGTAAGATAATAATGATAACTATTTATTTCTAATCCAAGTAAGGTTATATTTTTAATATGGATCTCAAAGATATGAATCTCTCACCAGAGAGGAAGACAGACCCAAAGATTAATGAAAAAAATAGCGTAATCCTTGAATATTCTTTTATTATAAAGTCTCTGTGCTATAAATAATCTCTTTTCCAACTTGAAACAATAGTAGCAGAGTATATGTACAATTCTTACTTCCATATTATATATTTTTGTCTTGACAAGATGTAGTGCAATTGTCCGCTACTACAGGACAAGTTGACTCTTCTTTTTCCCTACCACATGTTTTGTAAGGATTTGGTAGTTTAATAAATGTAAGGAAAAATATTTACTGCACTGTTTAGAATTACTTAGCTGATACATAAGTCTAAAAGCTTCAGCTTCCAGAATCCTCACTAAAATGTGAGAAAAAACAAAAAAACAAAAACAGCTTCCAAACCAAACAACTGAAAAAGCCCCTAACAGAGACAAATATGGTTTGCATAAATATAGTATAGTGCTTACTAGAAAAATATAGCAATAATATAATTTATTTTAAAATATTCATTTATATATGAGTTGAATTTATGACAAATACATGTCCTTGTATTCCAAAGACAAGCAGCCACATGCAGTTATATGCAATCATCCCATTTGAAAATCCCTGTAATTCCTGCTGAAACACACCTGTTGCATCCTGGGGTCCTTCTTTCCCTAATCATTCAGGCATTCAGAAGCAGTCCATGGCTTCCTGCCAGCACAGATGGAGCATCTTTTTTCATCCAAGAGAAATTAAGGCTCAAGGAAAACTGATGTAAGTTTAAGTCTCTCTCTGGTTGAAAGTCATTGAGCCGTAGCAAACCTTGAGGTTAAGTTGGAGAGAGCTCCAGGCTGCTCCAGTTTAGGCATAATCAATAACATGGGCAAAAAGTGCAGGTTTCTGGTATTATTTTGCAGGGTATTTGCAGACAGGGATGGTTCTAGACAAGTGTCCTGAGAAATAGGCAACATAAGTATTTTGAACTGAGACCTTAATCCCTCCTGTTTACAGCAGTGCCTGGTGACAAAGGGACAGTTTCATGTATGGCTGTCACCCGTGTGAAGAAAGCATCAGATGAGCCTAAAGACATATGGAGGATTTCACTCAGAGCTTCCTGAGTGCTTGCAAGATAAGCTCAAAACTGACCTGTAAGCATATTTCTAAGAAGTAAAAGATCTGTCTCTTTTCACTGACAGAAAAATGGGTGAAATTCTTATTATGCTAATTTTAATGAGATATCTTCAATTTATTTTCATGGGACCATAATTCCACTCATCATGTGGTAAAGTTAAAAGAAGAAACTACGTTTAGTGTTAATGAGACCTAGTCTATATTTATTTTCATGTGCCAAGTTAGAAAACCCCAAGGAGTGAGGTAATTACCAAAGAAAAATGTAAAGCTTAGAAAAGTAAACATTAATGTAACAAAGATAACATTTCATACATTGTGTCTTCAAAGAATTAAATGTTATTGGAAAGATACTTAAAGCAAAAAATTTTGAAATCAGGTTGTAAAGGTAATAAGCCTCTCTCCTTGATAATCATGATTAGAACACACAAGTAAAGCTCTCAAAGTTCTTTGAGAGTTTTCAATATCTCTCTTTCCTTCCCTATCCCTAGATAACCCTCTATCCCAAATTTTCTCCATATCTCATGCATATCTTAGTGTATAGAAATAAATCAAAATAAAAAGTGTCATTTTCTCATTTTTATTTTCATTTAAGGAACATATTTGAAGACTTTATGAAAACAGTTTTTATGTGCACAGGTATTTGATACTATTCCTCTTGTAGATATTTAAAGTGAGGAAGTGAAATGACTTCATGACATGTCTTTGTGTATATGAATCGGTACATAACTGAAAGAAATATTCTGAAGTTTAGATAAAATATTTTTTCTGAAAAATAGGGAAACTATGTAGGTAGTTTATGTTCTTGAAAGCCCAAAGAGGCAGTCAGTACTTTATTAATTTACAAAACCACAGAAGAAGCTCAAAAGGATGAACATCTTTAGTTCCAACAGTCAGTTTGCACTAGCTGGGTTAAATTATAACATATTATTGATAGTACTTTTGCTCAGAAATCTGCTGGTTAGGGTATTGTACAGGAAATATTGAAAATTGCCAACAGGAGTCAATTGGCCCATTGGACAGGGAAGGATCTGATTCAGCTGTGCCCTTCTGCAGCTGGCTGGAGGGCCATGATCCTTTTCTTCAGTTAAATCTTTAACAATTGTTTAATGAAAACAAATTTAAATGAGGTAAAAGGCCTTCCAGTCCTTTGCTCCTGGATGAGTGATTTCATCACTGGACAATGATCAGGCTTGCAATAGCTTCACAACAATCTAATAAAGGAGCAACATCCTGTTGTCTTATATTGCTGGCATGAAACTGAGTGGAATGGAGGAAAAGCAACTTGCTTAATATCACAGAAATTGTCTGAAAAGTGCTTGAATCAAACTCTCTTAGTTCCTGTCATATTAACAGCACCATCCTTCAACTTCTTAGGGTATCTGAAAACACTGTGTTTGGTACAACTGGAGAAAAAGCTGGTAACAGCCAGCCTTTTAAAAATAAAAATGCACCTATTGTCCACAGTGCTACTTTTTCCAGTTGATAACAAGACCCTAGAATAGGTCATTATGTAAAATATGTACTAATGTGAGTTGAATTTAAAACCTGTTGTTTTTTTTTTTTTTTTTCAAAAATCAAGAGAAAGGTTATCCAATTATCATTCACAATTCTGTAAGACGTTATAAGAATACCAAATTTGATCCTGCTAGGAATTAAAAGGATGCTCTCTGGGTAATGTTTATTGATATGCTGTTATTCTGTTAGGATAGTTAAACAGAGAGAAGAAATGACAACACTGCTTGTACTGTCAAAATATGAGAAACATTAAAACCAGCAACATAGTGCAAAATAGGAGAGAAAAAACATGGTGAAGAGAAGTCAAGTCTAAGGTGTTTTTTAGCACCAAAAAAAGCGCCTTTATTTAAGCAAAAAGATGCTAAAGTTGACACTGTCCCTCTAAGCAAGAAGAGTCCTCCATCTAAAACACTTAATCTCACCCATCAAAACACAGTATTTCAAAATATCTGTGTGGAGGAATTATTTGTCATTTTTTTTCCAGACTGTCATCCTGATGAAAGAACTTTGTTGTTTTTCAAACAATACTCAGACAGCATTACTCAAGTTGTTCAAGATGCAAGTGGTGTTTGAAGCTTTAAAGACCGTGAAAAACATCTATTTAAAAATGGTTAGTGTTATCTACCTATCTCAATACATTAATCATCTTCTGACTCTATGCGTTCAGATGTGGGAGAAAAAATCTTAAAGTAAAGTTCAGTTCCTAAACTAAGTTCTTTATTACTGACTTTTTCAATCCTTCTCTGAAGCCCACATTAAAACTATACAGAATTTTGCCCGTATGCTAATCACAGGATGAAAGGAAAATAAATAAATAAATGAGGGAAGAAAAAGTAAAGGACTACATGATTCACAATGTCCTCCCTAGTAAAAATAGAAGAATTACACTGCAGAGGCTTTGCCTTGTGGGCTATAGCTGTTCAGCCCTAAATAAACCCTAACTAAAACACTAAATAAAATACTCTGTTATGAAAAAGAAATGAAACCAAATTTTTCTAGAATATCAGATGGATATCAGAGGGAATAACTAAGCCTGATATTTTGACACAGAAAGAAACAAAGAAAGCAACCCCTGACCTCCCCCTCCCAAAAAAAGCCAAACAACCCAAACCAGACCCAAATTAAAAGCCTAAGTTCTATTTCCTCTGCACTTGAATAAATCCAAAAATTGCTAGAACACGTTCAATATTAGCTCATTTAATAACTGAATGGAAGCTCTGTATACTATTTATCCTCTCTTGGGCTCAATCCATCTTTAATACAAATGATTATTCATGTATGTGATCTTTTACCAGTGCCATTTTTTACCTGAATTAAAAAGGAAAACTTTCATATGGTTGCATAATGAACTTAGGTCAGTAATTCCTTAAAGTGTATTTTTTAAAGCTTGTACAGAGAGAGGGAATGTAAAAGAGAGAGAGGCTGTTTTTGACACTGCTTCAGCAGGCTGTTCAAGTTTGTTTTTATCCCAATGTAATACACTGCTATTTTAATTGTAAATGTCACTATAATGGAGGTGGAGTGTTAAATGAAAAAATAAAATTAAACATGCCTTTACAAAGGAGCAATTAGAATTTTATGCTGTAGCTACAAAGATGTTATGGACAAGAGTAATGTAAATCCTGAACGTAGGAAATTTTATTTGACTTGGGTTGGCGGTATAACCTTCTTTCCCCAATTTCTATATTTCTATTTAACATTATTTTACATTATTACATTATGCCAAAACTGCATGAAATTTTTTTTTGTTCCACTGATACACTTGGGAGAAAAAAAAAGGAAGTAGTCATTGTTGGTTTTTTTTCCAAATATTCTTCAGATCTGAAAAAGAAGACTGAAACTTGATATTATAGCAGTACTGGGAACAGTTGCCATGAACTGGGGTTCGTTATGTTAGCTGATCAGTTTGACAGAAAAGGGTAGTTAGCATTTGGAGTCGACTGACAGGTTAGCAAGGAGAGAAGCAAAAGATAACACAAGTAGGTAAAAGATGTAATTTCATGATGCTGTTTTTTTTTCAGGAAAGACAATTTATGAGTTCCCCATATAGTCCCTGTTTGTGCCCTTCAACAAGTGTAGCTCAATGAAATTGTAGGGATCAAAATGGTGTCATATTCCTGAACAGGTAATTTCAGTGAGCCAGTTTACAGCTGCTGCTCAAGCTGCTGTGCAGGTGAGCTATGATCAAAGGAAGAAAATAGCAGAGCTACTCCAAAGTGCCTTTGAAAGAAAAGCCACTGTTTTGTGAAACTATACACGGAGATGAAAAGAGAGGGAGATGTAACTAATTCTTCTAGAATAATAAGGGTTAGCAGAAGGTTAGGGTGAAAAATTTGTAATGAAACATGAAACAGAAGGCCACTAACCAAGAAAGTCAGACACAATTTTAATTTTTTCCCCCAGCTACCCTAGTATTTTCCCTTCTAGGTGATGGCACCTCCAAGACCACAATTGACAAATGATGGGTCTTGATTTTGTACACATACCTCAAAAAGGAAAGAAAAAAAAAAAGAATGCCTATGTTTCCTCACAAACCTTAAAAAAACCCCAAACCAAACCAAAAAGCAGTGACATAAGGTATTAGTTCTCCATCTCTGTTGCTATATAATAGTGTCATTTTGGAAAGAGAGAAGGGAAATTTGATAGAACAGCCTTTATATACTCTGTTGTTCATTGAAACTGGCTGACTACTTTCTTCTACTTCCATGGAAGTTATAATACTGACATTTGTTAGAATTCCCTTCTTTTGCTTAGGTTACCTAATTTCCTCAAGTTGTAACAAATAGACATTTTATCATTGCTCAAAGATTGATAATTAAGTTAAAATTTTGGCATGGTATGGTTATGGGTATAGTTGATGGGTTGGTGCATTAACATTCCGGCTTTCAGATAATTGTTACAACATGCTCGGTGAGATAGGCAGTGTAGAGCAGCCACTTAATGCAAGGTTTTTCTAACATATTGCTCTCTATCTCTATCTGCCCTGCATCTTTCTTTAATAATTTCATTGTACTTAAATGAAATCAAATTTGATTCAAAATTATTTTGGATCAGAGAATAAGCACCTTATCTCCATATATTTCCTTAATTTCCTTTTATTAATATGCAAAATTATAAGGAAAGAAAGTAAAAACAAAAAGGAAAAACTGAAATGTTTTAACTTTTTTTTTTTAAATTAGTATTGCAGTAAACATAAGAACTGAAATCTGCATATTTATCAATTTGACAATTTGTTTCAAGATTTTTCAATTTCTTCAAATATTCTAGAGAAATATTGCAATACAGTCATCAGTACCAACTTTTTTTGTCCTTTTTTTGACAGGCTTATATAATATAAGAAGGATAAAGGGATAGACATAGACTATAATTGAAAAATGGCATAATTCATACTTATTTCTTGCTTTTTATTTACAGTTCTTTTTTCTTCAGTATCTATGTCTCTCAGTAACTGGATTGATTTATTTGAGGGGGAAAAGAAAAAGTTTGTTTTAGTGCAAGTTGCAGTTCACCTTGTTAATAAATACTCATCTCAACCAGTGAAAGTAATAAAATCATTAACTGTAAAAACCACATGTGCCTTTAACAAAAACATGCTTTCCATTAGGGAGAATGTTAATTCTGTTAATTTGATTATGTCTCTTAATGATGGTATTATCTATAAACCAAGATGTACTGGTTGTATCGGTGTGTTTTCAAAGTGACAGTTTCTGGTAGTATCAAACTGTAAAAAGCACCGGGGTAATCATTGCCACTGTAGCCTAAAAGCACGTGAAGAACTGTTAAAACACTAGAACATAAGATAAATTCTCATTCCATTGTCCCAAAACATTCCAAAGCATTTTTTAGTATGCATGTATGCTCAGGGGTTCATCTCAGTTTTGTGAATAAATGAGGCTGCAGTCCATATTTTAGGTGCTAAAAGATACACAGTTTTAATCTATTATGAAAAATGTTTTATGTTGTCACATATTCCTTACTGAAGAAGTTTGAAAGAAAGTAAATTATTCATAATTCAGGCTGTTAGCCTGGACTTCTTGCCGCCATTAAATTATACAAATGGTTGCTTTGTTTCATAATTATACCTGTATTCTTTGATGAACTGACCTTTTTCAGTCTGAAAACCAAACAGTTTGCATGCAAAGACCATATGCAATGAATAAATATTTATTCAGGGAGAATGTAATGTTTGAATTAGAACAAAAAGTCTCTTAGAACCAAACATTATTCAATTATAAAAGGGAAAAATAAATATCCAAATTAGTCTCAGACTTTCCATGCCAAACTGGAAGATTTCAACTTGAAACAGAGCAATAAATCAAAGAAAACTAAAATATTTAATTTCTTGTTCTTTCATGACTGGATTTTCTTTATGTTTTCCTCAGTTTACATCAGAGTCAGTAGGTTTGGGTTATTAATGTTAGAGTGATTGTTTGTTTCCCATACCAAAAGCATTCTGTTAAACAATTTCCCAAGCAGAACCCTGGTGCCTGGAAATGAAGATCCTTATCTGTCTCACTCTCATGCAGTTAGTCTGAAAATAAGGGTACAAGCTGGAGACCAGTTGTGCTACCATGTGTTAAGTCATGTACTGTAAGGCTGTAATTGCCAGTGAAGAAATTTTAAGTCAGCCTCAATTATAAAAGAGGTATATTAAAGTAAAATACATCACACAGCAGACTGAGCGTGAACAATAAGATGTCAAAACACCGTATAATCTTAACTCTACACTGGTATCTCCACAGCTTCTGTCTTGCTGGGAAAGTAAGTAGTGTTTGTCAATATTAGCTATTTGAGCATGACTATGGTTGGATGACTTTATTACTAAATCAAAACAATAGAGTAACATTTTTGGACATTAGGGCCATCTGTCTTTTCAGGTTTTTTTTGTGTTAGGTTTGCCCAGATTCAAAGTCCACGAGGTATTCCTGACCTAAACTGGGATAGAGGAGTAAAGGCTAAAGGAATATTTCAAATTCTTATAAACTAATATTGGAAAAAAAATAGATATCTGGAAGATTTAAATAAATATTTGCTTCCTGACCATGTAGGATTTCTTCATTTTACTTTACCAGCTGAACAGTCATTTTCTTAGGCGAGACCATACGTTCCTTCGCCACTGAGGTCAGCTGTTGGTACTTTATGGCATTGTTCCCAGACACTGGAGGAGTCTAGCTTATCCAAACATGACACTTTAATTTGAAAGATGTATGAAATATCTTTCCCTCTGAACAAAATCATATGGCCTGATTTTTTTTAATAAACATTCACAAAGAGCACTCTCTTCTATTTATTTCATCTGGAATCTTATCAGTTTTCTTTATAGTCAATAAGGAGTTTAAAATCTAAGCCCAAACTCTGACTTGTGTTTGTTTATTACTGTTTTAGCAATGTTATATGCCTACCAGCTCTGCAATTGAGAAAATTGTCTTCCCATGGTAGTTTCTAAAACAACAGACTTCCTTCAGAAAAGGCAACAGATTTAAAACCCACAGTACCGTTTTATGGACAAAATCAAACACTACTTACAGTGCTACATCTCCTCCCTCCTTTCACTCCACACAAAGCATGATAGCATGCATATATTGTGCAAACTCTAAAGTCCTGGTTAGCTGGGGATATTTTCTCTAAAATTTTGTTTTGGTTTTGTTTGTTTATTTGGTTGCTTGTTTTTTCAGGCTGTGTGTACAGCTGTTTCTAAGGTACATGTTTTCTATCAGCCAGCAGTCATTCTCTTTCCTAGTCTCCATATCTCACAACATCAAAATGCTGATCAGGGAACAAAAAGAATTGTTTACTTCTTCATGAGCTAAAGCTACACTTCGCTGTATTTCCCTGTGGAAGAGAATACTTTCACACAAAACATTAAAAACTTGGTAATTTGTTACAAAGTATTTTATACATACATAGCACTTGTTATGTATGTCATAAATTCTTGTCATGTTTGGAGACACTCTAGCTTTCAGCAGCCTTTTCATGTAGGTATAATATATTTGGATGCCAGGCACACACTTGCTGGGAGTCCAGCTTGGTTCACTTCAATTGCAGGCTTTCAGTCTCGGTTTAATCACAATGCAGAAATCCTCCCAGATGCATTAGCAGTGATTACTAATTTCACTGGGCCATAAAACACCTAGTGCCTTTGATAAGGTAAAGTTGTGATGCATTTGAAAAGACCCAGAAGAAAGCAATTACAGATTGAGAAGCACAGAATGTTGTGGTGTTTTTATGACTTTTCAAAGGAAACACTGTTTACTTTCCTGAATGACAAGTCACAGCTATTGGCTTGCTAGTCTTGAAATAATAAGTGTTAATTTTCTAGATTTAACTTGAGCTATGTAAAACTATTAAATATTAATTGTTATTTCTCCAGTTTAAATACAAATGTCATGCAAATATTTCAGCAGAATGTTGCACTTTCTCTAAACATATATTTGCCTTGGCATATACTGCAATCATTTGGGATTATGTAAATTTGCATTTTTTTTTCTTTTTGCTGGTCAGCTGGACATTATGCAAATTTTAATGAAGAGGAAAAATTAGAAAACACGGAATTTCCTTCTCTGTTGATGAAGTAATATCCAGACTTTGCATAAACAAAAATACAGAGCTGAAAAAATGCTGAAAAACTGGCAGTATACAATGCTTTGAATTTATTATAGAGACACAGGCTTGGGATCAGGGAGAAGGGAAATACATAATGATGCACACATATGAGCCTTCCCTTTAAAACCAGTAGAAGTTTCAGTGAGCTAATTTAGTAGTAAGAATAACTTTGATGCACAGTGTGCTGCATACTATTTTAATTTGATCCCTTCAGGAAAATACCTGTTTTTTCAGATTCAGTTCCATATATTTATGTGCCTATATTCAATTAACTACAACTACATTTTAAGCTTTCCTTTCACATCTGAAGTTCATTTCCAGTCTGTATTTAAGTTTCTTTTTTAAGGGTTGGATGGTGGTGGTGGTGTTTCGGAGAATTTCTTTAGATTTTGTTGCATTTCCTGAGATTTAGAAGGTTAGTTAGTTGACTTTTTGTTTGTTTTCCCAACAGGTCAGATGTTGAGTGATTGCTTATTTAATTACGTACCAATTCTATTTAGTGTCCAGGCAGCATTGCAGACGTTGGCACAACAGTAATCAATATAGAGGATGTTTGACAATCTTTACGAAGACTGAGCAGTACTTACACATGCAATCTAATTTCAGACTGACCATAAAATAGCAGTCAACATAAGTAAAGACAGTAAAATAGAATCCCAGGTATTGATTTATGTGGAACAGTATTTATTATTGTGCACTATTAATTTCTTTCAAGTTCTTTATTGTGAATGGTGCACAAGAAGTCATGAAATCAGTTGTAGTTTTTCTTTACCGTTTTTGCGATTTTGCACTCTTCCATAAACACATAAGATAGATCCAAAAGGGAAGAAAATGAGCATTTGAAAATTACTGAAAAATCATGGAATCACTGCAGTGAAAAACAAAGGTGAAGGAGGAGGAAACAGTCTTTTTTTTTACCATTTCTCTCCCCTCTTTTCAAAATCATGTCAAAATTAATGACTTGGAAAATCCATTGTTTAAGGTGATGGTTAAAAGAGGCTACTTGAAGTTAGCTTATGAATAGCAGCCCTCTTTCTGCTTTAAAAGTTTGGGGAATAGGTTTTGTCTTTGTGGAGAGCTTTGGCTGAATTACTGGGCAAAAGTTAATCTGCAATAACTTCACTACTTCTAAAGAGAAGTGAGTGTCTTCCATTACAGAAAATAGAGTTCTTGAAATGAAACATTATATATTATTGTTATTTAGCTCAGTAAAATCAAAATAATCTCTTAACTGAAACAGCTGGGGTCAGGGGTCCTACCAAAGACACTACTAATTGAAACTTTTGAATTAACATTCAGTAAATTACACGTGTTGCAGAAGTGAAAAAAAAGAATGCACAGAACAGTGTCCTCATTACCAAACGGAATTAGCCCATGCCACCTTTTTTTCTGTCCTGAATGCAGTAGTTAACATCACAAAGTATACAGCCAGTAACTCAGAAGGCCCATCTTTAGCATTTCTATTGCTTTTATAGGGATAAAAAGAAGTGGATTGAAGCAAGCAGGCCTAGGGTTTAGTCCTTCTGAGAGCATGCAGCAATCACAAGTTTCCAACACATTAGGCATCCTGTCCTCTGTACTTAAGCTTTAAATCAGTCTTTAAGTCTGACTATCCCTATAAAATTCTGCATAAATTTTATAGTCCTGGGGATAGAAACTTCTCTGCAGGCATGACATAAATGCAGTAGTGGTAGGAAGAGAAAGCTCTATCTCCTGTCCCTAAGTATGAAGATGACCTTTCTAAAGATACCTGATATGGCAACTATTAACACCAGAGCCCCAAAATTCCACACCCTTTCTCCTTGATAAACAGCTTCTTGTTGTAGTGTAGAATTAAACTCATCCAGGCTGTTTGACTGAAACAATTCTGATTCATATAGTCCTGGTTGAAGGCTGCACAATGCACATAAAGCTGGTGCATTTATTTTTAGTTCCTGTCCAACCAACCACCAGAGAAATGTGTGCAGATGTCAAGTTGCTTCATAACAATGATTCCATAGGGAAAAGAAAAGTTTTATTTGTTTCACATGGTGTTCCACACTTGCATGTATGTTTTTGGCCAATTTAGGTTACCAGTGGCATTTAGAATAGAAGACAACATTTAATAAAATTTACCATTACAATCTTAAAAGCATAATATAGAAAATTAAAATTGCAACTTTCAGCAGGTGAAAATAAGTTTATTTTCTTATACGATCACCTTATTTTGACTGGAAGTTTCCTTCTCTAGAACTTTCACACTGTTTATATCATTTGCATTAAAACAATGGGGTTTTTTTATCAAAGCAAATCTTCTTACGATTCTCAATGTCTAAATACAGAGTTGAAGTGAATACAAAAACACTTGCCCCTTTGCACTGTTTCAATATCATGACAAACAGCTGAGTATGCCTTACTGATGTCCAGGCATTGTGGTCTCTCAAGTCTGTTAGAAGTTTAGGACTAATGATGGCCTCAAAGATGATGTTAAACAGCAGCTACAACTGATCTAAGCCCTGTGTTGTAAGTGAAGACAGCAGAAGAAGCAGCTCTGTTTAGGCTGTGGCTTACATGCCATTCATGTTATGCACAAGTTTGGGGATCTTTGTCTTACATGATTCATGTTTTGCTCATAGTCATAGTATTCAAAAACCATTATAATATTGAAAAAAAAAACCAAAAAAAATAAAACCAATAATCTGTAAGTATTGAAGTACAGTGGACTTTTTTGTTTCCTTTTCTTCCCAGAATTGCTGTCTGTCATTTAAAGTGGTTATCTTTTGTAGTCAGGATGAGTTTGACTTCACTAGTTGCTGATTCTTCTGATGGTCTGAAAATTACATTCTCTAGCCTTTGCAACATTCATTTTAAGATTGTTTTTCCATCTTGGAATGTTTGCAGTAGTCAAAGAAGTCCCTGAGTTCAAGAGTTATGAATGAAACTTGGCAGCCTATGACATGCAGGAGGTCACACCAGGTTAAGATTTTGTAACCTTTAATTATACAGGTGTCATATATTAAGTAGGATTAAGGATTGCAATTGTGCTCTGATGCAGAAAAGTGTTGGAAAAAATATGAAAGGATTATTCTTTTCTTTTCTTGGGGTGCAATCAAACATATCTAGATCTGGGTGGGTCCTTTCAGCCTCTTTTATGTTTGGTGAAGACATGAAAACTCTTCATTACACTGATTATACAAGGAGGTTGGGGAATTGTCTGAGAACCAGACTCCACTTGGTCATACAGACTCTGCACTTTTGCACCTAGTAACTTTCTTGTACAGTCAGAGTTTACACAACTATGATACACAAAATCGATCACTGAAATACTTTGCAAGTTAGATATGTTAGATCTGCAGAAGCTGAATAATATTTTTTAAGCCCACCTGTCAACTTAAGTTTCCATCATGGGTCCAGTAGCCATGGCCATCATAGGCCATTTGGTTCTATGCTTCTTGTTGAGATACCTCACCCAGACTGCAGTGTTTCCATTTAACTAAAGAGATGATCTTAAATTAGGAGTCTGTTACACCTAGAACTTCTATTATCATATATGCTGCGCTGATTATTTGCAAAATCCTTTTTGCATCAGAAAGATAGAAAATAAAATAGTTCAGTGTAATTGAAAATAATTCAAACAAAGGAAAGATTTTAAATAACTCTTACAAAAGGCTTTTTTCATTAGAAATTATATAAAAGGCCAGGGATCAGGCCTTAGAGAAATTTTACAAATTCAGATTTGCTGAAAAGACCATCTGCCCTTTTAATGGAAGGAATGGAGGGGATTTTCCCCTTGAAATACCATTAAAAAATGAATGGCATAAAATTAAGACCATTGAGTTAACATATTTTTGTTGTTTCTCTTGAAAATATGCATATTTAAAATGTTTACAGCATATAAATATTTTTAGAAATTCAGGACTCTTATTTATCTTCAAAGTCACACTGGATGTAATTTTCCTCCTGCCAGAAAAAATGTAGATGGTTTAGAAGAATCTGTGCCAGACTGCCATTTATAAGATTTCAGTCATGTTTCCTTTGTATCTTTCCCCCAATATCATTATCTTTGATAATCGAAATAAGTAAGTTCCTCTTGAAGAGCAGTGGTTCACAGAAGTCTTATGATATAGAGAAAAATTGAGTGTCAAATTTTAAAAATTACTAATATGATAGTTTCTTTAGTAACAATTATAAGTTGTTAAAATTATAATTTTATGAACCTGAATTGCATAACATTGACACAGGGACTGCATGCAATGAGTAGCCTTCCTTTTCTCCTAAGGATCTACTACCTACTAAAATTCCTCTGCATAAAGGAGGAATTTGGACTTGAGGTAAACCTGATTAAGCAGATCTGTGGTTTTAATTTAGTACATGAGAGCATCGCTAGTCCCTCTTGTTTGGGTGCAGATTCTGCCTTTTCTGCCCTTGTTTGTTCATTTGATGATATTATAAATGAATAGGAAAAGGATCAAAAACCTCCAATTGCTGTAATATGAGGACCATGTATACATATTCTTTTCATTTGAGTAGGAAAAACCCCAAAGCTTTTCTTTGATTTCCATAATAAACCTTGCCAGACAGACCATGAAGAGTAAACAGGCGATCTGCAGTCAAGCATGTAGTTGCCCTTCTATAGGGTCATGTGCTGAAGTTATGAAAAGAACAATTGCTTACTCCTCAGGGAATCTTGTTCAAGATATTATAATCAGGAGGAAGACAGAGAAGAAGTAAATGTAATCAATGCATGCAGGTTTTGATTAAAATGTCAAGAGTATGTATATTCCTTGATGGCTTTTTTCATATTCTCAGGTAACACTGGAAAAGATGGATCTATTTGAAGTATATTTCAGTTTTATTCCCATCCAGAGAATACAATATCTCAAAAGAAAGAAGAAAGTCTGAGGGGACATTGTCATCTCAAATTTAATTTTAAAGGGCACCTCAGGGCTTACTTGAAAGGTCCTTGTTCAGAAGTCACCAACAACAACCTACCTCATGCATAAGAGGTGGGGGTAGAGGCCACAAATTTCAGAGAAGCTATGTTCCACATATTAGAAACAGGATACTTCATGGCTATGTCAATGTCAATATATCCTGGGGACTAAAACTAGTAGATCTGTAGCAAGGAATAGTTGATGCTAAAAATCTCACTTGACAGAAGGTAAAAAGTTCAAGTCTCATACTTTTGGTTTTTTTTCTTTTTTTCCAAATTCACACAAGTTAGTCTATGCCCATTTGCAACTGGTGTTCGCCAAAATTCATCCAAATTTCATCCAAATGAAATTCTGTTCTTTTGTTTTGAAATGCCTCTATATTATGCTCTGATCTCCAAATATGTCATATGGAGGTGCACCATAACACCTGCAGAGACCTAAACTCTTGTAGGGCCACAGTCCAAAATCATGCTTCAGGTTAATAACTGAAATAAAGGAGATTTACATGCTGGCTGGGGCTCATCTGGCCTTAATTCCATCTGTAGCCTGGTGGCTAATGCTATATAGTACCTAGGTAAAATGGTTCTGGCAGTAATTATGGTAGGAATCATAGGAATTTTGGCTGGATGGGACCTTTGAACTTTGTGCTATGAGTCAAGTTTTAACCCCTTAGACCACTGTGGCAGCAGCAGTTATGGTGCAAAATACTTTACACATGTGTTCAATTAAAACACATAACTTCAGGCATACGATTCTGATAAAAGAACACATGTAGTCATTAAAATTAGTCTTTAAAACAGAAAAGAGAAGAACCAAGTAAAGCTTGGATTCCTTTTCACTGCCTTAACTAACAACAGGATTCAGTGGGAGAACTGTTCCCACTCGAGCTCCTGTACTTTTTATGGTGTTTAAGGATATAGACGTGATAGCTGTAATATACTGTGTAGTTGCAATGTAATTCCCATGTTATTATTATGACTTACTTTATTATCAAAATAGAAAATCAGAAATTCTTTATATGTAATTTATTTAATGTGGAAATGGCCATGACAAAAAAAAAATCAGTCCAGTTTTGATATCCAAGGAAGTGACTAGTGGGATACAAGCAACTCCTCACTTAGTTTTATTGAGAGTAGTAGTCTGAAGTAAACTGTGACAAAGTCAGTGCAAAACACTAAACCATGCAGATATCTTAAACTCTGCCTGAATGCTTGGCTGGCCAGGACAAAGCATTGCAGAGTTTGCACTCTTCATTCACCTGGTGCTTTGAAACTTTGATTCAGTGTGCATAGCAAAATAAGTGCCTCAGTGGAGCGAGGTCCCTGTCCTTTCACAGTTGACAGGCTGCCTGCATGTGTCCCTGGGGCTGCCAGCTGAATCTTCAGCTTACCTCTGCACATCTCAGCCAAGACCAGACAGAATATTTTGGTGCTTTGAAGCCCCTTTGCTCTTCAGCCAGCTCAATCCAACAGTAGTGAGAGCTCATTCATCCCTCTTGCTCACACAATGAGACTCAGTAAGTAAATATCTGATGTGAGCTGCAACACATGATTTTATGAGGAGGGTACAGCAGAAGTTGGCAATCCTTGTTCTATAATCACCCACACACATGCAGGAAGAGCCATCCTTGCCTCATAAGGGATATTTCATCTGTTCATGTGGTGTGTGCACTCTCACATCATTTCTAGGTTGTAAACACAAAATTCACCAAAGACTTCTTCTAAATCAGTCATATGTTATCCTGTAGAAGTTCCAACCCCTCTCTCTGCTGAATGCATGCTATACACACACATTTATACATGCATAGGTGCATATAGCAAATTGAGAACAAGAAATTGATCATTTTAAGTCACTGCTAGAAATAACTTCATAAAATTAATAAGGGAAAAGAAAATGTAGGGAGCAAGCACAAAAAAAGTACTAAGCAGTAACAAAGATATTGGTAAAAATGTCAGGATGAACATTTGACTGTAAATATGGACTATATTTTTATATTCACATATATAAAATATGAATTTTCTATCGACTACTTGAGGGAAAAAAGCCAAGGGAATGTCATGTCACGTGATAAGGATTTTCCCACTTTATCACTACTAAGAGGCCAATAAGGGGCATTTATTAATGTTAAAATTATAATATTATCAAATCTAGATAATATGTTTTAGTTAATTTTAAAAGAGCTAGCTGCTGGAAGCTTTGGAAGATAAAGGTCAATTTCCACTAAGTGTCTGGAACTGTTGAAATTAAAATTGCCCGAGAGAAAACCAGTATGGTGCCCATATCTAAAAACCATGAATAGGGTAGGTTATGTCATTAAAAACTCATAAATTCAGTCAGTTAGGCCATTACAGTTCTGACACTGATCCCAAAATTATGGAAGAACCAATACAAAACTTTATTTTCTCTCTCTTCAATATTTCTCTTTACTAAGGCTTAAATTTTTTAGAAGTAATTAAATGATGCATTATTTAAAATATTTAAAAGTAAGAGTTTAAGGAAATTTTTTGTATTAGTGATCTGATGGTAGATGAATAAGTTCTTCACAATACATATTACTATGCAGGATGCATTATACATTGGGCTTTGTATAGATATGGCTTGCTAAAATACACTTTCAGTAAGGGATGTCACACAATCTTCAGTTCTTATTCTGCCTCCAAACTTTAACATTTTTATCATTTACACAGATTGAAAACAATCACTGGTGAAATTACCAGATGACTGTTGTCAAAGTTATATTAAACAAATTGTTAAATGATGTTAAAACTCTGTTTTTCACAGCAAAATATGCACTATTAGAAAATATTTATTTTAGTATGGACTAAAATAAAGTTTTGCATCCCAGAGGGAAGAATGCAGATAATGATGGATGGGAGAAGGGTACCTCAGAGAGTAATCCTATCAAAGGTATAAAATATTGACTAAGTAATGACACATTGAGTGCTATCTTCTAGTCTTAGACATGGAAAAAACCCACAATTTCATATTGATAAATGAAAACACTAGCAAAAGTATTACAGTCATTATCTATTTTTTTTCCTTATGTAAAAGAGCTTTGTATTTGCTCTTCTGTTGAGTAACCAAGATAGCTAATGAAACTAGAAATCTAAGAAAGGACCATTGTTATCTTGGCTACACAGACAAGTCAGTGAAAGTTTCTTTGCCATGTATTTGATGGAGTAATGTTCAAGACAGTGAAACAAACAAACCCAGAAAATCAGGAAGAGAATAGGCTCACATTCAGAATCAACACAGAGCAGGTGTTGACAAGGGATTTAATCCAGGTGACAAAAACTAAAGACCTTGAATCATTATTGACTGCTGGGTCTGCCATGGGCACCTTGCCCAGACAGTAAGCCAGAGACAGATAATAAGATGGAGCTGTTAAGTATATGGTCTGACTCAAGCATATTTGGACTGGATTTAGATGTAGAAATAATGCTGAAGAGAATTTTAAACATTTCTTAAGAATTATTTTTTTTGTAAATAGCCTATGTATCATTTTGGTTTGTTGTACTGGTGAAAAAAAAAAACAAAAACAAAAACATCCACAGCAGGAGTTAGTTATCTGTGGATTTTATGCAAAGAAAAGAAAAGAAAAAAAATGATATATTGGAGAAGAAGTGTCAAAATTATTGGAACCATAGACTGTGATATAATGCTTCAAAATTTTGTTTCACAGATTAGTAGTTAGATACTCAGAATGTCTTTGCTTTGCAGATACAAAGAACAGGTCCTTGTAACTTTCAGCTACTTTTACATTGCTGCTGTGCTTACAATTTGGGATAAAATTTAGGTTGCTCCATGTTGTAGCTACATTCATTATATCTTCAGGAAACTTAGCAGGACTGTTAGAAGAGAGCAGTACACTTAACCTGTATTGTCTTCCTGCAGCTTCACTTCCAAATGTAGACTGATCATTACTTTATATTACACTTCTTTTTGCACTCAGAGTTCACATCACAAGTCAGAATGTTCCATACACCACTGAAGTGCTAATATTTCCATTAAACTAACATCTATTTCCTGATTTACTGTTCAGTACTAGGGCTGTCAGCCAGCAGCAAAACCTTGGTTTAATAGTGTGGAAATAGAATGAAATCAATAACTAGAGAAGCCTCTGACATTGTGAAGTCAACCTTAATCATGAGTCAGTTATCTCAGATTTTCTGACATAACTCAAATAGATTGTGCTAAGGCAGAGAGTGGTACCTGAGAATTTCTGACAAGGTCATATCCCAACAGTGTCAGGGACTTTCCAGCCCTGCCTAGGGCACTTGCAGAACACCGACCTTTAAAGCTTCTCCCTGTTTAAACTATTTATTGCCTGCAGTGTGAGGGAAAGCAGAGAAGGGAGAACGTGGAAGTCTGGGACAAAGATCACAGCTCCGGAGACCTCTAGTATGTGCTTTTGTTGGTTTTGCCAATTTATAGGAAAAAGCAATGAAGTGAATAAAGTTGAAGTAGTTAGAGTATGTTGTGACATAGGAAAGATGTTGCTGATGTTGTATATAAATAATATACTGACCAAAAAAAAAATTCTACGGTAACATATCTAGGAAGAAAGCAAAACCATTACCTTATCCAAGTAGCTGTGCTCTCAGGAGCCATACCATTTCCAGTGTGAATGTCAAATAAACCGTGACACTTGAAATTTTACTGAAAAATATAATTTTAAAAAATATACCACTAAGTCTGTTCTTTCAACTCCTCTTTTGTTTAGTAGTGACAGCACAGTCCATGCCAGATCACTGAAGCATTTCTGGCTGTGATTACAGTTTTGCGTTCTTTCCTTAAAGAATGTTCTTCCAGTGATAGATTCTTTTTTAGGATGACTTTTACAATGAAAGAAATGTAAAAAATATTAGCAATATTTTTACCAAAGGAAAGCAAAACTAATTTCTGAATTGTATTCATGTGTGAAGATTATTCTAATTCAGGAAAGACAAAGCCCTTATTAAAAACTTCTACTGTGATCACATTTGAAATATTACATGTTATTACCTCATAATCAGAAAATTGTAATGTCTGGATCTCAATTCCAAAAGACTTTGGAAAGACCTGGGTAACTACAGAAATGGAAAAATAGGTGAAAAAATGCAGGAAAAATTAAGTAAATTATGTATAATTTAGCTAAGGAACAATGATTAATGAAAATGAAAAAATACATAGCAATTCAGAAATACAGTGAGATATGAAAACTTATAAGCATGGATTATTTAGAGTACTTGAGGTACAGTCAAGTGGAACACTTAGCTGAATAAGCATGATCTGATAAGGCACCTTGGCACCAATTACTGTTACACTGATAATTCATTTCCCATAGGAAGTGTCTTTAACAGACTTGTGGTACTACTTGCAATTAAGAAATAATTGATCTCTGACAAAGGTTCTCCTTCTGTGTTCCATCCAGTCATTGAAAAGATCTATGGGCTCAAGCAGCTCTGCTCATTTACACCAGCTGAGAATTCAGACTTATTACTTGCATCAAAAAGATAAGAAAGAAAGGAAAAGAAACATGATGCAGAGCATGGAAGGGATTTGTGGTGCAAAGTTCAGTTTAATGTTCAGAGTCAGACAGAAAGAGGTAGCAGCATAGACACTGTAAAACAGTAGTGTTCTACTTCATTGCTTTAAGTTATTTTAGAAGAGATCTTTGTTTCAGATATCTAGGAATATCCTCTCCATAATTTCAGTTATTATTTTTGATACCATGAGTCCACTCTCCTCATGATGAAAATTTAAAGCACATTTTTTATCAGTCTGCTGGTCTAATTCAAAAGATGCATCAAGATTTGCTCTAGTTTACAGTTGTATTCTAAATAGCTTCCAAACATACAGCATTAGTCTGGATAAGGGTTTCTGTTCTTAAGATGAAGCAGACACAATAAGAAATCTTACACAACTTTATTTTTTTGTTTGCTGTGAACAGATTATATCCAAAACCTTACATGGCATTTAAAGACTTCTATTAGAAAATCTTTATTAAAAATGGGAGAATTACAAGTCTGAGTAGATTAATTATTTGTCTGTTTTGCGTGACTCTGAAACATTTTTTTTATGTTGGTGATTGAACATTAGCCAATCACAGAACATACAGAGAACATACAGAGCACATTTCCTTTCACAGAGAAATGCTGGTAGTAGTTTTTATTGCAAAATCCAGACATGAAAATTGATTCCTTTATAGTTATTTGAACCTGTAAAAAAAAAAACAAACTTAAAGAAAGTAAATACAGATATAACTGATGAATCAATTTACTCCGATGAAAGGAACATTCAAAGAAAATGAGACACTATATCCTCTGACAATTTTATGTTATTTTTGCATGAAATCAATCAATCAAAAGTATGCTAAAAATAAACTATGAGTTGACACCAAGCCATTCACATCCTTACCAGTGTTACATGACCATATATTCAAAGAGATGTAGTTGATATTTTCATATTTGTGTAGACATTCTTGGGAAGAAAGGCTTCTAGGAAAACCAAGAGTAAAAGAAGATATTTCTCTTTTAAAGACTTCTTGGAGCAAATGCCAGAGACATTTTATCAGAAAAATAAGACAAAAGATCTCAAAATTGTGCCTCTGCAATCTCCCTCCCTCTCCTCCCACAGGAGTTCTTCCCTCAGTTGTGGCTCTCCCGCTTTGGGTTCTGTAATGATTTGTCATTTGGTTTCACATTTTTACTGGTATCATTCACTGTTCTATAAAACCATATCAATACTTCTAAGCTGAGAATTCCCTTCACTTCAGAGAACATGACTGGAGAGACCAGTCATGAAAGGTAAGTAGAATGAAAAACGGTACAATACTAAAAATTGACATAAATTAAAAAAAAAAAAACTCTATTCCTGCTGAGAGCTTAATAGTGTCAGAGGATGATTCATCACTCGGCAGGACTTGTCAGAGGCAGTGCCAGGTGACAAGATGGAAAAAATGAGGAGAGCAAGTAGGTGGCAACATGAAATTACTGGAAACACAAGCCCCTATATTTACAAGGGTTTTTTTCCTTCTTCCTATTTTAAACCTCTGTGAGCTCTAGTGGCAATTCTTATGCACAAAATCTCCCACTGGCAAAACACACAGTGCAGTCCAAAACAGCAACACCCTCTTTTAGCCCTGGCACAGTAGAAATACTCAGTTACTCTTCTGATGTGAACAGTATATGAATTGCCTCTCTGAAACTAGCATCAGCACATTTTTAGTTGTTTTTTAACTTCACTCTTTTGCTTACATTTGTTTTAGAATAGTGGTAGAGTATGCAGATACCAATTTTTAGCATTACCTTTTTTATAATATGCACCATCATTCCCATCTCAGTCTCTTGCAGTAAGTAACCAGAAGTACCAACATCCAAAAACTGTGATACCACCTGTGAAATAGTGGCTCTAAATAATGAGTAATCCATGTTAAAAACTTGAGTGTGAGACTTTTACTTTATTTTACTTTTTTAGAAAATATCAAATATTTTTTATGGTCTCATTGTCTGAAGACAAATTCTGTTTTCAAACAAAAACAACTTCTGACACAGACTTCTTTCAAACTGCACTAAGCCATGTGAACTGTTGTATGGTGGAGGAAAAGAAAATGAACTAAGATCTATTTTCTCTTCTGATCAAAGTCAAGAGCTGAATTAAGCCACTGTACCTCACATATTAGAGGTTAGACTTAGAGAAAATTTTTAGGCATCATCACTCAAAATATTGAGGTCAGGCTTTGAGAAAGCCTTCAGAAATTGTCACTCATATTGGAATATTAGAAATCTAAACTTCTCAATTTAAGAATGAACAGCAGTAGGCTATGAAAATGTGTCAGCTAAGAGTGTGGGTAACTTTACTATGCAAGGGGGGGCCAGGCCACTAGGAAATACATTGGCTGTCATATCACTTGATTCGGGCTTCTACATCAACTTCAAGCCTAGTGATAGATGCAGTCTGAATGGCCCTAGTGATTAGACCAGGCAGAGAGTTGGAGATTTTCTGTAAGATTTTCCTGACCCTCAGGGTATTTAGTCTTTCTGTTCCCACTTCCCAGAGCTTGCCCTCAATAACACCATAGCCTGGAGAAAAAAAAAAAAAGAAACACACATTCATTATTCATTTTGCTGGAATTGTACTGCCCTGAAAAGAATGAAGAATGCAAGACTAGAAGCATCAGAGGGAGTAAACAAGAGGGAGTCTGATGCTGCAGGCCAAAAAGGAAAGTGCCTTTGCCATCCCAGTTCTAACGAAGGCAAAGGACCCTCTACCAGAGAAAGCAAACTGTCCAAGAAAACTGAAAAACTACCAAAGCTTGCATACAGGCAGAACATCAGCATCACTGACCCCTTTGAAAAAGAACTCCTTAAGGCATATAAGTGTCTAAGGGACTCCTATTTACTTCATGCTACCTCACCCTGAGAAAACACTACACAAGAAACAATGTTAGGAAAACATTAAGTCTACTGGCAGTAGGACAATACCCTGCTTCTGCTTGATAAAAAACTGGGGACATTAGACTGTCTGCTAATAATCCTGTCTTCCTTGTGCTGAAGATCCATTAAAATATAAGCTGTCAAAGAGGCTAGAAATAATCCTTCAAAAGAATTCGTATAAAGAATTGCTTTCTAGAAGTGACTAACTATATGACCTCAATGGAGAGCAGCTTGAGATAGTTTCATCCAAGATCAATGCCCTACCTAAGAATGATGGACAGGAAAAATAGCTTGAATAGCTTGAAGGAAAGTGAGGCAAAGAAAAATAATTAGACTGCTCTGTAAAATGAAGCATAATCAGAAAACAGAATAGCTTTATAGAATCAAATTATCACCAGTGAAAGTATGGAAACAGATTCTTACAAAAACTATGAAAGCAGTTATAGGTATGGTGGTTGCTTTATTCAAATAAACATAGAAAAAATAAAGGCTGTACAACTTAAAATGAAGATTAAATTGTCAGAGAAACTAGGCTTCAATTGTTATATTCCTGAGAAGTGGCTAAACATGCCATCTTAGGGTTCCATATGTTGTATTTTTAATGTTTCTTCAGTTTAAGAGCAAATTCTTTTATCACTAAGCACCAGCCTTGCAAACTCACCATGAGGTCTAGAAATCAACGTCAGCTTTTTCAGTTTCACATAACATTACCAGTTTTGCAGTAAGAATTTTGCTGAGCATTCTGTTTTTATGTAACCCAGAACTGTCATTTACATTCAGTCACAGGTAGAAAGTGGTCCAGCAAATGCCATGAGAAAAATGTATACAACAGGTCAAGGTCACCTCCATTTCAGTCAAAGTCCTTTTTTTGATTTTCCCTTTTTTAATTGAAATTGAATTTCAGTATTTGAAAGTAAATATATTTTCACCTGTAGTACATCTACTATTTATATAGTAGCAGATGCATTCTACACATCTAGTGCATATCTGTAAGTACAAGCTTAAGGAACTTAAAATAACAAAAAAAAAATACCCAACACATCAATATTTCTGCTGAATCTTCTCCTGTTGTCAGCCAATTATATTGATAAATTGCCAAGAATTTCAGAACTGCATTGTTGTCACAAAACTAAAAGCTAAATATAGGTCACATCTACCAAGTCGCCAACTTAACACATAGTGTTAACTAGAGCAAAAAGCAATAAATATATATTCACTACATTCCTGGGGAATCAAATTAGTGATTTATAATTTATGTTTTATCAATTGAGGGACAGGAATAAGGGACCAAAAATTAAAATATGGCATGAGTGACAAAAAATGAGAATGGTGAAAATAAATGCCAGGCTTCTTGGACAACCAAGAGGACACCTGCTTTCTCTAGGGTATAGCCTTTGGTGTCTGCAGTTCTGCTGCATCATACATGCAGATTTACTGGCACCTTAGGAGGCAAATAAACATTTTATCTAAATTGTAGTGTGAATTAGGATTCTCTAGCTGTGTGTCCTTGCAGCTAGGAAATGCAGTGCCTCAGCCTAAGGAAAGTTTAAAGCAAACATAAGGAATTAAATATAAGGGGGAATTCAACACAAAGCATGAGCAGAACCTTACCCTTTAATGAGGCTGAAAAACCACATTCCTCCTAACTTTGGCTGTCTCATGGATTTCCTGGCTCTCTGCAGAGACATGACTTGATGTGGCTTGCACTCCAATAGTCTCATGGTCAGAGAAGGTGGAAGAAAAAGTCATACTGGGGTTCTGGTTCCTTCACCTTAGACTCTTTATAAGAGTTTTATCAGAGAAGCAAGAATAAATAAGAAAGAAATGAAAATACTTCAGAAAACATAGAAGCTACACCGTTCTAAATATTTCTAGTCAGCTGTCTTGCCTCTGGATGGAAACAGAAATCCCTTAAGCATAACAACACTGACTGTTAAACATAAACTTCAGTTTAAAGTTCATAAACTAAGGGTATTGCTAATGCTTTAGTTTTGCCTTTTTTTTTTTTTTTAATATATGCAGGACATTACTTGCTGGGTATTGTTGGTGAATGCTGAGCATATAAGGTTAGTACTACACAGCAGCAAGTGAAGGAAGAGGTAATTCTCCTTTCTTACAGAACCTTGTTGACTTTAATACAAGTTTCACACAGATAGGACACAGTCTTATCTTTGTTTTTGAAAAGTGTGCACCTCTTAAAATAAGTTTAATCATAAAAATATTGAATAAAATAAAAATGAGGGTGTAGCAGATTTAAAAATGCCTTGATATTGCTACTTTTTCAAAGGGATAGTAGACCTGACTATGTATTCTAGTGGTCCATGTAGAAAGACAGTTCTTACTTAAATTAACATAGTCAAAGTAGCTCATACCAGGACTAATACCTTCTTTGTGGAAGACTACATGCATAGGCAAAAAGGTAAATTTTACTGACATTTGACTGTTGAAATAAACTTTCTTTTCCACATGTCAAACTTACTCATCTCCTTGGACAAATTGTTAATTCTTTTGAGCCAGTGTATCTGTCTAAACATAATTTTTTATCTAATTCAAATCAATTAGTTGTGGCACCTTCATACCACTGCTTAAAATTTAGAAGTAACAATATTCTCAAATGTAAAATCCAGTTCCTGCTTACAGACATCAACCCACTTCTCCTTAACTCTCTGATTTTTTTTAATTAAATGTTTTATTTGTGTGTTTATTTATCTTTACTTTTTATTCAGGGATAATTAAAAAAAGAGAGCACTACAAGGTTTGGAATAAAGCACATAAACACTTTTCCCAGTTAATTTTTGCAAGAAATTGAACTGAGCATGTGTGAAGAATTACTGCTGCTAAGGAGGATATTAAAGTGCTACAAACTAGAGCCAATGCTTAAACACTGATCTTTGATACATGTAAGTATACAACAACCTCCTCATGTAATCAACATAAAGTATATGCTGCTCAGAATTTTAATGGCAGTAGTAGAAGGACATTTGCCTATGACAATCAGAGAATGAAATTCTGAGGAGGTCACACTTACATTGGTTCACTCCACTTCAAAACGTTCTCAACTTAAAACTCCTATAGTCAGAGAACTTGTTTATCATTTGCTTTTTAACACTTGGATTAATTTAGGAAATCTTGTCTTTGACATATAAGGAGGATCATACTACAGTTCCCCTTGTTTTTACCTAGTAATGTGAGGCTGTATCAGCATATGGGAATTGAACTAGGATGTTAGCTGCTGACTCAGTGCATTATTTCCATATGTTCTTAGCAAAAACCACCAAACCAGTGTCTAAAATCTAATCTGAATAACTATGGCATATTCTAAGATGGCATCTGTACATAGTCTAGCAAGTTGACACACAGAATAGGACTCATTCTGTCCACAAAAAGCAAAAAATCTAGAAAAACAGAAGAACTGTGTTGGCATATATATTGTAAGCCTACTTGAATTATGGTGTTCCTCCTGTGCATTGCACTCCATTGTAAAATCAAGCTAGAGATGAATTTACACTCCAAGGTCCTGGGAGCCAGTCTGTGCCCAGAAGTACAGGCATAATTCTTAACAGCCATGGGAAAGCTGCATCATTCTCCCCAGCACATCTCACTTGGAAATCCTTCATGTATTTTCACAGAAAAAGAAATAAAACTCAAGAAAACTATTGTAAGATCTATCAAGTGTTGAAGGATGAGATATGGGACAGAAGACAAATTATCAGTGTGTCTTTCCATTTACAATGAATTCATTACTTTGGGAAGAATAGAAACAAGGCTTCTGGAAGGGAAGTTGAGAGAAAAAGAACAGTGATTGCACTCTGATTTTTTTTTTTAATCATGTCTGTCTCAGAAGTTCTATATAATTGCTTTATGAGACTGGAGAGAGCAATAAAGATTTAAAACAATAGGCATTGCCAGTTTAGTCAGTAGCAAATATTACAGAAAGAGGATACTTGCCAGATAAGTCACCCACAGAGACAGAGTATTCTGTATTTAAATCTCATAAAATGTTCTTCTGAACTCTCAGGGCTTGTGAATAGGAGACTATTACCCCTCTCTACAATTAATTCTGTTAGATGTTTTCCTTTTATTTTCCTGATTGAGAGCAGCAATACTCTACTCTGCAGAGCTTTCAAGTAGTTCTGGGATCATGTCTTTTATACTCTTTCCCCCCTTCCCCCCTTTTTCTAATCCCTACTCTGCATGTACTGTGTTTAAATCTGCATTACCAAAAGCAGTATTGCCAAAAGCTGAAACTCACCATGGGAGGTTGTTTTTGCAGAAAACTGCTAAAAGAGGTACTTTGTCACACCAAGAAATATTTTCATGAGTGAGGCTATGCAGAAAATAAAGCCTTCACATTAAGATATTCTTTCATGTAGAAAAATTGACATGAATTTCAATCCTGTTTGGTAACTCATTTTTTGAAGGCAAATTAAAATCAGAATTCAGCAGTTAGAAATTTCTTTCCCTTGTCCCACTGTGTTAATACTTCTGCTTGAAAATATTAATTTATTTATTTTTAATCCCCTCATTATCAGTTATAACTTCTCTTTTGTCTGACAAAAGAGAAGTTAAAACACAGAAAGTCTGGATGTAAAGAGTAACTAAGTCCTAAGTTATGGATGTACTCCCCCTGGCAGAGAAATATACAGTACTGAAGAGTGGTTTAAGCCATTCCTATAGTATGCAAGAAAAGCATGTGGCTTTAAGTAACAGTTGCCAAATTACAATTTAAACAGGGTATTGTTTAAGTATAATTAGTTTTATGAAAAATCCTATATGCATGAGAACTGGCTTGAAATGTTATTGTTTTGTAGGTTGCTTATGCCTGCAGCACTGACTTTGATGGCTTTGTCTGTATAGAGTTTACAGCATGTAAAATTCCTTAATATCTTCACTGTTTAGTTAGATTTTGTTCATTATAAAAGTACTAAGAACAGACAAATCCCCAAATCTTTTATGATATAGGAAATTACCGGTGAGTATTATTTGGCATTTCAATGTGAAGGCTGAAAGAAAGGGGTTTGAAAGTTTCATTGCTGTGACCTCAGTCTTGCGTCATTAATATTCTATATTATTATGCAAAAAAAAAGTTATTTTATCCTTATTAAAAGTCTGGTGAAGTCATAACAAGAGACATGCAAATACTTTCTCACTGTAATTAACCAGGCTCCATGGTAACCTATATATTTGTAATTCTGAGGACAATTTTTATGGTGAGAAAAAAAGAAGAGTTAGAAGAAAAAAAAAACTATAATATTTTAAAAGTTGAAGATTACAAAAATTGTGTTTCTTCACATCTCAAAGTACAATAAACTTATGTAGGAGAGCTCAGTTTGGCAAGCACCTTTCTCACTGATCTTTGAGAACTTGTAAAAGATCTATCTATCGTTCTAAACACTTTATGGAAAGATTTTCCTTGGTTTAATATCAAGTTCCACTTCTAAAAAGGATGATTAATTTGTGAGGGAAGTATTGTTGAAAATGTTGAGAAAAGTTATTTGATCCAAAGAAATGGATGCTTTTTGTGAATGCTTGGAGACCTTTCTAATGAAACATTTTATGACCCCAGGGCAAGATGCAGGCAACATCTTCTCTGATCACACTTTTGTAACCAGATAATTCTGACATAGATCTAGGAGAAAACTTTCTGAGTTTGACTAATATTAAGGAGTTCATGGAGCAGTTAATTCTAGAAGAGTAAATGTTAGAGGAAATTTGTGTCTTAACCAAAAAAACCCAGTGTTAAACTGATGTAGCCCAATAACACAGAAAAAAACATCCTCATCCTCTTAGGCATTCAGTTAAAAAGCCTGAGATGGAACATTCTGAAAAAGTTGCCTACTTTAGGAAAAAAAAAAAGCCTAAAACTACAAAAGGAAAAGATTTTTTAACACTTAATATTACTGTAAATTCAGTCACATACCAGAGGAATGCTGAGCACGGATGTTATAAGACAGTGTGTGACACTGTGTATGTGTGTGTGTTTCTATGTGTGTCTCAAAACGTTTTGGAAATTTTATTTTAATGTATCTGTTCTTCCTAATATATTGATCTGCAGCAATTTGGAAAGCAGATGGTTAAATGAATGGTCAAATAGTAAGCTCCTGCATTTGTAACTGCAAAGAAAACTCAAAAGGTTATGAGATATAAACTCAAAAAGGGAGACAACCATTTTGGAATTTTTAATATTAAAACTTCACACTTCATCTGTGGAAATTAATGTTTAAATAGAATTGCATGTAAGGCAGGTATAAAACTAAGATAAAGAATAGATGATGAATTAGATAATTTTTTATTTCTTATTAATTTGTATAATTTTCAGACAGGTGTACCTACTATAATTTTTTCAGAATCAATAAAAATTATTTTTCTAGTAGTGCTTTGAGTTTTGTAACAGACTCAGAATACAGGTATATTAAATATTTATTTAAATATGATTATGCTTGACAGATATATTAAGTTTATACCTACTTAATTTAATTTATGAAATTATAAACCTTACAAAAGTTAAGCTGAACACAGTGATAACTAAGTCCTGAAAGGAATATGAAGCAAAAGGAAAGACTTAGAGATTTCCTAACATTCTTATTTTGTTGTCACAGTAGTAGATAGTTCAGAATTTCCTGCAGCTTTCATTTAAAAGAGTGAAATAAAAAAAAGAAGTAATGCAAACACAAAACCTAATGGCAGTGTCCTTTAAAGACAAAGTCGACATAGATTCATAGTTTTAAAACATTGATGTGTGATAAAACACAGTGCAAACAGTTTGGACTACTCTTCAAATGAATTTAAGCACATTCATGCTAAATGTAATTCTAATGATCTTTGGAGCTGGAAGTACTCTTTGACAGATAACTCTATAAGGTAGAGGTGTTGCTGAAGTATTAAGATGGAAAAAGTCTGGAGCTGTTCTTTTTTTCATCAAGAGTTATGGTTTGGTTTGACTGTGGCTGTCCCTCACTGCAAGTGAGGGCTTGAAGGTTTGAAATCATACGGATATTTTTAGAATATGAACTTTTTTCCATTTGTTTCATTTGTTAAAATAGTCCTTCATCTCCATAAGCAAGCGTTGAATTTCTGCCTCAGTTGACTTAGTTCTAATGTTATGCAGAGACATTTCAATTCTCAAAATATTTACTCTAAACTGGAATATTTCACATCTTTCAGTTATATACCCACTGAAGAGAACATATAAACTCATCTTTGTAAAAAGATTTTTAGAGGCTTTCTATCTTTTCAAATTCAGTAATCAGCTGTTTTACATCAGCTGATGACTCAAAATACATTTATTCCAATACAAAAATTCTTACGTAGATATTTAACTTTATCATTGAATGACTTTATTGGATTTATGCAGAAGAGAATTAATTATTTTGTTGAAAATTAGCAGCAGATTTATCTCATGTAAATACAAATATCTGAAAATAACCATCTCAATAGAAAGAAATGCCTAAGTATTTATCAAAGGAACTTGTGATTTCTCTCATATTTGGAGACACAGGAACAGAGACAACTGGCATATTTCCCAGGTATGAATGTTATTGCTGAAGTTAAGGTAAAACTTTAAAGACCTAAGAAATATTTTTTACTTAGCATGCTGTATGTTCTTTTTTTTTTTTTTTTTTGAGAGGACCTTGGCCTTGTCTCAAGATCTTCAGTGGGTTGAACTGCATTTAAAAAATGTCTCTCTCCACACTGAGACTAAAGGAAATTTATTTCTCTAGTGAGACAAGATATAACCAGTGAAATTTCTGTACAGGCTGATCACATACCATGGATTTATTTCTGCTGAAGATTACACTGTGTATTTCTACTGAAGTTGTTCTATGAGAAGCACCCAATTTGGAGTGAAATGGCACAACAGCAGGGTGGCTAACAGCAGAGACTCATGCAGGTCATCCCATGTCACAAAAAAGAAAACCTTACCACAAGTCTATAGAGGAATGGTTTGTCTTGACAAAGGAAAAGAAGTCAACTTACAGTAAATTGTAGATTTTATCAAACATGTCCATTTTTTTGCCCAACAGAGAACTGCAAGAATGTCCTAGAGACATTCTTTATTTAACCCAAATCAACAAACATTTACTCCAAGCCATTAGTAGCAAATTTACAGGACCAGTGAAGTTTAGCTTTTTTACTTTAATAAAATGTGGATTTCTATAGAAGAAAATAAAAACATGTAGAAAAAAAATCAAATTAAAGCATGATGTAGATGCAGTTACTGTAACAATATTGTGGCTGGAATTACTCAGCAAATGTAGTATATTTTTTAAAATTATCTCCATGATCAATATCCACAATATAGCTCATTATCCTGGACTACAAGAAATTCATGTCATGAATCATTCAAACAATCTGAATGAGACAATTTATTACAAGCTTATTGATTGAAAGTGTATTTTATTTTAATACTAAATCTCTTTGTTATGTGCCTGAAGGTAGATCACATATGCTACAATATTTTCTCTCTTTTCTTTGAAGGCAGAAGTTGTAACATTGCCAGACCTCATTACAAGACCTATTTTTTTCTCAATGTCTCCTTGCTCAAATCCATGTAATAAATGAGCATTCTGCCCTGAATAAAATTAAATTTCTACCTTATATTGCAGTGTAGAAAAGCTTGAGAATATATTTCACTGCATCTAAAAACTAAAATAATAAAAGGTTTCCCAGAGCTACTTTTATCTTTAAGCTGATCATGCATTCAGGGTTGTTTAACATCATTTTTCAATACGCCAATATAGTATTGGATGAAAAAGAGTTCCATATAGATGATGGATTTACTGGTTGTTGTGAGGATATATTTAACATTTTAAATTTTTATATACACACATAGATACATACAAACATGTAAGAAGGCATATGGTTTGCAGGCACATAGATGTATTTACTTTTTGAGGGTAATTAATTACAGTCTATATCTTAGTGTATTTTAAACAGATGAATTAATGTATATTCACATATTTTCATTTAACTTATGCAGACTTATTCAGAGTAACAGAATCTGAATGAGATTAAGTGTTTTAAACTGTAATATAAAGAGAGTAGAAAAGGCCATTGCGACCCTGGTTGAAATAATAGAATACAATGAAAACTGGCTTTAGTCCCTGCCTTTTGACCCTACATAATATGATGGACAAGGAGATTGGTTGAAATTTGCTGGACTTTATTTACTACCAGAAGTAGAGCATGCAAGAACTGCCTGGATGCTTCACAAGCATAGAATTTCAGAAACATGCCAAATGCTGTTAAAGTGAAAAAATAAACACACACAGAGCCTACTGACTAATAGCAGATGAGATCTTGGATAATAAAACATAGATCTCTTCTCCCAAGTAATAGGGAAGTGGTGGAGTCACCATTCCTGGAGGAATCAAAAAGACATGTAGATATAATGCTTAGGGTCATGGTTTGGTGGTGTACCTGGCAGTGCTGGGATAAAGGTTGGAGTCCAAGCTAAATGGTTCTATGATTCTGTAGTTCAGCAGCTTTATAACTGTAGATAGTCAGGAAGAATTTCAGTCCTACTACCGTTAAGTTATATGTTACTGGATGAATAACATTTCACCTTTCTGGGTTTTCTGCATCTTATCTCATCTACTATTAGTCGAGAGGGAGGCTCCATAACTCATAAAATGCATTAAAATATGATTCAGAGTCCTAGGTCCTTCATTATTTGTTTCAACACCTCTGCAGAGAGCCTAATGGATTCCATACACAACAAAACCACAAGGTTTGATCTGTAAGACCTGCAGGAGTGCCCACTTCAGTCACACCTGGGTTGCCAGGTCACTGCACAGAGAGCCTTCAAGGCAACCACTTGACACTATCCAGTGGCCTCCCTGAAGTGAGCATCCAGAGGTAAGACTGAAAGAGTGTGCACTGCTGTGTAGTAACAAGTCTCATACACTTCAGCTGTTTAACTGCGGGCAAACATGGATTGTTTGCCTTTATACGTGCTACAGAAGGTACACATGTTATCTGTGTGGAAAAAACAAAGAGGAGACAAAGTAACAAGCTACTCTGCAGCTAGCAGATGGTAACAAAAGAAAATCCGTTGAATGATTTCCCATCATGAAAAATTTGCCTAAACCACAAAAATACCCTGGTTCCTAAGATCTCTTGTTACAGAAATGGGCACACCATAACACTGCCCCACCTAGAGAGATATTTTGAGAGAGACCAGCCAGGTGCTTCAGGCAATGAGTCAGAGAACTCTGTAAAAACTAATTTTTTACGTAGCATGAACACCAGACATAAATCTGTTGACTTGCATTGTTTTGCAAGGATAACCATTAACATCACAAGCTTTGCATAAGGTAGTAATGAATTCTCTGGTAAATTGATAAAATATACGATTTTTAAAATTTCTGGTTTGCTTTGTATTCAAGACAGCTTGCTGAAAAATACTTTTGGTATAATCCTTTAAAAACAGTTAGTTGAGTATTTAAATAATGACATTGGAAACTTTATCTCATGCTGTTTGCAAAATAAATGGAAAAGCTCTTGTTTTCACTTTTGAAATAAGTTATTCTTCCATTCTACATGTAATGGTTTTCAGTAATAAAATGTAAAAAAAAAGACAATTTTTTTTTCTTTTAATCTTTTTCTCTCTTTAACAACCTTTTATCTCTAGGTTACCTTACAGTTTTGATGGATAGTGAAAACAGTAATATCCTGTATTCCAAAAGAGAGGCATTTGCATAACTGATTTATTGAAACATGATGAAGCAATTGGCATCGTAAAATATTACGAGCACTAAAAGTGCTTTTTTTCATTAATCACTCTAAATAGTTCTGACATTTTTTAAGGGCCAATTTTATGTGGAAATTATCCAAACCCTTTGGGTAAAACAATTTGTTATTTAAAACCTTTGAACATGGATTGGTGATACTACTTCAATTTGTTTCAGAAGAAAATTATATAGCCTTTTGGGGGAGAACTGTAATCATAGCTAAAGGACACATTTATTGAATTTAGACATATTCAGTAGTATTTGTTCATAACAGTTGTATTTATTATCAGTAACAAATATTACAGCTGTGCTTTTTCTTGTAAAAAATATGATTTTTATGGTAAAAATGAGAAATGGATCAACCTTTACTTTCAAATAATTATTTTATCAGCTTATTATAATATCATGGATTTTAATAAGACTGAGATGTTACATGATTTTGTGAAAGGGAAATAGAGAAGTTTTATTCACCTTCTTATTACAGAGCTTAGAAAATTTCAATACTATCTTCAATTTTTTTCAAGTACCTTAATTTTCCTCACAGAAAATAATATAGTAATATAATATAATTAATATAATAATATAATATAATATAATATAATTAATATAATATAATATAATATAATATAATATAATATAATATAATATA
>QUSF01000006.1:27142950-27364455 GCA_003676055.1 Chloebia gouldiae | reverse complement strand
GAAGGAAGGAAGGAAGGAAGGAAGGAAGGAAGGAAGGAAGGAAGGAAAGAGATATATACAAATATATTGCAAAGGTTCCTGAATACTTTACAAGTGACCTGATTTCTGAAGTCCTTAGAAAGGAACAAATCAAAGCAAAAAAATGCTAAAAAGTAGATACTCAAAATAGACACCTTACAAACATTTAGAATAAAAGTCTCATTAGTATTTGCTTCTTCTAAAGATGGTAAAGAATTTTCTTGCCATGAATTTTAAAAGTATCTCTTTCCATTATGCAAAGCAGTTCAAAGCAGAATTGCTCACAGAACAATAAATACAAAAAATGTACATTAACATCTGACAAAACACAGATGGCTTCCATGTACATTCATGCTTTTTAGAGATAAAATGACTGTCTGAGCTTGACTTCAAAAAGTTATTTGCAATGGTGATATTTCACGCATCACTGAGTTTAACTCAAGTGCTCTTTAAAACAAATTATTTGAATTTTTAAGTTACACTAGAGAATCATATATAGTTGGTAAATAAACTTAAATGCATTTTAAAGGATAGAAGTTGAAAAAAAAATTCTTTAGTCCTAGTATTTGTATTCAGCACCAGCAGCAGAGCAGCAGACATCATTGTCATCAAAAAGGCAGGAAATTACTTCACAGGGTCCAGATGCAGACATGTCTTAAAAACTAAAGAAATTTGAAAACAGAATTGATTCCTTGCAGTCTCAATGATAAAGAGTGTTAAATAATAATACTCTTATTTGGCTGACATGTAAATACAGAAAATTAATAAAATCAGAAGATAAAATGTTTTTAATCTGTCCTATGGATCTAAGATTTAGAAATGCCCATAAACTTCAAAATATACTATTTTTTGAAAGGTAGAACCATTCCATTAATTTGTAAATTATCAGCATAAATTTCCCTTTAGAAAATGTTTGTATATTTCACAGTCTAAACTTTGCATAATAAATCGTCTGTAGTTAAATATTTATATTGTTTGTCATATTCTTATCTCATTTCATATACATGGTAGTAATTTAGAATATCCATATAGTGAAAAAAATCCAAACATACTAGCATCTTATTTGAAATAGTTTTGGTGTTGTTTTTGATATTGCACATGCTACTGTCTCCTTCCACTTTTTACAGAACTTCTCAGAATTGTTTCTTTTCTGATTTGTCTGATTACCCTGCCCTTCAAATAATTTAGTGATTTGGGATTTTTTATGACTTATAAAACTCCTGTATTTATTCCAGTATATATTTTTCCTCTGCATGGCACTGCAGAGGATTCCTTGTGCACTCCTATGCACAATCAATAGCAGTTATACATATACTTTTTCCTTTTGTCATTTCTAACAATGACAGATTAAAAATTTTTCTGCTACTATTTGAATCTGCAGATTGGTTGTTTGAGAGCTACTGCTGTTACTCTATCTATATTTCTATATTTTAAAAAGTATCTGGAGCGGTCACAATCAAATCCCAAAATCTTTTCAGCCATCATCACATACATTAGTTCATACTTATTGTCACTTAGCATATGACTCCTGAATTTCTATGTTTATGTTTTGTTCTCTGAATCTTCACTGTTAACCTCTGCAACAGACCTGGTCTTCCACAAACATAATGGACTAAATTTTTGCAGTCAGAGTAGTTTTGTTGTAGTCAATAAATATATGAATGTCTGAACAGTAACCTGTCTGAACTGTTGTGGGAAGGATCAAGATAGAATTACATGGTTGGCATAATCAAAGGCTCTGTGATAAAAAGAAGTGCATTGCAGACTGCTCCAACATATGTTTTTTATTTTCTAATGAGTCCCTCATTTGGATGGCAAATGTATGCTTATATAATGGAAACTCTTACTCCTGTTAGCTAAGCCTCTGAAGTAATTTCAAGGCATATGTATTTGAACTGTTCTGTTTCCTTTTCTTTGAACACTTTTCAGATCATTGGACTTTATAAACTATATTTATAATCAACAAGACTGATTTAGAACAGAAATACACTTTTCATGAATAAATCTTAAAATTTCATTATGTATCTTCAGTGGAATTTCTCTTTATATGTAAAGATACATATTTGGCACAGTGAGCATACATAACAGTTCTTCTTTTAAGAATACAACATAATTAAAAAATCTACCTTCCCTTTCTAAGGCCACATATTTTTTTTCCTTGAAACTTATACCTGATATTTCCTTATCAGTGTTAGACTTGTGCTTGATATTTACTTACCCAGTACAGAAGGCGACAGGGTCTGATTTTGGACTTTCCAAATGTTTACTGTCACAGGATCTCAGAGGCAACTGTTGTCACTACTTTGGTGACAAATCCTACTATTAAGTCTGTCCAAGCTGGCTTCTGTAGAAAGGTCTGCTAATCTTCCCTCATGTTCCAAATGAGCGCCAGTATTTGTTTTTATTGAGATACATACTGAACCATGACATAAGAAGTTTTTCTTCAAAATAGGTATACTGTTTTGCAAATTGAATTGGTTATGTAATATAATTATCTACTTCACATAGAACAAATGAAATGTATTCATACATGTATTTATGTCTGCAAAATCATAGGACTAAACATACTAATAAGGTATGTGACCAGAAAGAGAGCTTTTGATGTTAAAAAGTGTGATCAAAGTTAAAAAGTGTGATCAAAGTGAAAAAAAGATAGCGACTTTGCAACAGTTAAGATCTCTAGAAAAACAAGTAGAAGGTGGAGATGCTGCAAGAGGCCTAAACAACTGTTTTTGGATGTCTGCACACTGAAGCACACACCACCTATATTCTAGTTTTGTAAATTTACACCCAAATGTTTGATTTTCTGTTTAAGATCAGAGGGCATGCTAGGCTATACTTTTTGGCTTACCATTCCATATTTAAAAAATATTGTCCACTAAAAATAATCTACACAATCACATTAGTTACAGTGTATAAGGAGAATGCAATAGACTATAATATTAACTGCCACATCATGTGCCACAGGAAGTCATGACCTTATACACATAGCTGTGTATACCTCATAAGAAAGAAAATCAAAAGGCCTGGTTTTAACTGTGCCTACAGCTAAGGTGAACATCAATATTTACTAGTCTGAAATACAGACACACACACATTAGCACTCTTTCAGTATTAACCACAAGGTATCTTTAGTACCGTTGAGTATTGAAGTCAATAAGAGCCTCTTTGAATTAGCCAGCTAACAATCAAGTACGAATCAATTGAGGCTTGTTTTATTTTGCTGTCACTGTAGAACAAAAACCTTACTTTCTCACACACACCCCAAAAATAGTTTATGAGATAAGCATCGTAGTTTTTATTTTAGTCTCAAATATCACCCTTTGATGTCAGTTGCATAGGAATAAACTCATATCCTTTTTCTTTATCACTATTAACCTTTTTTTAGCTATCTTTAATACATCCATTAAAGAAAGTACAGTTCATTGTGTTCCTGAGTGGAATTTTCCTTCTGATGTGGTATTCAAACTAATTTTACTTCTCGAATTAAAAAGGAGGAAGATTTTAATTCTGACAATGCCATGAAAGAGGGAGAAACTGTTTCAGGCCTGGAGGGAGCTCTGAACTGGAGTCAAGAAAAGAATAGGTCTTTTCATGATCTCTTTTTAAACTGTAAAACAGTTATTTTAAAATCAACAGTGCTGTTTGCTTTGCAGGCGTCACTTTGATGCCAGGCACTACCACAAGCCAACTGATAGGAAATGTTACCAGCTGGCAAGTCTACCTTCAGTTCACTTGAATAGTCACCTGGAAATTCATCCAGTTACCCATTCAAAATGTAAACAAGTGTATCCATTACTTGACTAAATTCTCACTTCATAGTTTGAGCCAAAATTTCAACTAGTTTAATGGAAGAAATCCATGAAAGGAAAGGAGTTTCCCTTTATTTTTCTAATTGAAAGTCTAAATAATGAATGAGTCCCAAAGGCATTAAGAATACACCAGGAAAGTATTGGTCTGCCCATAATGAAACTAAAATCTACTCAAAATAAGGCTTCTGTTATGGCTGGAGATTGAAGTATTACATACCTTAAGTGAATTTATTGAAGGAAATCACTAACACACACCTTCACTGGCAGACTAAACATAAAAAAATGCTACTTTTACCCCTAAAGTCTAGAAGCTCAGTTTGCTCAAGCTTTTCTCAAGTAGCAATACTCTAAAAATGCTTCTGAACATTACTACTAGAACCTTGAACAGGACACAAAAACCAGTATTTTAATAAGGTAGTCACAAAGAAGATGATGTGTGAGAAACAAGTAAATGAGTAATAAATACGTGGGATATTAAGATCTATGTTAAAAATGGTTACTTAAAAGTATCTACATAAGGTGAAAATAAACAATAAATAAACATAGAGATCAATGACTCTCAAATGCAAACTTTATGAACATTTTTTAATACTTCATTTATGTCTCAGATTTTGATTATGGAGGCTCAAATGGTGCATGCTACATTACAGTTTATATTAAAAGCTGGATAATTTACTCATGTCAAAGAAAAATATTATGTCTTTTAAAGTCTACTTCTGAAAAATTAATGAGTAGAAAGAGGGTGTGAAAAGATCTTATGCAGTATAATCTGTGATTATCTCATTGAAGTTCTCTCATTTAGGAGCTGCATGCTTCATTTCCTTCCCTCTAACATATTCAACTACATGCATAAAATCTGAATACATTTAAATATGATCCTTCTGATGAATTTATTAAGTATTTGCAGGAAAAAGGATGCTGATATTATTGCACAAAATTTCCACAAACAAATTATCCTATGGTCAGAGCTGAGGACTCCTGTTAAAAGAATCTTTCATGAACACTATGCTAAACTCACCCACAGATCTCTAATCTGGGTTCATAGTTACAATACTATTCTGATAGGTAAGTTGAAAAAATGAAACTTCTGCACAAATCAGAGCAATGCAAACCTAAATTTCAGTTCAGAAGCTGAAGCTGTTCCTTTCTTTTAGTGAGCAAATTCAAAATTAAAATGTTTCTTCTTATTATATTTTAACTTAAATATTTTTGACACAGCATTTATGACCAAATTTATCTCTGAAACCAGAGCTTGTTCTTTAGGACAGCAGTATATTAATGAAAGAAATGGTTATCGCCATTGAAGTTGCTTTAAAAGTATTTTCTGTTGATATTTTTAGCTAGTAACCTTTAAAATGAAAAGAATAAATCAACTGAGGATTTTTCTTTTTAAGAAAACCTTGATTTCCTTTATTTTATACATTGATTTGGAAGAATATCTTTCCCCTTTTCTCTGTTTCTTCCCTCACTATATCAGCCTTATATCTTGTGTAAGAACTTAAGCATTGTCCTAAAGACAAAACCTTTTCTGCATTATTCATTATTATGTATATTTTGCAATATAAAACTCTAGTCACCATTATTATAGGTTGTTCAAGTCCTGTAATGATACTAGAGCAAGATAATTCATAGAAAAGATCCAAAGGCAATTATTTTTATTTACCATTATTTGATATAATTGACAATTTTCTTTCTTACTTCTTTTTCCTCTTCCCTCTTTTCTGATTCTAACAAGATTTTTCTTCTTGTTGAATAGACAAAGTCACTATGGTGAAATCCTTACTCCTGGCAAAGAACTTCAGAGTAGAGTCAGTGTCCAAAATGTCAGCAACAAACAGCAGCACAGATGAGAACTTTAGGCTCAGGGGTAACTTCATTAAAAGGGTTTTGATCATACCTAAAATATTCTTAGGGTTAGAGCAGAATTATCATTTTGAATTAGGATCCATAGCCTAGGGGATAATGCAGAGAAATAATCAATTTTAAATAATTCAAAAGCAAAGTACCATTTGTTTGAGTGCCATAAAGTCAGTAAGAAATTAAACATAATATATGCTCTCTGTCTGCCTTATAGCTATACAATAGAAAAATAAAGAGTGATTTATCTTTAAGAAGCAGAAAAATATGCAGGAAAAGCAAATTCATTTTTATCTCAATGATTTTGCCTTTCCTTTGCCTTCCACAGTATCCCCCACAGGGATTTAGCAGACATTGAGAAACTACCTTCCAGGGCCTGTCATATTCTGAACATATAAAAACCCTTATTGACCCTGATTTCCATAGGAAATAAAATCAGACTCTCAGTATTCAACCATAAAAAGCATATGATTTGAGGAAAATAATTTTCTGTAAGTGCTCTCTAGAGAACTTCTGTAGGCTTCACTGGCTGAGCTCCCATGAAACCTAATTCTAATTCAAATGCATAAAAATCTCAGCTCTCTGGCTCTGCAGTACATACAGCACAGACTTGCTTTTAAAACCCTATAATCCCTAAAAAATTCTCTTGAAAATCTTATGTCTTGATAAAAACTTCTTTTCAGCTCTGGAAGCAAAATAGGAGTGCTAAAAAAGCCCCAAAATATCTTCCATTAACAGTAAGCAGTATTTCTTAGGAAGCTAGTAAAACAATTTAACATAACCACCCTGATGAAATTTAAAGACAGAATCTATTTAATTGGTCCAGTTCCAGCTGAAATTTTGAAACTTAACTTCTGGCATTAATTTAAACTTTGAGCCTGAGTTCTGGCAAGCAGAATCATAGGGCTCTTCCATGAGGACTTGACTGAAAAATTTGAAAGTCAGGATGTCACAGTAAATTCTGAAGATGTGCTGTCTCTGAGGTGAAATTGCTTGTTTCTTTTCATAGTCAGTCAAGCTCAACAAGCTAGTGATAAATCTTTGTCTCGGGAACTCATGGAAGAAAACTCTTCTTGTCTTATTAACTCAATGTTTCTTTCTAAGACTGACATTCCAGCTCAGCCCTATGCAATGCCCTTTTCACTAATGCATTTTGGGAGTGTACTTGATCACTTTTTTGTCTGTGCTTTTTAACTGAGCAAAGCAATATGTAAACATGCTAATTTAAATACTCAAGAGGTACAATCTATATCCTTAAAAAACCTTGAAGTCTAACTTTACAAAATTCTGTGATGCAAATCTGATTCTTCCAGTGAAATAGTGAAATGTTATTTTGGGGAAGAAAAAAAAGAAATACTTTTCAGTACTGAAACTCTGACCTGTAGAGAGAAACATATTCTTTCTTTAACTTTTAATGTATTGCAATATTAGCTCAGAATTAGGCTTTGCTTGTGCTTTTTATCCAGGCAAAGTTGTCTGGTAACACAGTTTTCAAAAGGAGTTATTTTATTTAGCATATTTAAAGACTAATATCTACAAATAATGCACATACTGGAGAAATCATTCCTGTAGGTTCCTCAAACAAGTATATTCTGTATTAGTCTGTCACAGGGAAAAAAAAAAAAGACCTAAGGACGGTTGACATTTCTTACTGTCCTGCATAAATACATTTGCTAAACAGTAACTTGAGTTCCTGAGACTAGAAACTGCTTATGTAAAAGTTGTCATCCTTACAAACTTGTGGTTTGTAATTGCAACACTTGGCACCTCTGAAGAAAGACCTAAAACTTTCTACAGGTGGATGCCTTCTAATCACTAGGGGTGACATAACCAACTTTGATCAAGCATCTAGAGAGCCTGGCATCTCTGCAAACCTTTCTTGGAGCTAATGAATACTTGGCTAAATCTCATGTAGAGAACTCCTTTGTAGACATCTATATTTAGGGGTCTGAATTTGAATTCCACTTTTAAAAGTGTAGTAACCATGCTGTTCAAATTGCTCGTTGGGGCAACATTTTGAGCCATTTAATTATGCAACTGCTCCTAAGTTTTGTCTAGGGTGATGTACACCCCTATGGAGAGCAATCTGTGGAAAGTCTCTGATACAGAAGAGGAATACTACAAAGTAGTTGCTTAGATGTTTAGATGCAGAACCTAAATCTTAAAATGGGTATAAGACCCAAAATTTAACTTTTAAGACATCTATTTAGTGTATATTAAGAATTTTTACTTTTTTCCTCTGAGGTTTTTCACTTTAGGTTTTTGAGGTTTTTGAGTTTATGGTTTTTTTTTCCCTTCTCAGTACTAAAAGAATAAGGAGCTGATAATTTATAACTGCTTCTGGTGACATATGGTTCTTCATGGCTGATGATGTCCTAGATAGATAAGGAAATAGACCCAAAATATGTTTTGTGCACTGATATTTCATAAATGCAAACAGATTAATAACATTTTGTCTTTGTCAGTTATTCATTAGTATTAAATGAACTTGTATGAAATAATTCATACAAGAAATTAAACATTTTAAGCAAATGTCCATGTTGTGAGAACAATGTGTAAAATTAAACATGGTTAAATATTAAGTGTATACTATTCCTTCTTTACCCATATGTCTCATGCTGTAATGAAGAACCAACTATTTTTGCTCTGTCGTGAGCACAAATACAGGTGATGTCCGTATCCATCTTGGCTGTGAGCAAATGGATCACAGAGCACATTTTCCCAAGTCTCTGTACTCTCAAATGAGCACCATATAAAACGAAACAAATGGTAAAATGCAAGATTTCCAGATGACTCTGTGTATTTATTCTCTTGGAAGTAAAGACAAATAACAGGCAACTCTGTTCTCCATATTTTCAGTTTGAGTCCATAAGGCAACTTATTTATAGCACACATAAGTCTTTTCTAGAAAGGATGTTCTGCAATTTTCTGGGTTTTTTTGTTTGTTTGTTTGTTTGTTTGTGTTTTTTTCTGGTCCTTTATAGATCTGTGACATTCAGCTTAGATTATAAAGAAAGTAAGCTTTTTGTGAATAGCTTAATTTTATCTTGTGAAGTTCCAGACCTCTATTAAATTATTTTAGAGAAAAACACGTATATTGGAAAAATATATAACTGTGCAGTTAGCAATATTTATTACTTTTTTATTATTTTTTCAAAGATCAAAGTAATTTTATTCCAGAATGCTGAACACTTTGACTGCATATTAAGACACTTGACCCTCTCAGCCAAGTTTCTGCTTAGTATAATTAACTGAAATCATTCAAGATTCATTTTGATTAATCTCATAGGGATCTGATAATTGTTTATAAATAGGTAGAAGCAGAAATGACTGCCTGAAAAAAGCTCAAAACACTCACAGTAGAACTATATGCTTTCTTCAGAAAAAAAAAATAAAAGATCACTTGAAAAACATTTTCTAGTTGACAGAAGTTTGGGAAGGCATCTAAACTTATTTTTCAATACATTCCATAAGAATAACACTTAGCACTACTAGAGTAACCTTCAGTTTTCCTTCTTCTAACTTTTTCATCCATAAATTAGCAATCTGAATGTCATCCTCATGCATATTGTATGTCAAATGTCTAAAATATGTCAATACAAGCTTTGAAAAAGTCTTTTTGTTTTAAATGAACAGATGTCACACATATTGCATTTTCCCTAAACTGAGGATGTTAACTTCTGAAAAAACGATTCTGAGAATTTAGGACTGTTATTTTTGTTACAAATGAATTAAAATTATGTCATTTAAAATGTCATATTTAATACTAAAAATATGTAATTTTAAGAAATACCATACTTAGAGTATCTTCTTCACACTGCCACTCTAGTAGAAACTAAATTTAAATAAAAAAATATCTTAAATCTCAACAGCTGTATATTATAATTAAATGCAAAATTAGTTAAACTCTCATTCAAAATGATTGGTCTGTGACATCAGAGAGATTCAAACTATCTGCTAAAATTGCAGCTGTTTAAAATACATCTTCATACATTAATACATATGCATTTTCAGGTTTAAGTAACCACAGAATTTCCCAGATTTGTCTTTTAGAATAAAGTTGCAGTTCGAGTTTATTTTACTGATTCCTTGTTAAGTGGTTCATTCTGTTGTACCCCCATGTTCTTCCTAAGCTGGTTTACCCCTGTGTTTTACCCTCCCTCAAAGCTGTCCCTCATGCCATTCCCTGCCCCTTGTTCCAGCTCTTTCCCTGCCTGTCAAGGCAACCCAGCACTTGATTCCCGAACCTTCGTTCCCACTTAAACCTTGGCCCAATCCCTGACTGCCACACCCTTTTGTAATTCCGCTTCTCCTCGAAGCCCCACTGGCCCAAGTGACCCACCTTCTCCACCCTCCTGCCCCAATTGGCCCCAGACACCTGATGTAATCCCCTCACTCCTCCCATGAGGATTCCCATTGGTTAGCTGACCCCTCGACTTGTACAAAACCCCTTGGACAATGTTTTATCCTGTTCCCTTCACCTGGAATAATCAGTTCCTTGTGGAACCTCAAGACAGAGAGCCTCCTCCCTTCTCCTCTGCCTGGTCCCTGTCATGGCTTGTGTCTGGCACCGTAGAGCAAGTGCCTCTAAAGGTTCTGCCTCTGGTAAATCCCCATACCGAGGCATTTCCCTACTCCTGGCGTGGTGCTGGAGTTCTAAGACCTAGCCTGGGTTTTGGCAGTCACTTCAGGATAACGTTAATTTTTAACCCCTAAACTAATATTGTCTGCTTTAAATCTTGATTCCACCTTACCATAATAAATAGTCCCTTGGTTGTGTTCTCCATTATTAGTGAAGAGTGATTTGTTTGTTTTACCTATATATATATATGTCACTATCATTTACATGTTTAACTATTGAATTTGTATATGAATATACATTTTAATAGAATATAGGCACATTTATTCAGCATTATCTGTGCAAGGTTGCTGAAAATCTGAATTACTTTTGTTTGTGGTTAAAACCACAGACTTCAAAAGAACAATAATCAGAAGCACAGAATTTCTGTGTTCAGAGAAGAATCTCAGAGCTAAGTGACATCTTTATACAACAGAGATGCCATTGGTGGCAAGTTGCTGCAGAGCAAAGCTGCCTGCTTCAAAGGGTTTGTCAGACCATCATGGGACTTGCTGAACATGGACTGAAATAATAACCTCGACATTATTGAATCAGAACTAGTTAGGATCACCAGGAAATCCCATTTCATTTTGTAATAAATGAAACACAAACATACATGTGCTGGTCCCGACCTCACATGACCTGCCAGACACTGCTTAGCTACCATTGCACAATTAGATTGAAGGTGAAATTCAACATTGCTAGCTCTCGTCATGGGGTCCCTAGGAACGTCCAGGTTACATTTTGGAATTGCTGTACATGTAAAGACAGCATTATTTGGTATTGCTGGTGATTTTAAAAGAGCTAGCACCTTTGCTAGCACCTGAGACTACCTCAGATAAACCCTACGTCTACAAGGAACTGAGAAATACTTTTTGTTCTCTAAAGATACAAAAATGTGTAAGCTTTTGTAAAACAGAAGCAAAACAGACAGGATGGAAAAGTATTGTTTTCTTTTTGGTATTTGCTTGCAATTAAATTTATTGTAATATCAAGTATTTCCCATCATTTCACCAGAGTACAATGGTCATGATGAAAAGATGCTTAGTGCAAGCTGAAGAAATATGTCTTTGTTTGCAGTCAGATAGGCAAAACCATGGCACTAACGACCACCAAATTCTTGCTATTTATCTCATCTTTCACTTTTAATTCTTATGGACAGTTTTGTTATCTTTTCAGAGTACTGAGAGGCTCAGGGAATGCAGCTGTCCAAAAGGAGCAAGTTCATTCAGTCACAGTAGAATGTGGAATTTTAGTTGAGGCATTTGATGTACAAAGTGGAATAGAAATTACCTTTGATGAGATTCCGTTTGCAATCCTCACACTTGTGAGACTGACAAGACAATTCCCTCTCTGTCTGTCATGAATCCTGTAACTTGTCTCTGTGTGGCTTATAATTCTGCTGTGCAGCTGCTCAAGGGAAGAACCACTGGAGGTGTAAACACTTCTCATACATTTTATCATCATGGTAAATTAATTGAAGTTTCTGAACAGAATGGCATAACACAATACTGAAAATGCCATTGCTGGTCCTGCTTTTTAGTTTTTTACCGATACTGCTGCCCCAGCAATATTCAATAAGAATGACAGATGACTTAACTATGAAAAAAATAGGCTTCAGTTCTTTAACATTTATTATAGAATCATAAGATCATAGAGTAGTTTGGGTTGGGAGAGACCTTAGTGATCATCTAGTTCCAAGCACTCTGCCAGAGGTGGTGAGACCTTCCAAAGACCAAGTTTCTGAGAGAGTCATCCAGCCCAGACTTGAACACTTCCAGGGATCATCCCTGGAATGGATGTGGATGATTCCAGATCATCCACAGCTTTTCTGGGCAAGTTGTTCCACTGCTTTACTACTCTCATATCTAGTCTAAATATATCCTCTTTCAACTGAAAACCATTCCCTGTTGTTTTACCTTTACATGCCCTTCTTAAAAGTACCTCTGCAGCTTTATTATAAGCTATATTTTAGGTACTGGAAGGCTGCTATAGTCTCTTTAGAATCTTCTCTAGGCTGAAAAACCCCAAATCTCAGCCTGCCTGCATAGACAGAGGGGTAGTCCAGCTCTTTGAGCATGTTTGTGACCCTTCTCTGGATGTGCTCCAGGAGATCCATGTCCTAACACTGAGGATCCTGTAGTTGGATGCAGTACTCCAGGAGCAGTCTCACAGGAGCAGAGCAGAGCACCAGAAACACCTCCCTCAACCTGCTGGCTACATATCTTTTGATGCATTCCAAAATGTATTTGGCTTTTCAGACTGCAAGTGCCCATTTCCAGGTGATGCTGAGTTATTTATCCTCCGTACCCCCAAGTCCTTCTCCACACATCTTCTTTGAAATATGTGTTTCTTGGTACATGTATTTATAATGAATATATAATGTACATATGTATTATTTTTCCCTTAATAGAAGCAGACAGATAAGGATTTTATCTTCAGTGCAAATCCTGTGGTTTTTTTTTTAAGAAATACCAAACGTCAAATATTTTCAGAGTAAAATTTGGAAGAAAATGCTTTTCAGAGGAATTAAAAAGTTTTTAGTTGTTATCACAGATGTTTTAAAGTGAAAAGTTAAAGAAAAAAAATTAAATTTCATTAAAAGTCAAAGTATTAACAAAATGCCAACATTTCTGCAATTCTTTTTTGCCCTTAAGAAAACAAACTAAACCAACAAACCAAACAAAACCCTCTTGCTAAAATATATTTCACTCTTAACTGTTTTAATTTCAGTAAACCAGAACTTCTAACCAGATAAAATATTTTGCAGTCCATGAATTGTCAGTTTTCTCTCACCTAAAGGATATATAATAAATCAGTCAACTAAAATATGTAAGAAGACAAGAGTATCATGTTTCAGGCAAAAAGCAGCCTTTCAGCGATGTGTTTTAGGGAGAGAATTACTTCGCTCCGGTTATTTCGTAAGCCCATCTTTTAAACACAGGCAATCTCTATGAGATAACAAACTTCAGGGGAAATTACTGCTGTGCTGCTGAATTTAGCTAGAGCAAAAAGCCTGGAAAGTAATGCCTCCTGCTGATAGAGCACCCTCCTGCAGTGGCCCCGGTTGAATTGATGTGCTACACATACATTAAGCAGCCTCCTCTGGGACCTCATAGGGGCCAGTTAGTGATCATCGTGTTCCGCCTTGGCAGAGGCACTTTTACCACTTTTGCTGAGGTGATCTCAAAAGCACATGAGGACAGAACACCCATGTCTTCAGACTTGTCAGAATGTGGGCTCTTAGACCTATTTTTCATGTGAGTTTCACTTGATAGACATAGAATTTTTTTCTGGATCCACTCTGAAGTATGCCTTTAAACTAAAGTTAGAACTTAAAACATTATAATGTCCTTACTCAGGCAACTTTCCAGACAGTTTAGGGTTGGGGAGTTCTATGCCACTGGTATTTACTCTGACCTTTCAATGAGCTGTAAATGATACATTTGGCGTCATGTGATCCAGTGTAATGCTGTTATTTTTGCATTGAAGGAATGGTTTTAAAATCTTGTCCCTTTGATTTACATGAAAAACCTTAACTTAAATGGTTTATAAAACATTTTTAGTAAGCCTATTCTTGCAGACACATTTTCCTTTACTATTAAAACTCAGACAACCTGTGTAACTGAAAAGACAGAAAGAATATTCAGTTATGGGGTTTCAACAGGAAGGCCCTTCAGTCATTTTCCTTTGATTTTACTTTTTAAAGATGAATTCATTACTTCAGAATTGTCCACAATACTAGACAACACTGTTATTTTTACTTATTCTTCTATCTTCAGTAATAAAGAAAATTGTTTGAACATTGTCTTTTGGAAAAATTAAACTCATTGAATGATATCACTGTACCTGTAGCTATTTCAGTCAGCCCTGGTTTGAATTTCTATATAAAATACTTTTGTTTTTTTTGAACAGTGTCTAATTCTATTATAAATCCTAGGAAATAATTCTGTCAGAAGTTATGTTATTCCTCTAACATATGCTTGGAAAATATTTTTTATAGGTCTTCACTGCTATTTCCATATAAGGCCTTTTGTCTCAGAATAAGCAGCTGGTTCAAAAGAATATATGAAGATTTTCAGCAGTTACTGATGGTTTGAGCAAACACTGACCCCTGGGTAAAATGAATAAACAGTGGAGCTGAGAACAAAAGGAGTCCTTAGAATATTATTAACTCACAGTAATAAGGCAGACATGATGTACTGGGGTCAGTACAAGTCTCATTTGTAGATAAGCCATAAAGAGAAATCATTTCATCACCAAAGAAAGGTCAATGGTTAAAGTCTGATATGATTGTTTTGAACTAATGTTCCAGTGACAAATTTCTGAACTATGAAGGAATTCTTCAATTTCAGGAATATATTTCAGGGTCTTTTTAAATGGCACTTTGTGTTTCTAGATACACTTAGCAAAGAAAAATTTTTTGGGAAGGTTTTGGATGAAAGGAAGGAAAGGCAATACTCAATTTAATTTCTAAAGTGTCAAAATAAGGTTTTCATAAAGACTTTATAATTTTCTGTCACCAAATCTTTTGGAAAACAATATCTTTTTGTTTAGCATAACTCATTTTAATATAAAAATGAAGTATAAGGAGGAAAAATATTTTTATTAAATTATTTTAAGAAATTATAGAGATATTTAGAATACCACAAATAAAATTAAACAAGGTCATGTTTCCTTTCTTGGACTTGATTCTTCAGTCATATTTTTGTTCTGATGTGATTTTTTTTTTAAATACAACTTTGGGCTCAGAATGTTATCCTTGAGGAAAAGAAGAAATAATTAAATAGCCTGTAAACCACTCTCAATTTCCTTCCAATCAGAAGGTGATGGATGAATACTTGGAAAAAAAAACATACCACTGTTGGTTTAACTATGCTTACCTTTTTCTGTTGCAGCTGCTATACAACACAAGGATGAAACTTCCTTGGGCCAACATAGCTTACCTACCTTGACTTTTTCTATGCAGCAATCTGGGAGAAAGTTCCCCCACTTTTGAAAACCAGAATGTGTTAATGAAGGTCCTATGGCTGAATCTCATTTCAGAGCTTTTTTTAAGCCTCAAAAAAAAAAAAAATGCTGGTCAGCTTTGTGGATAGTCAAATACTCATTAAAGAATATAGATATAAAGGCTGTAGCAAGAAAGATGAATCCCTAGCTTGATAGTAGGGGAAACATCAAAAGGGAATGGAGGAGTGCCTTCCTCATGTAATGTGCATAAGACTTTATGAACAGGATCCAACACCTTTCTACTGTAATTTACAGAAATTATATTGACACAGCTGTTTTGGCCCCCTTAGAAGCCAGTGAAAAAACTCTTCCAGGGAATACCGTGTTCTGTTCTTAAAAGTGTACAAAATAAGTGAAATAAACCATAGGAATTCCTGATTTGCATCAAGTTATGGATGAACACTTTGTGAGAGGAATTTGTTTAGTGCCACTTCAAAAATCAATAGAAATGCCATGTACTTTGAAGTCACTAAATAAAATAAGACCTTAGGTAATTAGATAGTAAAAACATTGAATGAGGTAGTGCAGCTGGTATATGAATTGTAAAATTCTAATTTCGGAGCTTTAATGAGTTTTTACGAGGCCACGCTATCTTATCAATAATGCTTATTGTTTTTCAGATGATGACAAATATATTTTATTTTAATGTTCACAATTTCATTTCATTTTTGCTTTTCTATAGAAATGTGACAATCTCCCTCTTATTTCTCTTAAGTCTGGAACCACATTCACACTTCTACTCATTTATTGTAATTGCTCAATTCTACTGAGAAACTTAGGAAGAGAGATCGGAAAATTAACTGCAAGCTTCATATTCAGATGTCTGCTTTTTATGATCCTGCTACTCTATTGGCAATGTTCTCACTGGCTAGACTGAACTTTGTGTCGTTTTCTTATGATCAAACCTGCTTACTTTTATATTTGGCGTGATATTAACATTAATACTGGTTTGAAAATCTTCTAAAACCTTTCAGTCATCAAATGCATGTTAATTATTCTAGGGCTTGTACGTGGCAGCTTTTGTATTTTGCTGCAAAAAAAGCTACTTGTCAAAACTACTGACACCTCAGAAGCCTAAAAGAAAAAAGCATGTTAAACTACTAAGTCCTGGCCTCACCTTGACCCCCCTCTGTTCTCCAGTTATATATTAAGACTGTTAAAAGCTTGATGCTAATTAATTCAGAATCTTAATAATTCTGCCTATTCAAGATTCACTAAAGCAAAAGTTCTAAATAATTATGTTCTGAGGACATAATTATAACTCCAGCAATAAGTTCTACAAAATCATTCATTTGACTTTTTCTTTTCCCCTCGGTAGTGTTTTTAATGGACAATTTAAAAATTTCGAATGGTAAATTAAAAATCAGAGCCTAAAAGCATATTTTATGAGATGGGAATTATTTGATTTGGCTGAAGCCTCCAGATGAATTTGATGTAATTTTCTCTTCTTCTAAAATCAGTTAAGAGTATGGACTGCATGAGGATAAACATCACAGCTTTACTTTGTTGAACAAAAGAAAAAAAGTACTTTTCCCCAACTCACTTCAAATAAACTTCTCTAAGGTTAACATGCTCTGGAATGAATTAAGGGAGAATCTAAGCTGCTTGTACCCTTTCAAGCAAGGAACTGTAGCACTAATAAGGACTAGAGGAAGGCTGAACCTAAATCAGATGCCAAGAATTATTTAGCTTTGTCTCAAGCTATTCAATTTCTGAAGGATGAATCAAAAATATAAGATAATGAGCAGGGCAAGACTGAGAATTGCTCTCTTATTACATACTTTCTCCTCTTCATTGTAAAACTAGTAAACTTCTGAGCATTGTCTGAAATGTGGCTTTTAAACCTCAAGAACTATTACAACATAGTAACTTCAATTACAACATAGATGCACTTAGCCTGTGCATCAGTAGTTGAGGATGATGCCTTGCATAAAAAATGCCTTGCATAAAAAATTTGATTGATGGACTCAGCATGGTCAGTCATATGGGTGGAACTGCTCAACAGGTTGTTGGAGGCACCATATTTCTCATCATGGCTGTGTGTGAGGGTTGACAAACCTAGCATTATATAACTTCAGGAATTCAGAGCAGAATTTTCAAAGATAGGCACTAATAACTTGAGCTTCATGGTGGAGTTTCTTTATGCCTTTTAAAATCAAGCAAAGGAGAAGCAGTCCCTAATGGTGTTATGCATGATAATCAAATTTCCTGGTTAAAATGTACTCACCCAGAGGTCACATCTTCAGCCCTCAAATCTTGTTGCAGAGCTCTGCAGTATTGCTTGTCTTCTCAGCAGAGGTCTGCTGCTTTGGAGGATAAGGAAACATTTACATAAGAATGTTATACAACTCCACAATTTAAAAAAAAATCAACAATTTATGACTGACAATGGCAAAGAAGAACAAGATACAAAAAAAGCAGCAGTACCACTTCAAACCAAGTACAAGATTGCAATTCCAGTGGGTTTTGCTTTTTTGTTTTTCCCCCAGATATGTATATAATTGGAGAAAAGGGGCTTCTGCTAGCGTATTTTGTGGTGCACTTCTCCTTACCTGAGAGGAACTTCTATAGTATAGGTTTTTTAATATAAAAATATGCTTATTAAATAATTGAAAAGGTGCATACCAAATCCCCTAACTTAATTAAAATGTAGATAAGTTTCTATTTTACTGACACAATGGCATTTCTGTGTTCCTGTAGTCATTACTTAATGCTCATGTCACTTAGCCTACATTAGATGTTTAACTTTGTGGATTTGGGGCTGACTTCAGTTTTAAGAAAAAAACAAGACAGAACTTGCATGAGCTATTTTATTAGAAAATAATTTCTCCTCTCTTACAAAGTTTTTTCTCAGCCATGTGTTCTCTTTCAGGCATACACAAAACAAAAATCTAAATTATGGTCACAGTGAGATCACCATACCATGATCTTTGCTCTCAATTGCCCTGTTGTTTCATGACTTACAAGAGGAATGCCTCAGTTGTCAGTGCCTCTTGGGCTTGCCCCAGTGGCGTGTGAATTTCTAGCTAAACTTTGCAGTGATTTTTTCCTATATCTGTTAGCACCAGATCAAGAACAGTTGGCAAAGAGCATTTCCAGGCACATTAGCTAATCTCTGACTCTGTAGTGAAACAAGTCTCAGCTATGGCTGTTTTGCTGGAGTCACACAAAGATACTGTACCAGAGGTAATTCAGTTCAGTGTGTAAACAGGCTGATGTCAGTAATAGAAACTGAATAAAGCCATTACTTCATGGCTTCTCATTTAGTCATTACTTAAACTCCAGCAGAAAGATTTTTTGAAATTCAATACACAGTTTCCTGTTCTTTTGATCTAAAAGAGGAAAATGAGTCCTTTTCAAAGAACCAATGTTTAAAAGAACATAGGAATGAACATTTTACAACTGTAAACTGCAAGCATGTAAATTACTGGGAGTAGTTCCTGCCTTTGTTGTTGGAGATAAAATGAGAGCTTTGTTTAGCTGGAGGCACAGTGATTGATAAGCTCCCCTGATGGCTTTATGGGGTTCTCCTTGTTTGTTTTTTGGGGGCTGTTTGTGGTTTGATGTGGGGGTAGTTTGGCACTTTTTAAAATTCAATTTTATCCTATTTTTTTTGTTCATTTGCTTTAATTTTAAATCCAGATTAAGTTTTAAATGTAGAATCCAAATTTAGTGGTTTTAACTATTTTGTAACAAAGTCTCACATCTCTTCTACCTGAAAATTTGATCACAGGCTTATTTCCACATTACTTCCTATGATTTTTCGGCAAACATCAGATATCCTATTGTTTCTAATCTGGAAAGACTGGTATCCAAAATGTGTCATTTATTTGAATGAATTCATCAGAGCTTGAAAAATCTATGAAATTTATGAGTTAATTTTTTTAAGGACATGATCTAGATTAGATTAAATTATGACTACTGAAAGTACATTTATTGGCCTTCAGAGTAGAAAAATAAAATGCAAATAGAGGAAATATTTGAGGAGGAATTTCAGGCTCTCCAGTGTTTTTAAAGGTATAATAAAACAGTTTTCACCTTGGCTTTCTCAGCAGCTTCATTATCACAAAAAACCTTTTGGTAGTTATCAACCTAGAATTAAGTATATTATACCAAAAAGATAAACCTTAAAAAAATTTACTGTGATTCAGAATTGTAGGTGATGCTAGCAGGAGCAGTGGGTAAGAAGACTATTCAATTAATACATTCTTATGAACATTTCTGATAAAGTGGGATTAAAGATAGTAGAGAAGAGGATGATTAAAAAAAAATCCGTTATAGTTATTTATGACAGAAAGGAGAATACAAACTCCAGGGATTTGGGAAAGAGGACTTAGAATTATTGAGGCAAGTGTGAATAGAAAAGTAACTGAAAATCATTTCTCCAAGGTACTGGTTATATATATGCATGTTATATATTTGCTTCCTGATCATCTAATTTAAGAGGCTGCCTTTAGTATTGTTTGCTAGGTGTATTCTCATTTCTTTCTGTAGCTCTAGAGATTGCTGTTTAAATGATACTTAGTTTGCAATAATTTTTTTTCCAGGTAAAAATAGGTAAGACTAAAGATCACAGATGTCTCCAAAACACAGAAAATACTGACATCCTTCAGCTCTTGATGTTTAATAAACTTACTAGGTCTTTCCCTGTTGATCTGGAACTTCTCCAGTGCTTTCATACCTATCTAGATGAAGTTGTCTGGCTCTCAGGTGAACCATAAAAAGATCCAGAAAGTAAACAAAATATTGTTCTTCTCTTGTGGCATCTGTTTTCAGATAAAATCTGTATACACCTCACTTATACTGACCAGGTTGCATAGTGAATGAAATATGTTCTTAAAAAATACTTGGATGCATCTTTGTCTGAATAGAGTAACTGAAAGAAGAGTAGATTATTCCCCTTTTTACAGTTTACAGTTATGATATTTGGCCAAGGGTAAGGAACTTAAATTAGATGCCATCTCTGGTACATACAGCTTAAATATAAATCTGCTCCCTTACACCAGAGTCTGTATCAGCTAAGTTGTTAATTAGAATCTAAGTGGGATATGAGAGGAACCTACAGCTAAACACTGTTATGGAAAAATAAGTACAGTTTCACAGAGCTACTGGGAGTTTGAAAGACAGCAGGCTTGTACTTGTGCTGTTTCCTGCAGAGAAAATAATTTTGGCTGCTTCTAGCAGTGTTGCCTTAGGCGAGGGGGCAGGCTGTGCCTTTTTTTTTTTTTTTAATTTATAGAAAGCTGAATTTATATAGTGTTTTGTTACCTGGGTTTCCTGTTAGTTGTAGCTTGTTTACTTCTTGTGGTCCATATAGTTGTGGTGAAGATTCAGACATGTGTCTTTAGCTGAAGCATCTCTTTCCCTGAGCAATTTAGTGTAGATTGTGCATGATTTTTCTCCTTCTACTGTGCTTCCTCTGTTGTGACAATAACTTGGGGTTTGTTTGTTTCACTGATTGGAATGAATAGGATTACTAAATACCCCTACAAATAAAGACAAATGTTGAAAAATTGAACGACATAAAATTCTTATTCCTGGTTCAGTGGAAACAGTAATTCAGATGCTTCTGCCTTCAGAAACTCTTCTGCTGACTTGGCTTCTCTTATGCAGTAACTTAGGATGTTTATTTCTAAAAGTATCAACTTGATAACCATAATTCTATCTGCTTTCCTCATCCAGCATTAGTAAATAAGTCAACTTTGTACTCAGGGGTATAGGCCTGGTCAACAAAGTCAGTTGTCATTAATATCAGGGACAAGTCGGACAGCTTGAGCGCTGTAACAGCTTACTGCAGAGTCAAAACATTGGGCTCAGTTTAACTTGGGCAGTGTAGGGAAAAAGAGGGGAAAATAGAAGTCCATGATGAAGGAAACAGAAGAAGCTGTCCAATGGCTGCAGATTGCTGGCAAGATCCTTCCCTTGTTGACGTCTGGCGCTGCCGCCCGCCCTACTCCTCACCTGCGTGGCAAGGCAGGGCAAGGCGAGCTGCAGCGTGCTGGGGGCTGGCTGAGAGCAGCACCAGCAACCTCGACTTTTTATACTTTTTTTTATACTTGAGCTCAGAACGAGCTCAAGTAGGAGCCGCCTCTCATTTGATGGGACATTGACTTGGATCCCTGCCCTCCAGCCAGCCGCCAAGCTTCCCAAACCTGTTGGGAAGTGCCTTATCGCTAAGACTCTGCGCTGTTCTGTCAGCTTTAGTTAATGAGCCATCAGATTCAGAAGTTACTGATGTAAGACAGATAGACAGCTTGAAAAGTATGGTGTTTGCACAAGCAAAGCTTCTTTAGAAAAACAGGCTAGTGCAAACTTAAGAATTAAGTTAAATAAAAAAAAATCTAAGACAAGTGAACTGACAGCAACAGAAATACCACCTAAAAAAGAATAGAGCTTGAGAAAAAAAAAAAAAAACTGGAACAGAAATATTAAAAGAAAGAAGAACCAACAAAGATTTCAAAGCAGGAAAAGGATATAAAATAGGAATAAATATAGGCAACAAAGGAAGAGAAAAAAGAAAACCTGAGCTAGACTAGGGATTAAATGTGGAAAAAGAACAAAAAAAGAACAAAAAGAACAGAATTAAAGGAAAGCAAAAGTAACACAAAGATATGAGCTAAAACTAAAGATGGACAGTTCCATTTACTCTATATAATACTTTTCATTACTCATGCCAGGTTAAAAATTTCCAGAAAAACTTAAGTTATTGCTCAGGTTCCCTGGATATGTTTACTATCTCAATCCATACATAGCATGAATATTTCAATTTCTTAACTAGTCAGTCTTAAAATCTTAAATTGTCTATTACTGTAGTAAAAATAAGTTAGAAGATTCAAAATTTATAAAATCATATCAAATGTATATACTTTCTTTACCTTATCTTAGATTTTAGATAATAAATTTATTTTCAAATGAACTCTAATTTCATAGACTCAATGGATATCTCATTTAAAATTCTCTAGAACTTTGGCATTAATCTTGGTACTCCTAAAGTTCTGAAATCAGCATCTTTATTTTTAAGAACTATAAATTTTTAATACAAGTTTGTAAATATTGATCACAACATACAAATAAAGTAATCTAACATAGGGTCCCATCTGAAGCTCACTGATCTGCAATTTTAGAGGCTTTCTTTCACTGCTTACTTATCTAGATTATGTAGTTGATAGTCTGTGCTTGGGGGAAGGCCTTTTTTATTAAAATTTAAGTGTCTCTGATTTTGAAGTATAATCTGTAAGTCTGCGTTTTCCCTACAATCATCACAGTGCAGAAACACCTTGAATTTTTTTTGATGGGCTACATGAGAAAGAATTCAAGTTTTTTCTACCTTTGTTTTCTTACAGTGCTTTAAAAGGAATATTCAAAAGATATGAATTTACAGATGAGGAGTGTTGATGAGTAAGGCTGATAAAATTGCTTTGTTTTGCAAATTCCATCCTTACTAAATTATCATGGAAATTGTGCATCACACATGAATTTTTTGTATTTACTTTTTAATGTAGTTATTTCTTTATTATTTTTAGTAGAAGGATATAAAGCACTTATTTAGATTGACCTGAACCATTCGGAAGCTCTAGATATTCTGACTCCATGTCAGCAGAAATTTTATACCATAACATATCATGTATTTATTCTGTCCTTCACAAGATGGTAGTAAACCTCAATGGAAAAAAATATATACTTTATAATAGTCTATTATCTAATATTCTCTATTAATTTATTGACAAGCTAATGCTGCAGCAAAAAAAGATATTGAGAAAGATGCTCCAAATGCAACCCACTGAATCCACTAATGCAATACTCCAGTACTAAGGGGTTCTTCCTTGTATATGCTTATGATTCAGAAATCTTATAAAAGAATTAGGCTTAGTGAAATACTCACTTTGAACAAGTACTGGCATTTTCTGTTCATTTTATAGATTGGATGACTCGGAGATCAAAACCCTGTCCCCTTTGTGTTTCTTGAAGGTAGCTCTAAGGTACTGCAGGCTCATCTGTATGGAGCAGGACACAAGCAGAAATATTAGCAATTCACTAACTGGCCTTTGCATTTTAATGACATTAAGTACAGCATTAGGCTAGAATTTGCATTATAGAGGCTTTATCCTTAAAATTTATTTGTTCAGCAGCATAATTACAAGTAATGTTGAGGAAATCACTTAATTTAGCATTTTTAAACCTGCTGAGGTGGTGCAAGTTTTATACCTAATGTGGGACTATTTCTTTTAAACCCATCCTTCCCCTTGTCCCCGCGATAAAGCTGCTAAACAGGATAAAGTATGTCCATCCATTAAGCCAGGATGTGTAATCTGTTTTCACTGACTTTTCATGAATCATGAAGCAAGAGGTGTGGAAATCAGTGTTTGCTGAGGAAAGCTTAGCTGGTATATTGCCCCTAAAAAATATCAAGGTTGCTTGTGGTGAAGGAACATTAATGTATGAGGTGATTGGAGGCAGCTCTTTGAAAGAATGGTTGACAGGGTACTAGCAATGAGTCAAATGAGAAACACTAAATGTCACTCTGCAAACTTCAGAGAACCTACATTTCTCCTTAGTTCTGCATGAACAATGGTAAAATATTTTTATGTGACTTTTTTTTTAGTCTTTTCAATATATATGTCAAAACCAATATCTTCTTAATTATTGTCTAAAATTACCTCTTTACTAACTACCAGCAAACCAATTCAAATATATCTACACTATATTTAAACCCATTGTTTAAAATTTGTACCTATCATCCCTTCATAGAGTCATAGAATCATTTAGTTTGAGAAAAACCTTTAAGATCATTGCTGTGGACCAGCACCTCCAGATTCTTTTCCCACCAGTATCTTTCCAACCAGCCCCAAGCCTATAGCATTGCACCAGGTACTGCTGCAGTTCATGGAGGACCCACAATGGAGGGAAATATTTACCTGAAAAGCTTAAATCAGTGCAAGAGTCCTCTACAGAGAAAGGTGTGGGAGGGCAAACTACAAACATAATTTTCCAAGTGTCCTTCGCCTGTGCTACTTTGTGTATCTAAGACTCAGGAATGAAAGAGTAGGAAGGAAAAGGGAGAAGAAAAGAATTTGGTCATGTGAAGGAGGAGATGGGGAGAAACAATGTTGATTTAATGTTCATACTATTAGATTCTATTGTAAACTGGAATAGATTAAGTTAATTTTCCCCTAGTTGTATCTATTTTAGCCCGGGCTTACCCATCACAGAAACAAATGTTCTGTTTCATGGAATATAAACCACCATTAGGTGAACATCTAAGTGATAGGAACACTATATCCTGCAATTAGGTATTTCTTACTTAGAATTAAACTGCAAGATTATTCTTTTGCCCTGCATCCCATAATATTAATTAGCAACTTGCATAAAAAGAAAGAATTTTATCAATTTTGGTGCTGACATGCAAGATAAGATTTGAAAGCAGTTAAGGTAATAGGTTTAAGTAAAATACATATCAACAACTCAGTCTGATATTCAAGAAATTATATTTGATAAGGAAAAATCCCAAACTTTTTGTACTTATCAATAACTGGGTGAAGAAATAGAAGAAGTAGCATTAGTGAGTAAGCAGTAGAAATGAGCAAGGGAACTGCAAGTTACAATGAATAATAAGTCAAATGTTTTTTATTCTGTTGTGTGTACAACATGTACAATAGATGTATTGTCTGAAACAAAATTAGTTGATTTTTCCATCACACATGGAAAATGGTGAGTCATGAGTTCCAATCATGTATTTAATTTCGGGATACTCAGAGAGACTATAGACCCTTGATCAGAACCCAGCAAAAGAAAGAAAATTATCCAAATTCTAGAAAACATGGAGAACTAAGGATATTTAGTTTAAAGAAAGAAAAATACTAGATGTAAGGGCCTGAAGCACAGATGAAGAGAATATTCTGTTCTTCAAACAAGTGGTAGACAGCACAAAGGATAGATTTACTTAGGGAGAGAAGGAGAGAGTTTCTCAGGAAATATAAGGTAGTAATGGGTTAGATTATTTGTGAAACTTTCACATTTCTGTCATAGGAAATCTTTAGAAACTGCCTAGAGAAGTACATGTACTGTGATTTTTGCCTTCAGGCAAGAGAAGGAGGCAAACGTACACCTAAGGTGTTTTTTCAGATTTTTAAAGTTTTGTTTGTTTTGAGTCTTTTTTTTTGGTGTTGCAAAGATCATTACCCTTGTGAAATATTCAGAATAGATTAAAATAGTGTTGCATTTTTTTTCCTACTATCATAAAACTGTCAAATCATAAGTATTCTCCTCATAAAATTTCTGAGATACTTGGAACTACCAATTTCAGTGAAATAAACATAGCCTGTGTTTATTTTTAGACTTTTCAAGTACTGCTTCCTCTCTGCTGAATACTTTCATTCATTGCCAAAGTTTTCTAAATATCAGGGGGACTGAATAAGTATTAGCAGTCTCTGACATCAGCAAGAGCTGGATGCTTTCCAGTCTTTCACCTCTGTTGAAAGGGATATGTAAACATTTTATGACTTTTCTTCTTTTATTTTTTAATCTATCTACCTGTTTGACAGAATATAGATGAGTTCTGGCCAGCTATTAGTTAAAATAGTCCAGAGTAGTAGGATGACAATTTGGAAAATTGTGACTAGTGCCATCCTTAGAGCACAGCAATAAGTGTATAATTACTTTTGAATGACCTAGAAGAGACATTTGGAAATGACTAACAATGCTCCATAAGCAAGCAACACACATTATTTATAAATATAAATGGAATCCTGGAGAGACTTTGAACCAATTACTAATATAATTTTATGGTGTAAATATGCTGGTGCTCAGAAATTCTCTGTTTATTCTGTGGCTAAATAAAAACTGAATCATCATGTTTACACAATGCATGCCAACAGCAACATCAAAAAATAAGATTTTGTAGTGGTATAATTTTCGTGCTAAATATTTATGTTGAGTTTTCCTGGCAATAACAACCATGAAGTTTCTGTGTGAGGTCTAAACACACCAAAATTTGTAACCCAAAACTTCTGGTTTTATTGTGTGCCAATTACCCATATTTTTTGAAAGGCAAAAAATAAAATAGATGTGATATTTCCTTGTTTAACAGATGACTATAACTGGAAGCATAAACGAAATATTATTTATATGAAGTGAACACTGTACTTCATCACGTCAAGAAAAAAAACAAACCTAAGGAATGTCTTCTACTTAGGAAAAACACACTGGTTGTTTTGGTACTAAAAATTGATCAACAAATATTATTTGAGCAGAAATGTAGTAGACTTTTAAATAGCAAGCATAAAAGGCTATAATGAAAACATTAGACATTGTTTCTGTTTTTCTGTATTTGAATGGGAGAGAAAAAAATTATCATTGACTTTATTACTTTTAAGGATTTTTAGTATTGTTTCATGAAAAGCCACTGCTGTAAATAGTGGTCTGCTACTCATTTGTGAAAGCTCCTTTTTAGAAAGAGGTTACATCAAATTATGGAAAGAAAACATTAAGGTAGAAGTTTTTTTTGTAGTTAATCGGGGAAAAAATGATTTCACGGTTTTTTAGTACTATTTTTAGCTGTTTCTTAAGGGGTTTATCATTAGTGTATCATGTTGCCTTTTAGTTTTTAATTAGTGACTGTTGGATAAAGCTGGAAATCTTTAATATCATTGACTTTTTCAAATTAAAAAAAAAGTATAGAAAATAATTATATTATATTTTAGAGATATTTCAAGTCACAGTATTAAATAGAATATTTATGGGATAAATACTACATCCTTTTCTGTTTTCTTGTCACCAGTCTGTTGTCACCCCATGCACTATAATCATTTCTCCCCAACTCATGAGCCAATTGCTCACCCATCACTTGACATGGTTATCCACCTGAATGCTGGACATTTTGTCCAGAAGTATCAAAAGCTTTGCTGAAGTCCCAACAGATTACATTAACTGTATTCCCTTGATCAGCTATGTGGATTACCTTGCCATAAAAGGAAATCAGGTGTGATAAGCAGAACATTCCCCTCATAAAATTGTGCTGGCTGTGACCAATGACTCCTGTGTTTTTCAATATCTCTCAGAATAATCTTTGCCATAATTTTATCAGGCACTGAAGTGAGACTTACAGCCCTGTAGTACCCAGGATGGTCCTCCTTGCCCTTCTTGAAAACTGGGAGAACATTCATCAGCTTCCAGTCAACAGGGACCACTCTGAATTCTAGGACCACTCAAATTTCATTGAGAGATCTTTTGCCATGACATAATCTGTCATTTGAGGACTCCTGGAATAATTCCATCAGGCCCCATAGATTTTTAGAGATCCGTCTTGATCCTGCACAAATTCAAGGGCAACTGGGAGTTGGTCATTCTTGTAGTCATGGTCCTCCAGCTTAGGGCTCTGACACTCCCTTGGTCAATAATCCATGCTGAAGACAGAGGCAAAGAATGCACTAGACACCTCTGCCTTGACTCTGTGAGGTGGCCATCCTTATCTTGTAATAGGCCAATGTTATTTCTACACCGCCTTTTGCCATTCATAGATTTGGGAAAACTATTTTACTGTCTCTCACAGTTCTGGTCAGCTTCAACATCAGTTGAGCTTTGGCAACGTGAATTTTCTCCCTACAATGACAAGCAGCATCACTGTCTCTTAGACTCCTTCTTTATTGGATAATTACTGTGTATTTACTCATCTCTTAGATTTTATTTTTCTTATTCTGCTCCTGTCACAAATATCTATAATAATCTTCCTCCCCGTAACCTATTACTAATTTTTCCAGTATTTCAGCACAGCCTTTTATTTTGGGTATCAGCTTTTCAACACTCTCTGCTTCCCTTGTAAGCTCCTTCTAACTCTTTGAAGCACCAATTTCCCTTACACCCAATTGCTTGTCCATCACATGATACACTATTTTTTGCCTGTTTAATTGTCAGAATTTATTCAAGCCAGACAGCCATCTGAAGAATTTTTCTGAAATGTCCACTAGATAATGCAGCTACAAAATGACAAATCTCTAATATTCACAGTGTGAGATTTACGAGGAAACTGGTAATTTATATTAAATTCACGTTCTTATGCACTTGACTAAATATTGCTGTCCATGTTCTCAGCTTTCTGCTTCCTTCTTTTTTTTCCATTTGTCAAGTTTTAAGATACATATGCCCTGAAATGTAACTTTAGTCTTGGTATTCATTATGTGTTCCACAACAGATTTATTTCATTGCATACAACAGAGGAACATGGTTTTACTATAGAAATCTATGCCTGAATTGTGATTATTCTTCTGGTCCTACTGCAACAACAAATCCATACATAATAGTATGGATTTGATAATGTGGATTCAAACTCATCATCCCAGCTTTATCATAACTTTTCTTTTTCTTTTGCTTACCATTACTTCTGTTGTCCTTACTCCTAAAGGTGCAGGCTGATCTGCAGATTTTTGTGGTATTTCTGGCTGAAGGCATTGTTTAGAACTCTTTCAAGAACAAAATGTACTCTGTTATATTCAGTGTCAAAAGTTCTTGCTAAGGCAAAACAACATAGTTCTTGTATTGACCAAGGTCTCAATACTGTAAGTAATACAGAGAACTGAAATTGTAATATAGCACATTTCCCAAGATAACAACAATTTTCCTCACTCTATCACAAAAAATTACTGACCCATGGAACCACTCATGGTTTTTTTTGCATTCATTTAAATAATCACTGCACCATATCCTTTAAGGGATAAAATATACAACTAGAATATAAAATCTTTAAGACAAATTTATTTTACATAACACAGAAGATGAAAAAAAGGGAAAAAAAAACCCCCGAGCCCTACAACACTTACTAATGTCTGCAAATAAGCTATTGAAAATGATGAGAAAATTGTTGACAATGATAATGTTCTCTACCTTCCAAAATCAAAAACAGTCAGCTTATGCAAAAGAAACAAAACCAAAACCACACAAAACTCTCAGAGCAACTAAAAATAGAACTCAAACTGCCCCCCCCAAACAAGATTCCGTAGTAATTAAAAGAATAAAACCTTGTCCGAAGGGATTACAGCAAGAAATTCTGAGCAAGTCTCAGGGGACTCATATAAATTTTCTAGATCGGGAAAAAAAAGGTGAAACATTGGTGGCCATCTGTGAACATCTGTGAACATAAGAAATGGTGATTACTGCATTAACTCAAAATGCTTTAGAAGGAATGACACATACTTTTAATTCTCTGTATTGAAAACAATTTATTATTTGCCAATTTGCATTTTGTAGATTACTTATAGAAGATTTTTATCATCATATATCTTCATTTCAAATTTACCAGGCAAACATGATGGCAAGTCATTATGAGGATAAAGTAAATCTAAGTTTCCAAAGACAAAAACCCCCAAAATAACACAGTAATAGATTTAGCAGAACAGCTCACAAAATGTGGAAGAAAGCACACAGTTATAAGCAGAACTGAAAATATTCAGATGTAAATTACATTATTATTTCCTTGAGGAGAATAAGTCTATCTGCAGTGGTAATTTAGACACATTAGGTGTCTAAACGTAGATATTTAAACTATTTTCATGTCTGAAGCTAGATGAGGAAAATGTCAAAACAACCTAATGTGAATGTATAAATCTTATCTATGGTGCAAAAAAGCTAAGTAAAAAGAACATTTATATTAACAGGCACATTAAATCACATCATTTGCAGAGCAAGAAATAACTCATTTGGAGTATACAATAAAAGTAATGAAAATTTACCCTATTCTGTGAGTATTCCTGCTTCCTACAAACAAGGAAGTGAAGACTTTTCCTTTGAGATTGTTGCGCTGAATCTGAAATGTGACTGTAATTGGCTTTGAAAAAAAATGCATCCATGAAATGAAAGAATTCTTAGAATTTCTTTTCATTGTTTTATTTTGCTTTAGTTTTCTCATGTTAAAAAATTGTATTCAGTATTGAGAGGTTGTCTTATGATACTTTTGCATCTGTTCTTCCACCTCAGCAGGACATTGTAGACCAGAAGTGTCTCAGTCTTTGAAATCTCATGTTCTTTATGGAAGAGGGTGGAGTACATTAAACTCTGCCTTAGGGATGGATGATCTGATAGAAGTTATGGGTTAAAATTAAAGAAAGGACAGGCAAAGGTGGCATTATAGTGGATGTCTGCTACAGGACACCTGATGAGGAATAAAAAAAGAGTGGATGAGGCCCTTTACAGACAGATAGAAGTGGCCTCTTGTTCATGAACTCTAGTCCTGCTCTCTGTTGGGAGACAGCGCAGCAGGATTGTGAGAACAGCTAAAGAGTGAAAAAGTTTTGGAATATTTTATTTCTTGATGCTTTCATAAATTCAGTATTTTAAAAACGCGAACTTAAAAATTACTATTTCTTTTCATGTACATTGAGAATGCCATGAAACATAATTTTTGGTTCAGACAAGATCAATTGTTTCACTTATAAACATACTGTGGAGTAGAATAAATTAAAAAAAAAATATAAAGCAAATATAAATTGGAGCTCCTCTGGAATTCTTGTTGTCAGTTGAAAGACATCTTATTTTATATGTCTTTGACTAGAAAGTCAGTCATGATTAGAAATACTAAAACCATTGTATTAATTCAAATTATCAGATGAATGAACAATACTTGTAATGGCAGAATAAAATATAATTGTTAACAGATACTCTCATTTATGACTACTACAAGCTTTGTATACTGATATATATCATTAACAAGGCAATCATAAAATGTTTGTGTTTTAAGCAAGTTTTCTTCAGTAAACATGCTTTCTGACAAGGGAGGAGAGAGAGAAGAAGGAAGGGAGTTAATGCTAAACTTGCTCAAATTGCAAAAAGCATTCTTTCACATCTGGACACATTAAAAAAGACTCTGACAACCGTGAACAGAAAAAAGTGTACAAATGCTGCAGACAAACATGCAAGTATAGACTGGTTGCTCACTTGAAGTGGTTTGTTTTAGCTCCCCTTTCTTCTCCTCTTCATCACTACTGTTAGTCACCTAGTTCTCTGTGCTGTTTTCACTTGCTTCCCTGCTGCTGCATTTTGATCTTTGCTTCCTGTCTCTCTCCCCTGCTGTTTTTTTTTCAACAGCATTCTGCTTTTTCTTTAATGAATGGTGAAAATTGCAAGATTCCAGGCCTCTGAAGAACAAACAGAATTTCAGAAATCAGGAAATCTTGTAAATTGTGCTTGGCTGCTGGTGCATGCAATACCATTAAACATCAAAGATGATTAATATTGGGGAAAAAAAAGGTGCATGTAAAAGATCTTGTGCTGCATTTATGTGCATGGAATAACTTCAGAGTCTGGCATTCATCAGTGCATGAATGCCTGGCACAGCTTTTTTGTCTTTAATTTTGCAGAACAAAATCCATTTCAGGTTAAAGGCAGATTTTTTTTTTCTCCCAGTGGCAAAATTTCTGGAAGTAAGAGTTTATAATTTACAGTATCCACACTATTATTTTTTTCCTTTTTCCTTTTTCCTTTTTCCTTTTTCCTTTTTCCTTTTTCCTTTTTCCTTTTTCCTTTTTCCTTTCCTGATTTCTACAGTAAAACTGGAGCATTATGCACAGCAGAGCATGGTGTTTTCATTATTTCCTTGTATAATCCCTCTGCCCCGAGTAACATAAAGATCTCATTTTTTCTAGCATCTTATCAAGCATGTCAAAACAACACATCTACTCTTTGGTATATGTCAATTCATTCATATTTGGCATGTGTGGTATGTAATACTCAAACCAGATGGACATTAATAAATTTAGCACATGGATGTGAAAAAGGAATTAATGGAATGGTAGTACAGCTGTGCATAAAAGCAATAAGCTCTTGTAATGCCACCTTTATCTAATGTATGGCCAATCTGGTCTTGGCATGTCATTGAAAACTAAGCAAAATTTTTCTTTGTAAATATGAAACAAGAATATTTCAGCATTTATCAGATATAGAAACATTCTTAATAATATCAAAAATTAAGTACCCTATAGCAGTTCAAGCCTCCAACAGACTTTAAAATTCTTTATTCTCCTGCAGAGGTGAATCAACAACAAATTTTATAAGTGCAGCTTTTAATTCTACTATCTGCATTTTAAAATTTTCTATTTTTAACAGTATGATTTTCAGGGCTGTGAGTGTACTAAAAGGCCTAATCTGCCTCAATCTACTCAGCATACTCTATGCCTCAGCACTCTATATAAACTCAGGTCATTTAAGCTACAGAACTTGCCTAAGACATGCTGTAGATTTTTCTGTACCCAACTGTTCTGTATTCCTAATTAGAATTTAAAATTAGGGTGCGTATGGGTTTTAAATTGCTTGACATGAAAAATAAAGAAGTAAAGTTCAATACTTAGCATATAACTCTAGTACAATTTGGCTAGAATTTCAAAAGAGGTACAAAGCTGTCTAGAAATTGAAGAGTCTAAGGCTACCTAAGACATCCTGCCAACACTTTCTCTTCAGTTCTAAAGCTGTAACAATATCTATTCTATTCTATTCTATTCTATTCTATTCTATTCCTTTTAAAATAGTAAATTGTAAACTGTATTAGCTAATGTGTTCTGATATTCTGTCTGGAGTTTGCACAAATTGTCTTCTTAATAGGTATATCTGTAGAAGTAGAATTCTTTGGCTGAAAGAAACACAAATGTGATAAAAGACAGGATATTGGGAACCTTCTCCAGGCTCTTAGACTTTTGCACCTGAGTTTATCACCCTTAGTAAAAATAAATAATAGTTTCTGGATGTTCAGCTAAGCTTCTTAAAATGGAGAATTTACTTCCAGCAGAGGTTACAACACATATCCAATGTTAACAGTCACATCATTCCTTTCTCATGATCTTGCAGCAAAAAAATATTGCATTGCTGTTCAAAAAGTAAGATTTGCACTAGGTTCCTGTTAGTAATTTATTTCTATGGAGGTAACTGTGATCTCTTAAATGTAGTCAGCTTTTTTGTCTTCCTGGGTTTTAATGTGAATGATAATTTAACTAATTAAGATGGGAGCAAATATCCCTGTTATCACTTACTGTTTTAAAATACAATTGCTATTTTTTATTCAGGAGTTTTTTAAATACTGAATTCTTGTCAAGACATTTGGAGTATTATGTAATATTTTTTTAATCTGGGGCTCAAAATGGTTACTGATACTAAATGAAGTTCCAACAGTGATGCAGCTATGCTGCAAAGATTTTGTTTTCAGTAATATACTTAGAGAAGTGCTTTAGCCTCACCAGGGGTGAAATATTCCATCTGTAGAACTAAGAATGGTATACATTTTATTGGTAACCACAATTAGTTCATGCTAGATTTTTCTAAAGTAATGTCAGTGCCTCAGCACTTAGGCTAACAATTAGCATGGGAGTGTTGAATTAAGCATTGGATAATTCTCTTTCATTTAAATTATTCAATTTTTACATTAATGTACTTGACTACCAATTGACTTGTTTTTTATATTCAAATAAGAGCAGATTCTACATTCTCAAATAGCTTATGTTGCTGAAAGCTTATAAAACTATGCCTTCACTGTCTCTTCCCTGGCTTTGTTTGACTCCTTAATGCTTTTGATCTTGTGTGGGATTTTAGAACACAGAAAAGCAATTGAAAAGTTATTTCCCTCTGTTTGCAGCACAATACTTCTACTTTACCATGGTGATTTGATGTAAAGGGCTCAAAGAACGGATGTCCCCTTGTTCCAGTTCAGTGGATACAGAGATTTGTTGAATTCTAGAGTTCATGGAATTCTGTCCCTTCTATAATTGCTAAAACGTTTCTGCAAGCACTCTGAACCCCCTGATTCCATTGGGTTCTGGAATCAATAATGGGTAAGGCATTTTGTAAACTGCTGACATGCATCCTGAGTTATGTCTGACTACAAATCCCATCCACTGTTGCATCAAACAACATCAGAACATTGTCAGAAAACTTTAAAGATTTTCATCTTCTAGCATCCTTGGAGACTGCTATAAGTCCAGGACAGACCATCCCAGGAATCTGTGATCCAAATGTCCCTACAGCCACGCTCAAGAGTGCCAACTGCAAAGTCATGCAGGAACGTTAATATTCTGGCCTGGAGGCTTCCCTAGGCATTGCTCTATGCATCTTTTACTCTATCCTCCTGGAAGCAGTGAATTCTTGCTGTGCGTTGTTAAATGTTGAGTTCAGCTTAGAATTACAACTAGCAGAACTGTCATTCTGACTAAAGGTTGAGCATTGAGTAATTTCCCTGCTGTATCTACATTAGTTACTGTTTTGAAATTGATAGGAACACCATATTTTAATATTTACATATTCTTCTCTGATTTCCTTCTTTGAGAAATTTCTTCAAAGTTCACTAAGAAATATAATGGATACACCTATTTAGAGCAAGTTCAGAAGGGGAGAGCTCCAAGTATATTATAGATTCAAGTCTACTATTTAGGCATATAGTGAAATTATGTTTCTCCAAAGCACTTAACTGTAACTGTGTGTAATTCACCTAATGGAGTCTGCAGATTAAGAAGTATAAGATCAGCATGGGCATTGGAAAAATTAATGTTATTTATAAATTGCACATCATATCCCATTAAGTGTCTGTCGAGTAGGATGTTGAATTTGGCATGCTACTGATTTTAATTTCTTGCTCTTATTTAATTTTCACTCAGATAAAATGTTTTTGTAGACCGTTTGAGATTCTTACATGGAAGAGGTTTTTACATACTTATTTGAATTGCACATAGTGCAGAATGATGCCTACTGCAATATCCTTCCTGCAGTTGCATCAGACAAACAGCTGATCTGAATCCCTAATCACATTCTCTTTGAGGGACTGAAAAAGTCTACATTTTCAGGTCACCCAAAAATCTAGTTGTATAAATATTCCATCTCCCTGACACAGCAACTTGTGACTTGTAGAAATATTATCTGTGAAGTATTTTCCTCTGTTCTTTGTGGTATTTTTCAAGTGTGCATTGTCTATATGAAGATTTTAGTATGTTGATCACCTATTTTTAGTAGAATTTTGTACAATGAGATGTTAATATTTTCTTTAAATCTTTCTTACTTACATATAAACTGATTTGTTGCATTCGCTTTCTCTAGGTGCTAAGGATAAAAATAGATTCTATGGAGAAAATGTGATGAGATTATGATTAAGAAAGGAAATGTTATGAGCCAGCAGCAGGACACTCAGCAAAAGTCCAGCAAAACACAAATAATCCTGAAGATGAACAGAAAACAGGCTCTATCCAAAGCTAAAGGGGTAGGTAGGGAAGAAAATATTGGTTGATATCGTGAGCAGCTGAGGGCCATATGTATAAGAGTGTACTAGAGACTTGGAAAATGACATTCTGGAGGAATGCCTTCAATTCTCAAGTAGGAGGTTAAGGAATTCCACTGAAGTCAATTAAAAAAACCAACCAAACCAAAAAAAAGAAACACAAAAACCAAAAACACCTTTACACCTTTACAGTTTGAACAGTCTGAAAGAGAGAAACAGTGGCAGAGCTGGGTACTCTACCCTGATTATACTTCCCTCTGCCATGGGCAGAAACACTTTCCACTAGACCAGGTTGTTTAAAACCCTGTCCAACTTGGCCTTAAACACTTCCAGGGATGGGGTGTTCACAGCTTCTCTGGGCAACCTGTTTCAGTGCTTCACCACTCTGAAGTGAGTGTAATCTAAAAATAAACTAAGGTAAACCATCTTGCAACTTAAAGGCAAATAAACTACCTGAAAGAAATATTTCTATTTTATCTGGCTTGTCTTGTTTTAGCCAAAGTCTTTGTTGTGATATTGGGATTTTTCTCACTTATTTGTTTTGTCCAATCCATTCAAGTTATACAGTGTTATGGTAAAGATCATGCCAGGTTTACAAAGTACCAGAAAAAAATTATCCAATTGTCAGTGCTGTGATGTAGAGACAAACCTGTCTCTGTCCTATACAAACTTTTCTTTCCAGTACTGAGAATATGGATTCTCATTGAACAACTACTTTACATCTTATTTTCATTATCTAATGTCTCTAAAATTTACTCTAGGATATCTAACATAAGTTTGAATATTACAGTGTAAACCTGTGTAGATGTTGCTTGATTTAAAATGCACATTTGGAAAAAAACAAAAACAAAAACAAAAAACAAACACTGAAATTGCAGCACCAAAACTTCAGAGCAGGGTGTTAATAATTTCAGAGAAGGGTGTTAATAAATTACCTCCCTATTTATCACTTTTAATATATTATTTATTTAATATCTCTTGGTCAATTGTTCTAAAATAATTTTTAAAATAAAAAGGTTTGGCTTTTTTTAATTGTTGAAAGTAGTGAGAAAGGCCAGACTGCACAGGCAGAGGAGGAGATAGTGCCACTGCTTGATGAAACTGCTTGATCATTCTGACCATCTCGGTTTTGATATCTAGCAGTTGCTATTGTGTGTTTGCTGATGAATGTGTTTTCAGGCTGATCATTTGAAGCTGCTGAAAGTAAAGACATCTGCCATTTTTATGCTTATGTGGTCTTAGACAAAACTCCCTTTGTTGTTTGGTTGACAGAGGAGAATACAGCTCATCTTACTGTAGAAAGCCTGGGACCAGCCTTTCAACATCAAGCCTTTTTGTCAGACAATACCTTTTCTGTGATCAAAGCCTACAAGGGATAGTAGTCACATCCAAGTTCATGTTCACACTTCTGTGGAGACAATTGAAAGGAAATAGAGAAACACATTTAGCTAAAATAACAATCTAATTCTTTCTAGAAATCTGAAATTCTAGAATTTTCTTAAAGGATACATTTTCTGATCAAACATATTAGCAGCAGAATTTGTTTGAATTCCTATTGTCACCCAGTCCATCACCAATATTTTTTGAGGTTTTCCTTAATTTTTTACTCTCAGTATTTAGTTTATTTCATGCATTCCTTTTCCATAGATTTTTTTCTTTTTTTTCTTCTATAGCACTTTATTAACTAAATATATCTAGAAATGCAGTCCCTGAGTCGCAGTCACATGCATGACCATGGTTATTGAGGATTAATGATTATCTTAAACATCTTTTATTTTTCCATATTTTGTCCAGTATGTTTTGGAGCACAATGATTCATCACTTTTATTTAAAGATAACTAACAAATTAGTAAATTCATTTTTAATTTTGGAGAACCACAAATTTGCAGCTGCTGAAAACCAGTCTGTAAAAGCAAAGAATGCAAAAACTACTTCTCTGTAAATCAGCTAAACATGTATAGTTTACCAACATCATCAACAGTTAATGGGGATTATATCTATAATTGCATTTGTTTACTCTAACACAATATCATAATATTAAATTGGTTTCATTACCTTTTTATTAACTATTGACTGTAGAAACTTCTTTACCAAAACTTTAGCTTGCCTTTGTGCTGAGTTAATGAAATTCATTTATGAATGGATATATTATTTCATAGTTTTCAGCACCCTTCAATCCAGGCACTGAAAAATTGCAATCATATGAAAAATTCAGACATTAATATTCAAATCTTTTATATTTTAAATAATGTATACTGTTTTAAATAATGTATACTTGCATTACTGTTAGGATTGCGAAGGACATTTTAATACTTTTAAGCAGATCTTACCTATGATTACTACTCTTCACAATATACTGAGCAATCCAGCTTTCATTACACATCAGCTTCTTGTTTATTGATGTCAATATAAATAATTGTCATCATTCTTTCACAGAACAAAACAAACAAAACAACCAACCAACCGAAAAAAACAGTAAATCCAACCAAACCAAGAAACTCCAACCAACCAACCAAAAAAAAAAAAAACCAGCCAACCAACCAACCAAAACACCAAAAAATGCATAAATGGACAATATTCAAGGAAGACTACATTATTATTTCAAAAATTCCATGAAAACAAAAGTTATTCATACCCCTAATTGTCATGTTCTAGAGCGTGATTGTGACCTCCATATTAATTTCCATTAAATTCCCATGATATCTAAAAATCTGTTGGTTTCCCTTTTTGTATGCTATGTAGGTCTTATTTGGAAAAATGGAAAGAATCTGTGCAGAAGCATTGACAATTGTCAGGAGTTTTCAGAAGAATCCAGTCACCTAGGAGAGCCCAAATCACACAAATGGCATCAGGATTAGGTTACACTACGGAAGGAAAAAGCAAACAGATACACTTTTTCATTAATGGTTGTAGCTGTTGTGGTAGTTAACACAAGAAGTCAGATGCAGCTAATTCCTTGGTGGTATTTTCAAATTCAATTGAAATCTCACTACACTTCTGAATTAAAAAGTTCAAAACCTGGAGCAAAACAAACACTAGCATTTTTTTTTCTGTTATAAGAACTCTCTGTAAAAAGATTTAATTACTTTGACTAGGAATGTAAAAACTGTCTTTTGTATTTGAAGCTGAAATCATAGGTAATAATTTCAAAACTTTAATTTCTTGCCTGGCTTGTATGCCTTACACAAATACATATTTGGATCATTTCTGAAACTACCAAGGTCTTGAATAATATCCATCAGCTTCCATGTACAGAATTCAAGTTTTCCACTTACTAGCTTATAATAAAGCTAAATATAATGATACATTAAACACTTCTGAAATTGTCTTAAAGGAATACCATAAAATTCCTCCTTTAAACACAGGTTTTCTCAAATTAGTCATTCCTGCACTTCAAAAAATATACTGGATAAATATGTAATTTTTATGGTCATTACAAGGAAGTCCATATATATACCATGCACATGCATTTCATGACAAATCAAAATGAACTAAAGAAATTGCTTTGTTGATACACATTCACTGCTCCCTCTAACAAAGAAGAAATGTATAACGACTATTTAGTCATCAGAATCTTTTTACTGTGCATTTCACCATAACAACTCCAATTTCCTTCAGAATCTCAATACAGTCTTACATTCACTCTTGCCTTATTTACAGTCACCCTGATACACTTTTTGTAATCACACTGTATAAAATATATTGTGAGGATAAGGTCAAATATATTGCTATTGCTAATATTAAGAAGTGTATATTAAAAAATCTGCTTTATTGCTGCCTAATTTATGTCCAGTAATCAACTGTATTATTGAATTTATTTAATAAAAAACTATTTTAAGACAAACTTATTTACTAACAATATAACCTATAAAATAAACAAATTAAATTCTAGTTCATTTCTTTACTGAAGGAAAAAGCTTCCACAGACTTTTACTCTAATCCTTAGATCCAATTACATCATAGGTAATTAGAACTATATTTTATCTAAGGTTGCTTACAGGTATATAAATATATTTTACACATATACATACATTGTATATATGTCTACAATATGCAAATAAATATGTATACTCATTTACAATAAAACAGAATTAAACAAACTATTCTCCCAATGTTGTCAATCACTTACAATGAACTTGAAAAATAATTTACAATAAGACCTTAACTGTTATGCCCTCAGCAGCAAGCTAAGTGTTACTATCCTTGTGAAATTGTCAACTAAAGCGAGATTTAGCATTCAGATTTAAACCTCAGCAAGATTTTTTCTATTTCTTGTTTTCTCTTTCCATTGTTAAAAAATTCTTAAACCCAGTCTGAAACCACATTAATTTATACCATAGTTATATGGTTATATGTTATATGCATAATGGATGGATTTCTGCCCATAGAGATTAACAGATTTGATGGTATGGGCCTCACCTGCTGGGAATGGGATGGCGCCACCAGGATTGCTTTGCATTTCTTAATAGCAGAATAATAATTTTGGAATAACAAATGTGTAGATTCAGAAGAAAATCATACAATTTACTGGAATTGAGAGAACAGCTGGGACCTTTGGCAAATGTTTCTATTCTTGCCTGTCATTGAGTGTTTATTCTAAAAGCATCTGTAGCGCTGCAGGCAACATTTTTTCCTGAGTGAAGAACCCTGTGTGGTAAGTGTTGAGTACTTCACATTTCCCTCAAAAACAGCTTGAAAACTTTATTGTTTTTAAAACTTTTTCCTTCATTGTCTAGCGAACAAGGTAGGAGATAAGAATCTAGCAGATATAGGACTACAATATGCTATATGGTTTTCCATATAGAAATGCAAAGTGATTATTGCATTGACAAGAGTTTGGGATTGCCATCCTGATATCCAACTTTACAAATTAGTTACTATAAAATTAACATATTGGTTTATTTTTGTCTCAATAAAACATCTTCCTCTTTCATTTTCATCCCTATTATGAATTATTAATGAATTATAATACACTCTTAAACTACAGGGGAAAATTTCTTTGCAGCTTGACTACAAGTTGTCAATGAATTCCTTGACTATCTTTTCCTTGCTAAATTTTCATTAATTTTTGAGACATAAGCACATCATCACAGGAAAGAGGAGAAAGATATTTTGGAGGTATTTTAAGTGAAAAATAATTACTTGACAGAAATACTTTCTTATAGACAGCAGAAAAAGGAGAAATTAGGCTACTAGGTTAAATTAAGGGCAAAGTGAGAGTGTTCCCTCCCTCTTCCTAGATGGATTATTTATGTTCTATGGAACATTTCTACATCGACTTATGGATTGGCTTGTACTCTTTCACTTTTAGTGAGAATTTGAAGCAAACATCTTGAACCGAAACTTCCAAATATAATTTTTGAATTATGCTGAAATTTAATTCACGTTTTTGTTCTATTTGCTTGTTTGACTACACATCTTCTTGAACAGTAAACAGAACATTCTCATGTGTCTTCATCAATTCCTGTTTGCATTAGGAGCTGCTAGACTTTCCAGTCTTGAATAATTTATTTAGGTTTTCCAGCACTGCTAATGAATATGGTACACATCTGGGGCAAGTATACACTGTACTCCCTGATCAGAACAATCACAAGTTTTGTGTTTCCTCCCAATCCCTCTCCTCCCCACTGATCCTCTTCCAGAAAATGTTCTCAAACAACTTTTCATCACAATTACTCAAGCACGGTGTCATTTTAATTCTGTTCCTCTTCTGGAGCAATATAAATATTTTTCAATAACACTTTGCAGGTATTATAAATTCATCTTTCTCAAGCTAGTTTTTTTGTGTTGTTGTCATTGTTTTATTTATTTATTTTTTACTAGTCAACACTTTTTCTAATTTGTATGACAGATAATATGTAATATGTAGACAAAAATATTTAAAAAAACCTTTAAAGAAAATAGTTACTTCTTCTGCAGCTTGTTTCCTTCTTTCCCGACCAATATTTAAATAAGTACTGAAGAACAAATATGGAAAGAGGGAAACATTCTCTCTGCAAAAATCTTAATCCTGGTGATATGAAGAAAATCTGGAAATAAAATTGTTGTTTAATTTGAAGTGTGTGATATTTCTGTGTTCAAAACTAACAAGATATTTGACTCAAGGATATTTATAGTGTACAAGACTGTAAATTCTCCATAATTTATAAAACTGATTCTATTTTAAATGTTGCTGTCTTAGGAAAAGAAAAAGGCCTGAAGAAAACAATCAGTTCTATCAATTCTTGCTAAAGAAACATGATGCTCCAACTTCCAATATTTAAAATAATTTCAAATTATGCAAAATTTTGTCTCATGCACTTGGTTTCTGGCACTGATCTGTTAGTTAGATTATGTGAGTTGGTAACCTTGTAGTAAGAAATTTATTTTCTTTTTTAATTTTCTTCTATTACTTTTGTGCTGTGCTAAATTAAAACTGCCATAGGAAGTGTAACTATCCATTTGAAATCAGTAACATCAGTAACATCAGTAACATCAGTAACATGTCCCTTCGCTTGATACAGAATATAATATTGCACACTTAATGTCTATAAAATATTCTAGATGAGCAATCCAAGGTGGTCAATCATGGTGATTTATTAAAAGCATGATAATATTGCTCTTTTGGATGTAGGCTATGAGCTAACATTTGGAGACCAGCCGACTGTATCAATTATAAGAAGAAATTTCCCCTAAGAAACTTTAATCTTATGCAGTCCTGTTTGTTTTAAGACAAAATTTTTTTAATGCTGATCACTACACAAATCAGATCAAAAGTGTTTTGGAATTATGACCACAGAAATCCTAATCCAAAACTGCTAGAAACTGTCATACCCTTGGATTTGACAGGTGATAGATTTTGTTTTCAGCTTTTCTCTGTCTTCGCTTTTGAGGAAGGAATTTATATTTCTCCCTCAAATATCATATCCACTAAATAATATCTGTGCAATATTTCTACACATATAACTCACTTTCTAATTTTGTATCAGTCTCGGGTAATACTCCTTTTATTTTGTTGCTGCAGACCTCACAAAAAGGTCTTAATTTAATTTAGAGCTATCTTAATTTAAACAATAAAAGAATATGCATCCCCAGAACATGTTGAAGTTTTTGAATAATTCAGATTCTGTTTCACATCCATGGGAGTCTGTACCTTCCAAAGGGAAAGGGTTTGGAGTTGTTAGGTGGCAGATAAGCAATTTTCCTTTTAAGTTCTTTTAACATGTCTAATGCAATATATATACTTGCCAGGAGAGAATTGACATTTAATATGGTGTAATAATAGCAAAATCTTTGGAGACCAGTCAGTCATGTCCTTCATCTAACATGAAAAATGTGAATTTCTTTGCAAAAGGTCATGTTTTAAAGTAAAACTCATGTAGGAAAAAAAAGGGCATGGTTTCCAAATAACTGAAGAATTGATAAAATGTAATAAAAATGAAGGTTGAAAAAGGTATTTCTAGAAACACTGAGACATATATATTGAAAGAAGGCCATTCTAAGCCTGGATCCAGCTATGTCTTTATCTACAAGTAGTTAGGATCTTGATGAATTTAAAAACTCTAGCAATATTATAATCTTTCAGACTAAAGAGATTTAAATGTAAGGGAAAATTATGTCTGTTTCATATATTCAGAATTTAGGAGCTAAGTCAGCTGCAGAGACTTCCTCAATAGTTAGTGGACAGAGAATTATTCTAAGGAATTGATTTCACTTGCTGCTTTTTATCTATACTTTAAATGTGGAACACTAGAATTAATTTATGAATAGACAGGCAAATTTTGCTAGCACAAGACTTGCGTGTATTTGTGAAGAATTTTTATGTTTCAAACAATTTATTTTTATCAATATATTTATGACAGCATTTATCTACCATCAGGATAACAGATGGACAATGATGATGACGAACTTGCAACTTAAGAGAAATAACAGAGATCTAAGATCTTGAAAAACATCTACTCTTCCCCTATTTGCTCATGTTTTACTGGGATGAGACTGAAGTCAAAACTGTTCTGCATATAAAGTTATTTCAAGCAATCCTAGATTCAACATAGGCTTCTTCATTTTGCACAGCAATCCAACAAGGATTTTGGAGGATAAAAAATCAGTTTTCTTTACTTTCAACTTAGTAGGTAAAAAATTGTCATGTTGCTGATACAAGAGCTATATGTTTCCTCCATTTGGGAAGAGCTGTATCATTTTTGTGATAATGCCAGTTTGTAATAATGGTTGGAGAAATGTTATGATGGTTATAAAAATAAAATCAATAAGGGCAGTTCCTGAAGGACATGAAGCTCTTTACTGTAAAAATAAACACTAACAAGCCAACTCTTTCCTTAAAAGAAGCTGATGACTTCTCAGAAATTGTACTATAGCCATCAGCTCATATTCTTTTTTTCAAATCAAAGGATATGAAACAATATAGTTTAAAGTTTTATTTGCCTCAAGCATTTGCAATTGAAAAGATATTACTATATGTTCAGAGAATTCTTCAAATCAACTGTTTTCCAAAGAGATCATTACTCTTTCATCCATGTAAACAATGCAGCATCTGCTTGGGGGAAAAGCAAAAGCAAACCAAAGCAAAATAAAAAAATCTACTCTTTCTTGCAACAAGAACAGAGAAGATTCTCATCGGTAACCAATTAACAACAGAATAGGTAACTGTCTTCTTTTTTTAGTTCCCACCACATAAAAGTCACAATTTGATCATCTTTCTTGCTGTTCTAGCTGCCAGTGAAATAGATATTTGTCCAAAGTTTCCAGACAGCCGTACCGGAGAAATTATCTGTTATTTACCACATAGATAACTTATCATGTAGCATTTTATATTTGTCCACAGCTTGTTTCAGTTTTTGGTAAAAATTATAGTGCTTGTAATATTAATAGAGAATTTGAGCAAAATATCTGGAAATCAATATCAAAAGGCAGCATAATGGAACATATATTTTCAATGATGAGCCTAAAGAGAGAAAAATGTATATAAGGTATTTCCTCTGAAGTTTAGCACCATACCAGACTTTGACTGTTGCAAAAACACAGTCATCTATTCTGTAAATTTGTTCTGGAATTATCCACTGAATTTTTATCAGCCAGGATTAAAGAAATTTAAACCTAGCTAGTAATATCTGCAAATTATTAAGATCAACACTCTGGTAGAGTTTGTTTCATGTAAGAAAAACAAATAGGCTTGTGGTTTAGCTAGTGGGGGCATAAACAGAGATAAACTCACTCAAACAGGTGGTCATAAACTGGTCAGTAGTAAACTCAAGCAGTAGGTTCAGTAGGGTGCTACTTCCAGAGCACAAGGTTCTGAAACAGTTTGCAGATAGAATTCTTAACCTACAGTTGTTCATGTAATAACACTGAATGTAGTAATGGATATATTTTTGTACTTGTAGCAGTACTCAAACACATGACTGATGATCTTTGAAGGTCCCTTCCTATCCAAGTGATTCTATGATTCTATTATTTCATTGCTAATGACATTTTGTCCAATTATATCCATCCAACTCAGTTATTTTATAAAGTCTTCTCTGAAAGAGTAATATTTTCTTACTTCAATACTTAGTATCCAAATCATCAGTGTTCATCTGCTTAAACTAACAATGTAAATGCATGTTAAAGGGCATGTATTCTCTATTTTCCTACTACCTGATGGCTGATGAATATGTCTTTTAAAACATATTCTCAACCAAAAATTCTTTCTAAGAGAAGATGAGGTAAATTTTGAATAAGAAAGGAAATGACTGAAAAGAATGCATGGCAAATTATTATCCACTTAAATTTCTCACAATCTTGCTGTTCCAATATAATTTTGATAGCCATTTAAGCTACTTTTCCCATGAATATAAATACCAAACCCCATAATACTTTCTGCAAATCATATGTAAGATCCTTGGTACTAGATTTGTCTTTTTTCTTTCTCATTGATTGTATTTCTATCTTCCTTGTACATAGCTCGCAGACCAACATAACTTTTCTGTTATCTCTGCTTTAGATGCATCTTTTTCATGCTAATCTTTAGTTCAGGAGGACTTAGGGCTTTTCCTTCAATAGGTTAAAGGAACAACATATTGTCCATTGATGGTCTTTAATTTGCAGTTACTTCACACGAGATCTGCAAAGAATTTCAGTTCTTTTAAATTTCATCAAACACCAATTCATCTCTTGACCTTTGGACACTCTCTTGTTTCTCAAAATCACACTTCAAACAACAGGATGTAAAAGGAAAAAAAAAAGTAAAAAAAAAAAAAAGAGATCACTTTTTTTTTAATGTTATTTTCTTTTTTATTTTGGAGAAATGAGGAAGTATGAAAACCTCTTAACCAAAATTTTATTGTCATAATGCAAATATATAACTAAAGTTTGAGATAAAGAATTTTATTAGGAACTCATATACATGCATACAAGTATGGTTAGTTCTTTCCTCCTGTTTATGTTCAACTTCCGGAAAAAAAAAACCAAAAAACAAACCGAAACCCCATAATATCCAAATTTTTGATCTAATATTTTAATTTAAGCTTAGCATGTTCACTCATTTCCATTAACTGTCAGTGTTCTATGTTATGTTAATAAAATCCTTTAAATTTAAAGTACTGAACTTTACAAATTTTCATTTTTACTTCTTGTATAACAGTATTCCTAAGTTGGCGTCTATATTATAGACAGTGGCATTGGGAACTCTGAGAAGTTTTCTTCAAACTTCAAATTAAGTTGATACTTCATTTAGAGACTCAAAGGACTCCTACAAAGATGAAGCACAGTATTCATGCGCATACACTGCAAGTATTCCTGACTAAATGCAATCACATTCACCTGTTTTCTATTTACACAATTTGCAGTTTGCCTCTCTCTTATTTCATACCTGTAACAGCAAAGCTGCGGAGCCAAGAGGACAGAGAACTCCAGCGTTCCTGGTCTGACTCTGTGCTGCTACAGCTGGACTTGATGTTTTAAATCTCCAAGTGTTTCAAAGTTTAGTAACACAAGCTGAGGTGGCATGATACACTATTGATACTTTGGAATGGTATAATGTTTCCTCTAACTTAGGAAAAGGAGTTTTACTTTTAAACATTTGTTTAAATATTTTACTGTTGCATACTGATGTCTTCGAAAAGGGTCACGACCTCTCTAGTGATGTGCTACAAAAAGAGTAGAATCATGCTTTTTGTCCTGCATGCTGGAAGTATACCTCAAAGCCTTTAATGGAGCTATCATTTCACTAACATACAGATGGAGAAATTGAGGCAACTGAAGGGCAAACTGTTCCTCTGATTTCACTCCTCTCACTTCTGCAATACTGCTCTGCATTCAGAGGTACACTGAGCTCAAAAAAATATGACAAAATTATTGCATGGACTGCTACTCTGTCATGAAGCTTTTGTGTCTGTTTCTTCAGTAGTCACACTGGGGGTATACAAGGACATGTGCACCATTTACAATATTGTCATTTCCTTCTTTAGATACTTTTTTTGTTGCGGTGTTGATGTTTATTCTTGGGATTATGATGTGCTTTGGTCACTATAATCTCAGAGAAAAAAGTATTACAAGCAGATGTTCCTTTTACCTTACTTAAGTAAAAGCAATAAAAAAAGGCATTTCCAATACCACTCTTCTATAGAAATGAGTGAACTTTTGGTTGAACTTCTCAACATGGAAATGGCAGTAAAAGCTGACTGCTACTTCCAGACCCCTGGAGATATTTGCTTGTACAGAATTAGGATCTGACAGAGATGCTGTTCCTAGGACCATTCTCCATCTAAGCTGCATACTCCAAAGAGTTTGAAATTATCCTTGTGTCTCTATTAAACAGGCATTTCAAAGAGGGTCAGATGTCATTTACTAACAGCTGTTCTTCTTCAAAACATGGATATACACTCTCAACGTTCTTTCCTATCTCTTTATCTTAAAACAATTCTAAAATATGGGAATTTCTATCTGTCAAGAACTACAGGTGGAGGTCATCTGGACCACACAGAATACAAATGGAGCCACAAATGTAGAGCTAAGAATGAATCTACAGTAAAGTAAAAGCCTGGAAAGCAGTTTTTATGTATAAATAACCTAAAGTGTAACTTAGATTCTATGCACACCATTTCAATTCATGACCTCTGATGACACTGCTGGTGAGACTGAAAGCACAAAATAAAATTATTGTTTAGGGGATGACCATAAGTATCCCTTGGGAATTATTCTGTGTCAATTAAATTAATTCTTACAGGCTCTCAATAAACAATAAATTTCAGTCACTAGTGACTTCCAATTAATTAACAAAAATCCCCAAAACCTAAAAATTCAGGGTAAAGCAAAGAAATACAGGAAAGCAAAATGATCTTTGCACTTTTAATAAAACTTAAAATGTACCAGACTCTTCTAGCACAGAAAGACCTTAAAATTACATCAACAGTGAAAATATTACCCCTGAAAGCAGAAAGCTTAATCCTTAATCTTTTTCTCAAAAAAATAAAATCATAATTTTCCCCTTTTTTGTGGAAACGGGGATGTAGGGAGAGTCAGGTGGCCTGAGGGAATATGGGTGGGAAGATCTTTGTACTTGTAATAAATTTCACAGCTGTGAAATACTGTGAGAAAATTTCACCAGAACTCAAACAACCTGGTATCATAAATCCAAAGTTCTTCTCAGATCATATTGCTCAAATATTTTTTTTCCTTGAATACAACATTCAGATATGCAATTCTTCCTTATTCACTTGAGAAATTAATATTCTAAGGTATTATTTTCAGTAGTATTACTTTTATAATTAAAATCCCTAGTAATGTAATAAATCAAAACAAGTATTTTTATGTATTTTAGTTTCCATGTTACCAATTTTTTTTCCTGTGGTACATATATTAGGGTAAATTTGTCTAAAAAATCTTTTTCTTGCTTTTTCTTACCTGACAAGAGAAATCTTCAAACAAACAAGCAAAATCTTAAACCATATCAACCCTGGCTTTCAGAAATTTGTGAGGAAAATAAACTATTTTCAAACTTTATGTTTGGGTAACCAAACTCTACATAACAGATTTGTTACATAGTTACTTCAGTTTATTATTAATAATGACTTATTTTGATAACTTGTAAGTTTAATCTCACTTTATCATATTGCACATTGTATTCCATGAAGTAAACTGTATAATCCTTTATACAAACTAAATAAAACACATACAGTATTGTTAACAAATTCCCAAGAGAAAGTGCAGCTATTCTGCAATGAGATTTTCTTTATTCAGCTAAAATGTCATATTTGCAAGAAACTGAGTGCTACAAAATTTTTCCCATGTTTTTCACTGTGCTTACCTGTCTTGAAGGAGTGTAGATAAAACACAGTTCAGTCATGTCCCCCTCATTATTTTCAGAGTTTCATTTGCAATTGACCTTTTGCTGATTCATAATGAGGCATTTAGAAATGTTTTAAGTCTTTCAAAAAGGGAAATGAAGCAGTATGCAGACTAATGATAGTGTTAATGAGTAACAGCAGCTACTGCTTAAAAACAGGAGGTGATTTAGATGGAATAATATAAAAAAGACCTGAAGAACCCACATAACTTTGATATTATTGTAGCTACGCTAATTTTACTACAATTGACACAGATAGGCATTTACAAAGGAAAAGAGAAGAATACATTTCCTCCATTTTCTTCTCAGATACACCTGAATTTTACATCTGTTGTATTTTATGGGTTTGAATGGATGACAGCAGGCACAGTTCAAAAGGAATTTGTATGAAAATTTCATAGAGAAGTATATAATCACTGTTTTCTATCAATAAACAAGTGATCCATTTCAGACCTTAGTTAATCAGTACAAGCTCTTTAGAGAAATTTAAAGTAGCAGGTGTTTGGTTCTTTAGTCTGGGGAAAATCAAAATATCTTCCGCCTCTGTTACTGAAGAGAGCAGATGTAAGGTACCTTGTACTCAACAGAAATGTGACACTCTTTTGCACATCAGTTAAAATGGAGGATGATGGTGATGATGAGGAGGATTATAATTTTTAATTTCTAAACTACAAGTAGAGAAAATAAAGTCCAAAGGCAAGCAAATATTGACTGCTTTTATTTGCAAATAAAATGCTATGGCTCTCCCAAAAAATATCCATGTGAATCTTATATTTTCTGTATACAAAAGGGGTTGACTTTTGCAAAGCTTTACTTAATTCTGACTGAAATGACCAATGCTTATACATGCTAATTCTAACCATGAATTAACTCTTCAGGTAATCTGGATTTTAAAATTAATTTCACAGAGAATTAAGTTAAAAGTAAATGAATTTAGATCAGACTGATATTTGTATGGAGAAATCAGTGCTTCACATTTATCTTAGCAGTCATCCTGTTACCATCTATTCTGATTGCATTTTCCATAGATTAACAGATATGTTTACCTGCCTTACCATCTGCTGAGCTGACTGTTTGCAAGTTACCTGCTAAAATGCTGGCATGGAGCATAAACTAAGCCATTTGTCACTGTATGTTTGTAAAATGAAAAACATTTTGACATTAGAATAAGTACATACAGAAAACTGCTGCTAAGAGTCAGCCAGAGATTACATTCCCATATTTAGCAAGGTCAAATAAGGAAAAGGCTGGAAAACCTTAAGAGAAAAAATCTAAAATCCCATCATGTTTATACCACCTAACCAGATTTTGAGAACAGTGAAATTGGAAAGCATCCAGTTTATGCTTTTATTTTCTTATTTGTCTCCTGCCAGGGTAATCACGGCAGAAAATTACTTCCTCTCTCTGTATACAGAAAGCAGTAAATTTTTCTTAACACTTCCTTTCCAACACAATAAAATCACAAAGGAAGCATTTTAACCTGTTCTATTTAGTAAGAAGAGCACTATCAAAAGTAAGCACAGACTGAGTGAATTTCCCTCATGGTTTGATTAATACACAAGTAGAAACTGCAATTTTCAAAGCATTTTATTAGAGATATTTGTGGCACTGTAATATAAAGCTGTATGTTACGTATTTCAGTGTACTTTAGAAATTTATATATGATGAAGATTTGCCTATTTTTATTAGAACATTTTAGTAAATAAATAATTGGAATGAACACTTCACAATTGAAAATATTCATATGGAATTCTAAAATGAAAAAAACCTAGAAAATCAAGAGGTTGAAGATATTATGCCCTATTTTTTGTTGTTGATTTTTTTTTGTTTGTTTTGTTGTTGTTATTGTTGCAAATTATAATCACTAATGTTTCTAATGTATCTATAAGATAGAATTTAGAATTCTGAAAGTCACTAGCTGTATCTTTGGCATCACACGAAACTACATGACAAATATATACTTGCAGATTAATCTTTCTATTTCATTTCTAATACATTAGATAAAGATTCCTTCTTTTTATTTAGCCTTCCTAAGCAACAGATTATCTTAGTACCAAGGCATGCAATTATTAGCTTGGACCTATCAATTCCCATGGCTTTCCCTGCAGAGACATCCTTATCCCCAAAATCCTGCTTAGTAATCCACTGGTGTGACACAGAAACAACAGCCCGCTGCTGTTATTTTAAACCATTGTTCAACTCAAAGCTGCACATTTAGCATCTGAAATCTTCCAGGGTGAAAAATTGGCAGATTGCACTAGATTTCTCCTTCAAGCCTCTAAAAAAAAATGACTTGCCATCTTGTTTAACTCCCTAATGGGAAGATGAATTTGCAAAAAAATGTGGAAAGGAAAGGGAAGAATTAAAATATGTATTATACTATGTATCAGCAAAGTCTTTTTCCTAATATGTAATATCATTAATTTATTTTTTGATAGCTAAAATGGCCTTCCCCTTAGAATCATACCTATCAGCCTCTCAGCTGAGAAATGTGACAGAAAAAATAGGAATACAGTAGAATTAGTTTTGAAGTTTCAGATAGTCATCAGGCTTGCAAACACAGAGAGGTGAAGTATGTAAACCATATTCTGAGGGAACAAAATAATAACTTATATTGGAAGAAATATATGGAGATTATATAGTCCACCAAAAAAACCCTCCAAATCCAGACAAACAAACCAACCAACCAACCAAAAACCACCAAAACTCCCACAAAACAAAACCAAAATAAAACAAAACCTACCAAAAAAAACCAAACAAACAACAACAACAAACAAACAAACAACAAAACCCCCAAAGAATTAAAAATAAAATCAAAAATAAACTGACCCAAAAATCCCACCTCCCCCAAAATTATAAATGTTTCACACCAATCTGAAATAATGTTAGAGTATTTAAAAAAGTGGTGAAAATGCATAAAAACAATGAAGGATGTGGATAGTCTCACCGCAGCTTCAATGATCACAGTGTAAGTACCACAGCATATGAGGAATTACACTTCCTTTGAAGTAACTAGCAGATTAAGTCTTGACAAGTAGGACCTAAAAACGAGTTTAAATTAAAAATTAAGATAAATATGAACAAAACAATAAATTTCATGCTACAAACTATTATAAGTTTCTGAAATTGTGGTAAGATATTTTTGTAATGCTGCTGTTGCCTGGAAAAAAGGCAAAGAAAGGCAGCTGATGGGCAGCAATGTGTTTGAAGAAACTTACTGAGAGGAGCCATGGGCCAAAGGCACTGACCCTCAGCACAACACCCATGACCCCATTTTGAAGAAGACTATTGCAGTCAGCCAGGGAGCCCCAGAGATACAACACCAGAGATGAGCAGTTGGTCTTTGTTACATCTTCTGTTTAACACTGCCAAAGGTATCATTAATGAAGGTTTTCTGTAATAGTTTATAAAATATTCATTAATATCTTCTGTAGGCAAGTAATGATAACTGTGATGTTTTGACTTAGAAATTAAATACGTGTCTGTATATATAAGGAGTGTGGAGGTTTTTGTCTATAATACAACACAGTATCTAAAATGTGACAGTATTCTTCTAGTGAAATTCTCTACACTGATTAAAAAAAATCAACATTTCTAAAGTGCCCTATGTTGAATACGATAATCTTCTCTTTATAGTGTATTCTAGAAATTCTGCATGAGGACAGATGAAGAGAAAAAGAGAGACAGACTAATCTAATTGAACAGCTGTTTTTTTATTTGGGTAAAAAGGAGGGTAGAAGAAAAGAAGCATGCAAAAAGTATTAAGGGTTTTGGATTCAACAGCCTGGTGAGCTTGCATTTCTGCTTATTAACTTGCTCTCCCATGAGTCAAGTTCCACAACCTTCTTAGCCATTGAAGGTTGCAGATACTTTTTAACAGGAATGGTTATTGACAACAGATCTTTATAGTCTCTATCTTATTTAATAAAGTAGAAACAAGAAAAGTATTCAGATGGGGACTAAATTTTAATGAAAAGCAAAACAAGAGTTTTGTAGAATTTCAAAAGCTTGAACATGCATGTAACTTTTGCATTTGAAAAAAAAAAAGGAAATTATTTGGGTGGAAATTTCTTGTAACAAACATGATCTCTTTTTTATTTTTTTTATCTTAGCATTAACATGACACAGAAGTGCACAAAAACAACTTCACACAGATAATGAACAAAATTTAATTAGCAACCAAAACCAGGAGGAAAACTAATAAACAAGGAGGGTCACCACAGTGACACTCCTTTGACATTTTACAGGTTACAGGTTTGGTGTAGCAGTCAGGAATGTAGTTACCACATGAACAGGGGTGATGATCCAAAGCATGCATAAATTCATACTCTCATGGGAGACCTCTCCCTCAAGGGTACCCAGAAGGTTGGTGCACTTCATCCAAAAGGGTTAAAGGATCACTCAAAGACATCCAATAAAAAAATAAACAAAAAATATTTGTCATATATGGATGGGACAGCCTGGTCAGAGAGCGAGAAAATTAGGTAAGTTTTCCCAGAATCGGCCTGACAGACTTCAGGGAGTTTAAGATAAACTGTGATAGCTTATTATCATAAACAACCTTCAGGAGGTGTTTTCCTACACCCTGTTTTCTTGTTTTCCTCAAAGATTGTTTATAAGAAAGGCATCTTGTAAATTAGCCAATCAGGTGAAATATATTAACTAAATGACCAATCAACTCTACCTGGATCAGAGCAGTCTATAAAAAGGAGCAATTCCAAATATAGGGTGTGTTATGCCAACAGCCTTCTGGTGAGGTTGTGTCGTTTCTTACTCAAGTGACTGTCACAACCCTGGGGTAGTTGTGAGAGGGCAAGAGTGAGCTTTCTAATGACAGTTTTAGACAGAGTATTGTAAATAAATGCTGTTGTTACAGAAGCAGCTTTGCATGAAGCACTTCTTGAGCTGGTGGATATAGCCACAGCAAGGGTATCTTAGCTACATCTTTTCATCCAATCTCTGTTGGCAGTTCCAAGGTGGAGGTGCTTTGCCCTTACCCCTGTACCAACTAGATGTGCAGCTTAGTGGCCCATTAAATGAGTTGCTATTTCATATATTGGGGCACTTATTAATATCTTTGTCAGAATGCTGGATACACCAGAGGCACTTAGTGGCTTGATGTATACTAGGGTGTAAACAAAAAAAAATCTCTTGCTTCCACAGAGTGCTCATACTCACTGGCTTCCTATGGGACCTCAGAGCAGTGTGAAGTGTCATTGGGGCTGCACCCTGTGGCCTTGTGAACTGTCTGGAGAATGTAGTTATACTTGGCACCCCATAATGAGCTGGCATTTATTTTGCCCAGTGGCCAACTATAAGCAATGTATGTAGTCTACGTCCATCATGGCTTTTTAAAAAATTCTGGCTCTAATTATTATATTGTGCCCATGTTAACCCAAGGGCTAATTACATATCATCATAGACTATCCCGACTTGGAAGGGACCACTAGGATCATCAAAGTCCAACTCCTGGCCCTTCGCAGGGCAGCCCTGAGAACCACATCTTGTGCCCGAGAGCATTGACCCCAGGTTCCTTTCCATGGCAGACACTGCTCTCCAGCATCTCATTCCTCTGTTTGCACACATATCCAGAGTTACCATCCCAGGTGCAGACTCTGGCACTTTCCCTTGTTGAACTTCATATGTGATTGCTCAGCCCTCTAATTTGTCCAGGTCTCTCTGTGGGTCCTCTCTGCCTTCAAGCAAGTCAACAACTCCTCCCATTTCAGTATTGTCTGCAAAATTTTGTAGTATACTTTTGAGTCATGCTGACATCCGTGTACAAAGATTGTCATTATCAGCTGACAGGGGTGAGTAAACAAACTATTACTAATATTAGGTTCATTATTTGTGTGAATTCCACCATTATCTTTACCACAACATTGCCATCAAGATCCAGCTTGTCTGCACTGACCACTGCTGCCCACAGTAAGGGCAACAGGATTGTTCTTTTCTCCAGTATCCTGCAAGAGACTTCTTTTCTTCCCCAGCCTTCATTAGTCCATTCCAGAGGAAGAATGTAAACAAACAGTGGATGCACAGTGTTCCTTTCTGTGTTCTGGAGGGAAAAAGTATTTTCAGTGCAAAATCTTTCACAGGATTTAGGAAAATATCTGCTCTGCTGTGGTGTCTTCCATGGGCTGCAAGGGAGCATCTGCTTCTGTATCAGAGTACCTCCCTCTTTCTTCTCTTGCATTGCTCTTCACACTGTGGCTTCTCACATTTTTTCTCCATTTTTTACTGCTTTGTGGTATTATTTTCTTTTTACAAATATGCTTTCAAGGCAGCATTATTTCTAAGACCTCAGCAAATGTATGCTGACACATGCATGCTAAAGCTGTGAGTCAGTACAACCTGTATTGTCAGGTGCTCTCACAGATAAAAATAATTTTTCATGACCTTTCAACATTTTTTTTAACATTCTCATTTTCATGTCCTAAAATAGTCCACATCTTCTGGGGAAAACCAGAATAGACAAAATGAAGCAAAAATGTTTTGAACATGTTTTTCAAAATACTGTGACATATGGATAATTAACTAGCAAGTGAGTAATAGGAAAGCCAGAAAGATGACATTAGCTTGCACCATTCATACAAAATGTACTTCTAAATAACTGTTCTTCTTTGTAATTGCTTCTCTCTGCCAACTAAACACCATACTGCAAATCAATCACACTGGACATCTGATTAAAAAGAGAACAATGAAAATAACAGGAAAATCAGAACAAATACTTATGAATCCAAAGGACTCACAGGCCTGTACTTCCAGGGTAGTCTTTCTTGCCCTTCTTGAAAATCAGGGCAATATTCACAGCCTCCAGCCAGCTGAGGCCTCTCCAGATCTCAAGACTGCCCAAAAATCACCGAGAAAGATTTTGCCATGATATCATCCAGCACTTTGAGAACTCTTGGATTAATCCCATCAGGCCCCATATTTTTAGGGATCCAGCTGGAGCAGCACATCCTGTACAATTTCAGGGTCATCTGGGAGTTGATCATTCTTGTAGTCATGGTCCTCCAGCTCAGGGCTCTGACACTCCCTTGCTCAATAATCCATGCTGAAGACAGAGGCAAAGAATGCACTAGACACCTCTGCCTTGACTCTGTGAGGTGGCCATCCTTATCTTGTAATAGGCCAATGTTATTTCTACACTGCCTTTTGCCATTCATAGATTTGGAAAAGCTCTGTCTGTCAGAGTTATGGCCAGCTTCTACTTCAGTTGAGCCTTGGCCACGTGAATTTTTTCCCTACAGTGGCAAGCAGCATCTCTCTATTCTTCCCATGTCATCTGACCTTGTTTCCACTGGGCATACACCATCATTTTCATCTTATTTCCAAAAGAAGTTCCCTGTTCAGCCAAAATGGCCTTTTGCCTCACATGCTTGACTTCTGACATTTGGGATTTGCCTGCTCCTGTGCCCTTCAGAAGTGATGTTTAAAAAGTGACATGCACTGATTGACCCTAGTACCTGCAAAAAACATTTTACCGGGGCACCTCACTTACTAGTTCTCTGTGCAGACTGAAGTCTGTTCTCCCCATATCCAGAGCTGAGGTTTTGCTGGCACTTTTACTCCTGTCAAAAGAGATTTTAAACTCTATCGCTTCATCACTGCTGTGGCCAAGATGGATGCCATTCTCCACTTTGCTCACGAGATCCTCTCTATTGACAAGCAGTAGATCAACAAAGGCATCTTTCCAAGTCAGTTCCCTTAGGACCTGTTCCATATAATTGTCACTCAACTGTTTTAGGAATATTCTGGCCCAGCTTATACCAGTTTGATTCTCACACCTTCTGGCAAGTTGAAGTCCTCCATAAGAAAATGGGCAGTTGCCTTGGAAGTGTCCCTTGGTTCTTCAAAGAGTAATTAATCAGTCTTCTCCCTGGCTAGAAAGTCTGTGGTGGACTCTCACAATGACACCTGCAGCGTTTGTTTGCCCCCTGATTCTTATGCAGAGGCTCTCAACTGTGTCTTAATCAACTGTGAATTCTATACATTCTAACCCTTGTATGACCGCTCTGCCTTTTCTGCCCTTCTTATTCTTCCTAAAGAGCCTTTAACCATGCAACAGGCCACTCCAGTCACACAGGACTCATCCCACCAGGTTTCACTTATGCCAATGATGTCAAATTTCTGGGACTGAGCCAAAGCCTGGAGCTCCTGTTGTTTGTTCCTCATGCCATGTGCATTAGTGTAGAAACATTTAAGGTGCGGTACATTTTAGCCAACACCTTGTGAAGCAGATTAAAAGGTCTTTTTAATATTCATTTCCTCAAGTTTTGTCACACTACCCCATTGCTCATGACTGGTGAGCACGCTGTACCCCTTTTCCCCTTCCAATCTAGTTTAAAGCTCTGTCAACAAGCCCTGCTGGCTCCTTGTGTGGTTGGCTTCTGAGGACTTTCAGATAATGATGAGGCTTGGGGCTGTTGCACAGTTTCCTGAAATAAGGAACCCACATTTATATTTTGGAGTAATACAAAGGCTGCTTTTTAGCAAAAAATCATATAACTGGCCAAATGAAGTAGTTTTCACTTTGGCACCATAGAATGAAAGACAATAATGATATTTTTAAATTAGCTTATCATTTAGGGAAAAAAAAAAATGTTCCCAAAGGTTTTTCTAAAATTTTTAATTGCTGCCTGACCATATATCTCTAAAATCTCAAACTAACAAAACCCAAAGCTAAAAGGAGTTTTTTTCCTCAGGTCAATAAAAACTATTAAACAGTCAACAAAACTATTAAAGTTATGCCTAATTTTTTTATCATTTGGATTCAGCAAAAAGCCTCAATATTAATTTAATTAGATTTAAGCACGTGTTTGATTTATTTGATAAATCAGAACCTTTAATCAATATTTAGATTTAATTTCCAAGGCCATAACTTTGAAGAAAATCCAAGGTCACCTGTATATAATTAACATACTTCTGTGGATACTCAGCTCAGGGTTACAATTGAATGGAGAAACTTGGCAACCTCCTGGGATCTTAGATGAGGATTTTGTAGAATCCTGTGAGAGAATCATGTAATTCTATCAAACAGGGTCTATAAATGACTTTTTCTTCTATGTCTAAAGCCATCAAAATTAATTCTTATTCAGAAACCTTGAATGCATTTGATCAGGCTCTATCAGAAGACATATGCTCATCACAAAAGAGTTCTTCTTCCCATATATTTAGTAACTTTAAAAATCTAATTATTTTCAAACTGTACTTTTGTCTAAGCAAATTAATCTTTAAAAGAACTGATTATCTCTAAGTTACAGATATAGTAGGCAAATTACACAGAGGTGCTCAGCAAAGAGAAAGCATGCTCACTTTCAAGGTTTCTCCTCTAGGAATTTTAGTATCCCTGTGTGGGATGCGCTAATATGGATCAAAAACGGCCACCAGTATAAGTGTGGTGGTGATGGGAACCACCACTGTTACTGAGGTAATGGGAACTATCATCCAGAATTTGCAAGATCCTTGCTCTGCCCCAGCTCCACCAGGAGACATCAGATAGAAATAGTCCAAACAACTTAGAGCCATTGTCCCACATAAATGCCATCTTTTTCTAGGTAGTAGCAGCCATCAAATCTTGTTTTTCCAATATTTTGATGCTGATAAAGTAGTCCCATGACATTACCATAATACTCCGGCATCTGACTGAAGGTGTGCCTCTATTTTGTTTTTCAGAGGACTCCAGCCCAGGGGTCCTTTAAAATGTTTTTCACTTGGCATTCCAGAGCTTCTTATTCCTGCATATCACCACAATATCTGACTAGCCTGGGACCTTGAACTGCTTTTACCAGTAGCTTTTTGTTAAAGTAACCACTTATTAAAAAAAAAAAAGGCCAATCCTCTTTGAGTTTTGTAAACTAGTCTACACTAAAACCTAATCCAGAAGTAGACAGTTTAATAATACATATACTTAAAAATAAAACACTAAAAACAAATTATTTAAATACTGTTTTTATTTTTTTTGTCCCCTCAGAGGACAGATGAATTCCTCTTTACTTGTTATCTCTCCAGCAGTCTGAAGCAGCCTTCTGTCCATCAGCAAGGTCTATACAGCTCCCTCTAATTCACTGCAAAATATTCTTTCTTCCCCCTCTTCATCCGATTCTCATTTTATGTCTTTTTCTTTTATGTGCTTGTTCCCCTGTTTCTCCACTGACAGTCTTTTTCATTACCAGCCTCCTTATTTCCTCAGAAGTTTCTTCCCATATAGGAATAATTTCTGCTCTCAGTCCTCTTCCCTGCTCAAGAGAGGTAGAACTCATTTGGAGCAGGGCTGCAAAGACAAACGGGCAGCCTTCTCCTTATTACTTACACATCCTTTAAGTGAAGCACCACTTCAAAATTACAGGACAACAAGCAAATTTTTTGCAGAAGTGAGTAGTTTATTCAGTATTGTTTTTAACTACTCCATCTAAAAATCTTGCAATGAAATATTGATCTTGTAAGTTTGATCATTAATACATTTTATTTCATAATAGACGGTTTTCTAAATTTTCATTTGAGCTGTTTCAGTTTCATTCACCTAATGCAGCTTTAGACAAATATAAGTAATTATTCCTTTTATGTTTATTCAAGATATTCTGATATTTATAAAAATTATGTGTATTGCATTTGCACAGCTAGGTTTTTGTAGCAGAGGGGCTTTTGTGAGAATCTGCTAGGAACCTCCCCCAAGTCTGGCAGAACCAATGCCATCCAGCTTTGAGGTGGATCTGCTGCTGATCAAAGCTGACAGCATCAGCAATTGTGGCAGTGCCTCATGCATAACAGATTTGAGAAATGTGGGGAAGAAACCCACATGTGGGGCAGCAGTAATGGGAGAGATGTGAGAATATGTGGGAGCAACAACCCAGTACACATCAAGGTTAGTGGGTAAGGAAGGGGACAAAGTGCTCTGGGTGCCAGAGCAGAGACTCCCTGCTGCCCATGGAGGTACACGGTAGAGCAGATATCCCCCTAGAGCCCATGAAACACTCCATGCTGCAGCTGGCAAACGTACCCAAAGGTACATTTGTGACACACGAGAAGCCCACTCTGGAATAGGCTCCTGGCAGAAAATCTGGCCCCATGGGTAACCCATGCTGGAGCAGTCTGCTCCTGATGGATGGTACCTTGTGGAAGGGACCCACACTGTAGCAATATGTGAAGAACTGCAGCCTGTTGAAAGGAATTACATGGGAAGTTCATGGGAAACTGTCTCCCGTGAGAGGGAGCCCATGGTGGAGCATCAGGGAGAGTCCTCATCCAGAAGAAGAAGGAGTGGCAGAGACAACATGTGACAAACTGATCACAGCCTCCATTCATGTGCATCACTGCCGGCTGGGGGAAGATAGAGAAAATTAGGAATACAGATGAGCACAGGAAGAAGGGAAGATTGGACAAAATTTAAGCTTTGTTTTTAATTTCCCATTACCCTTCTCTGTTGTTATTAATAATACATTAAGCTAATTTCTTGAAGTCTATTCTGTTTGACCCATGATGATAATTGGTGAGTGATCTCTCTCTGTCCTTGTTTCAATTTATGAGTCTTTTGTTATATATTTTCTCTTCCCTGTCCATTTGGAGAGGAGAGTGATGCCGCCTTTGGTGGGCAGCCAGCATGCTGCCAAGGTCAACCCACCTGAGTCCACATATCTACTCTCAGGACCAGTAAAGTACACATATTAGGAACTATTTTTTTCCCAGTAAACAATCAGTTCTCAATGTTACATAATCTGCTTTAATTTTAAAAGTTAGAAAATATGGTTTACATTTTTTCTCTATTTTGCTGCATAGAATTTTCTTTACTGACATTCTTATTGCTCTATTAATTTATCAATGACTTTAACAAAGTATTAGGCCCATTTGGCTAATATTGAATAAATAATATATATTAAATAAATATTATAATATAATATAAAAATATAATGCAAATGATCTTTTCCAATAGCCTAATGTTTATATTTGTGATGCAGGGTAAAGATACACATTACTATTATTGAATTGTTTTAAAATAAAAAGATTCACATGATAGTAAAAGTGAAAAAATCCCAAATGCCATAATAATTTCAGTGAATCCCAGGTTTATGTGGCTTGTGGAGGATGGAAGCAGTCCTTTCTACAATCTCTGTTTTTTGGCTTTGGGTCCCTTTTGTACTGCAGATTAACTCTGGATTTCTGCTTATCTTTGTTCTTCTGTGGACTTTCAATTTATGCTGTCCTTAGACCTTTTCTACAACAGCTGCAATAATGATGCCTCTCCTAAAGGAATTTCATTAGTACTGGTTTGTCTTCACAGAATATAAATCAAGAGACATATGAGCATGCATCTTATTTCATACCTATCTTTTTTTTCTTTTTTTTTTTATCAATACTAATAATGTATGGTACAGATACAACAAATACAGAACAACATAATCAACTCTACTTTCACCAGTATAACAAGCAACTTTGGGACAAATTAAATGTATATAAAAGAAATAGATAAATTACTTTTAGATGCTGTCCATGATTAGTCCATGTAATCATGTAAGCTAAGGCACAGAGAGTTGTGTCTTATCCAAACTTAAAAACAGCTCTTGTAAAAATAGTTGGAAGAAGCTGCAAAGTAATAGGGGTGACTGAATTCTTCAAAATATTAAAAAAAAATGGATTTTCAGTTGAATTACAACTGTATGAGACACTAAGAAAAATAGGATTAGAAAAGATGACATACATGAGAAAACTGGAAGGACAAAGTGAAAGAAGGATTTGCATTATATCCACTTGTTACAGAATATTTGAAGTCATATGGAAGGAAAAATTTTTGCTAAGCAAGAAATGTTGCAGTAACTTTAAAAAAAAGTGTGATGAATCAAATATTCAATATACTATCAATAACAAAAAGCAGTAGCAATGCAGAGTAGAATTTGAGCAATAAAAATGAAAAATATATTTTTAATCACAGCTATAAGTATGTAAATAAGGTCTATTATTCAAGATAATAAACATATCTGCTTTTGAAACTTACATTTTGATGGGAAGTTAAGAAGAGAAAATGTTAACATTCCTTGTTTCTTCAGCAAGGATGCCTCAGTACTTATTTATATCCTAGAGACAAAAATAAATATGTATTAGGCAATAATATATACGTTAAAAACATTTTTTGAAGTGAGTTTTCAGAATGGGTATGTTAAGTCAGCAAATGGAATATTTTGGAATGGCCATGTCACACAAAGTTACCTGGCAGGGCTTCCTGTGACACTGTGAAGTATAATTATAGTGACATGATTAAATTTCCAATTCCTAAGCATATAAAGTAAGCGGGTTTGAATCTATGTTGAAAGCAACTGTAGCAAAAGCAAACAGAACAAGTCAAGTAACTCAAGAGCTAATCTGACCTCTACTCAAGGTATGCACAAAATAGCTGCACCAATACTGACATTTCCATTGTCTCTATGACCAAAATGCCCAGGTTTCCAAAGAAAACATGAGGCATTTATTTCTAGGGTACAGTTCTGTTCTAACTGACATCACAGGCAAGAATTTCATTGCTTTAATGAGGCCAAAATCAGGTTTCTGCTTTATGTCATGTAATTCTTCATAAAGGTTTTATTTTTCTTTAATAAATATTAAAGGAACTAATTTTGTGACATGAAACTATTATAGTCTATTGTACTATGAATTTTAGTAATTAAATAAATTTTAGTAGAATATTTGCTCAAATAAAATTAAAATTTAAAATTTAATTTTAAATGTATAAAAAAGAATAAACACTTTTAAAACATGTTCTGAATAATATCAATATTTAATCTTTACAGAGTTAAAAATTATTTGCTATGTGAAGCATTCAGCATTCATTTTCAATTCTTCATGGGAATATTTTCCTTTAGAAACTGTGGAAGATATACCCTTTTACAGATTTTTGTGTTTGGAGTAGGAGCCTTCTTTGATTTTATCCATTAGATATCCACTTTGAAATAGTTTATCAGGCTCTCTGTCAAATATGTCTTCCTAAATGGAAGTTTCACTCAGAAGGAATTCATTGTGCCTAGTTAGACCCCTATATTGTATCAAGAGGAATCTTGCTTTGGGGAGGCACTAGTTCTCTTTCCATTGACTAAGGATAGACTAAAATTACTTCTGAAAGACCATCTAATTTCTAAAGGTCTTGAATCAGGTCAAAAGAACTGACACTTAATGGCACAATAAAACTTATTAATTGTTTTATTAGTCACTTCAGTTAGTATCCTATTTAATTTTAGACTTAATTTTCAAACAACTATTAACAAATACCCTAAGTATACTCATGGAAAACCTATAAATAATACAAAAGTAGTATAATCCCCCAAAAATCCTTCTATTTGAACTATTAATGAAAAAAGAGTAAACAATCAGCCAGCATGAGCGGACATAATCAATATATTCAGTGCTATACCATTGCATAATTTTATTTAAGAATCCAAGTCAAGAGATACACCCATTTTCCTCTTTGACAAAATTTTACAGAGATCATAATGATGAAAATTGTGACAGAGAAGAGTTTGTCTCTTGCTGTATCATGTGAGCATGTGATTTGCTCATTGAAGGTCACAAGCACATTATTTCAGTCATTTTAAATGACTAAATTCAGAATGTATTTCTACAGAACTATTGGCTATTTTTTTAAATACCACTTTTTTTTTTAAGTTTTAGCAGAACCCATTCTGTGACACTAATTCATAAAGACAGAGCATAAAGACATAAATAAGTTGATATTTAGTAATTCCTTCTGTAGAGAAAGTAAACTAAATATGACTGTCTAATCAGATGAATTTTTTTTCCCCTTTTGCTCAGGCTTTGTTAAGTAGAAACCCAACTGGAATATTTAATTCCATATAAAGCAGGTGAAATCGAATGACTGCAGCTGCAAAGAGTCCTTGGCAAAGACGCTCCTCTGAGATCTCTGCATATGGAAAGAATTGAGTATTCCCCAAAAAGGAATAAGCTGGAAGCAGTGGAGAAGTGAGGAGCCATATAGCCTGACAGTAACAGGCACTCGATTCCCTCCTCAGCAGGCAGGTACTCAACCTTTAATCTAGGTTATTAGAGTTACAAAAAACTATTCTACTGCAATCCCTGTATCACAGACACACCTTGGAAAGGATGGTTACGTTTTCATTGCCAAAGTGCAAAAATGAAACAAAAGTCTTGAGGTCTGGAAAGAGTGCTGGTATAGCAAAGAGCAGAAAGGGTCCTAAGAGTGGTTCTTGGACAGAAGAGGCATAAAGGCCTCCATGAATAGCAAAAGTCATAATTATTTATGGCAAGCCCATTGGGTACCCAGAAAATATGAATATGATGAACAAAACAATATTTAGTTAATTTATTATGAAGTCAAGATTGGATAGTGTCAGGATTTTTTTTCTTATACCACATTGTCTAATTTCCAATTATTTAAAATGCAAGAGTAAATCCACTGACCCTAATTCAAAGATCCATAGCTCTCTTGGAGATATTATAACTTATATGGATCTATACCTTAGCATGCTATTCATAACCAGGATATATAACATTTGAATTTAACTATAAAGAATATTGTTTTAAATTTTTACACAATGTCACCTTTCTTCTCCCACTTAAATTAGAATAATTCCTAGAGAAGGAAAATGTGCAGATAAAATGTTTTAGAACTGAGGAACATAGCCAACAAAGAATTTCAGTGCTTTTCAAGACCAGTTTATGCTTTTCTATCCCAAAAGAAACTTTTTTAAAAAACTTTTGTGGCTAGAATATATTTTCATATTGAGGTTTGCTCAATATTTGCAATTTCATTTGTGTGAATATATTTAATTTATGAATATATTAATTAATAACTGTTAAATTTTGGCCTGTTATATATACTCTTTCAAAAACGATGTAAATTTAAGTTGCAAAGTCACATACATTTTTTCATGTGAAACTAAATATTTGAAAACTTGCAGTCAAAACAAAAAAAAAACAAAAATCCATCAAAAATTATATTTCCCCATCACATTTTAAACCAGCTATTGACAGAATAATATCAGTTTCCTGTAAAAACAAATTAAAATGTGATTTCCTGATCTAAAATCTGTCTTCTGAGCATTAATACACCAGCAAGTGATGTAAATATAAGTTCTGTTAAATTTTTATTATTTTAGAAAATCAGTGGAGAAATAGCACTCTCATATGCTGATTCTTTTCTCAAAATGAAACTCCAGCCTAGCTATGAATGGAATAGATTTTCTGACTTAATTGTCCTTTAATAATATGACCCTTTGAGCTTTCCAGTCTAATAGTTCTAAAAGCAGTTAGCATTAAAAATATTAATTATATTCTATAATGTGCACTATACTGAGATATAACAGATACTCTAAGATGCTCCAATTATAGAAACTGGGGCTCACTGGGCAGTGCTGAGGTAATACATGGATGCAATATGCAGTAGTAATGGATGAATCTCAAAAGGCAAAGCCTTATAACAACTCTTAAAAAATTTGCAAAATATTTATAAAACAGAATAATGACAACACTGGTATGACTGTATATTTTTGAGGCCATACATTCTTTCAAAATTTTTTTTTTCTGGTATATTTGTTTTCTGTAGGTAATACTTTCTAATACTACTTTGATTTCAAAAGCATTTGAACTTTCTCCCCAGTTTTGTGAAAATTGCAGGTTGAATCATTTTTTGATAATCCAAACTCCTTTATTCATCTTTAATAGTTAGGGAATGAGATGATTAATCAGCTACTCATCTTCAAAAGATGAAGAACAGATTGCCCACTGTTCTTTGGCATTGGGAACATTGCATGTCGTGCAAAGCCTTGCCAGCATCTGCTTAAAAATATGAAATGGGTGTATAATGAATTGAACTATGCTTGAATCAGCCCCTTTCAATGAGTAAATGAGCACTTTGGAGAGAGGCTGGAAAGAGTTGTAGCTTTCTTTTAAGACCTAGGCTTTGTCATGTCACTGCTACTTTAAAAAGGAATTGTTAAACTAGGGAAATGAATGCATCCTTAAAACGTTCTGGTTTTAAGTAGGAAGCATCTGATTAACTTAATAAAATAAAAATGTGCATATTGAAAGACATTAATTCTTTTTATATAAAATAAAATAAAAATTGTGGTTATATTTTCTTATTTTATTCAATTCACATTTTAAGAATAATAATAGAGGGTAATTCAATAATGTAAAAATAGGTAGGTGGAAGAGGTTTGGTATCTTCTGTTTATTATTTTGTCTGGGTATTTTCTCCTGACAATTTCTATTTCTTTTGACCTGTGTATTCTTTATACAGCCAATCATTGTAAAGCAGGTTTTATAAAGTAGAGCAATACATTGTATTCTAAGACCTGATTCTGCCACCATATCATCAGAGAAGGATTCCTCATCCTTTGATGACTCCTGGCAGAATTGAGGACTTAATATAGTTATGACTATAAGAGAATAACAGGATGAAGTGCCTCCATCTCTTGCTACTTGAAAAATGAATCAATGGGATTGAGTTCACTACCAAAGGCTTTACAACATCTGAGTAGGAACTGAAGTGCTTTGCTTTAGCCAATAGGATCTATTATAGCATTTACAATCCTGTGAGGGTTGGTGTAAGTACATTTTTTACTTGTTATTTCATTAAGAAGTATAAAACCTTGAATAAATAAAACCAAAGGTATGAAATTTTCCTCTGTGCTTAAATGAATGTTTTGTGTGGGGATGAAATTCCCTCACCCTCCAAAAGCAAAGGAAGGTTTTCACTCAGACAAACTGGTGTAGGAGGCCCTATGGACCTTTCAAAACAAGACTTTATCATTTGAAATTACTTCTACTGAGTTGTGAAGATAAATTCCAGTTATTTTGCTAATGGATAGTGAAAGGACTCAGATTGCTCCTCATAGAGGAAGGACAGAAAATGTTTGAGTTATTGTTCTGTTTCTTCTGCCAATACTGCTAGTTTACTTAAAATTATCCATAATTAGTTTATAAAATCCTCTGACAGGAGGATTTCAACAGAATTTCTAATGAAAATATAGGTATGTTTTTATTCACAATAACAATAAATATTTTACTCCTGCATATGTTATGAATGACTTATTTCTGAACATTTTCTTAGGTATTGTAGCCTGAACAATAGTCTGAAAAATGGCCTCTCTTCCAAAGCCACCAAGTGATTTTTTTCAGGAAATTATGTTAGAACTTGCTCCCATACATTCTAAATGGAATGATATCTATTAAAATGAATTCTTTACACTGAAGCATTGTTCAAGCGTTAAGGCTGTAAACAGATGCAGTCATGAAATTTGAGTAGACTAGCAAGCCCCCAGGCCTAGTCCCCTTCATCTTCAAAAAAGGAACAGAACTTCAAATTAATTCTGAAAAAGTATGGAAAAATATACAATCTACAGTATTACAGCACAAATAAATTACTAGCCTAATTGAAAAGTGATTTTTTTTGCCCTGTTTCCTTCCAGCTCAGCTGTGTTGGTTTCAGAAAGAAGCTGTCATACTGCTATGAAGCCCTTGTGCATACAGATGTCTGTGTTTCCTTATAGGCACAAACAGCTGCACCCATGCTTTGCAGTCATATCAGCACTTTCTATTAATTATCTTTTCAATGAACTCTGATTATTCTCAGTTCTTCAAACTAGAAAGCCATGGAGATTTAATTTTTGTTTATTCTGTAGAATCCATGTTATGCTCAAAGTTTGATTGTGTATGCATGGCACACATACTTACACAGAGATTTTGAATATGCATAGTAACAGCCCAAGGTTACTGCTGAATACAGGAAATTTTCAGAACTGGTACTGTTGACTGCCCAGCAAACACTGACATTAGAAGCTAGAAAACTATTATATTTTCCTCTTAACGTTAGAAATAGAATAAATTACAGCATAAAAACATATTCTGAGTGATGAAGACTTGTGACAGTCTTTTCTGATCAGGAGTCCAAAATAAAAATTCTAAAGTCCTTACACTTTTCATTAAATACGCCTGAGTAATTTTTTCAACATACAAAGGAAGAGCTAGGGAAAAAAAATCAATAATCATAATACTAATATTAATACAATTACTAGTAATAAAGAGAAATTGAAGTTCGTCAAATAATATATCACAGAATCACAGAATATTCTGAATTGGAAGTGACCCACAAGGATACAGTCCAGCTCTTCAGTGAATGACCTGAACAGGGATCAAACCTACAACCATATTAGAACCATGCTGTTATTAGCACCATTATATTCTTGTCACCAATGAACATCATAAGAAAGTGGATGTGAAACTAGGAAATGGTTCAAAATTTCAATTATTCTGGTTAAAGAAATGGAAAAAAATATTTAGACAACTATATAGCAAGTGACATTCCTGCTATTTAGTGTATTTATTTTAATGGTGTTTCTTGACATTTTAGGTGCATGTACCTCAGCAAATTATCATGTTTTTGAAAGTGATGGTATACTAGCTTTAACAGCTACAGACATTTTTAATCAGCATTAAGACGGTATCCTCTGCTGTCAAAGCTTGTATATTTAAACTATGAGGAGAAGTTAGCCTTATGTGCAAAACTTCATGTTGTTTTGGTAATTGGTGACAAGAAAAATTTCACTTATGAAAAATTAATAGAAAAGATGAAAAGAATTAATCTCGCAGAACTATGGGCAAACATTCCATGTTATGCATTTTATTATCCTTATGCTTAAATTAACTCCTTTCTTCTTTCATCTGGGTTGATATGTCATAGTCATAACAGTAATGAAGCAATACAGATTGCTGCACTTATGCTATAAATCTAATATGCAGAAAATGTGGTTATCAAGACCAACTACTGAGATTTCAGGATTTGGCAAAAGGACTGCTGATGTTTCAACAAGTCTGTTATGTATTCTGTATATTTTATAATGAAATAAATATCCAGTTGAGTATGATGATAAAATAAGGCTATTCTCTGGAAAAAAAAAAAACAGCAAAAAAAAAGTAGCTATGAAGTTCAAGTTCTATTGCCTCCTGATGGTTCAATAAGTTAAAAAAAAAATTCATGAGGTAGAAGATTTTGATGACTGGAATCTTCAAGAGTAAAGTACAGAGTATCTTTTAATAAATCATCACAATTAAAAACTTTAATAACCTTAACTTACTAATAACACTTATTTATGACTTATTTCATTACACTTCTATTCATGAAGTTTGAACAAGACAGTAATATTCTGAATCTGCAATGGCTTTATTGCTTATAATATTTATAGAGGAACTAGATTTAAACTCAAATTATTACCTTATCCTTAAATATTTTTTTTTAATTCAAGACTCTTTAAAGAGAAACATGTAAAAATTTCTCCTGTAGTACAACATAAAAGCATTATTACTGGTTTAAAAGCAGAGATTTTACATAATGGAATGTTTTAAGAAAAAAAAATCCTAGTTTTTGCACATCATTTCATACAAATTAAATTAAAAAGTATTCCTTCATATTCCTTTCCCATCTTCCAGCTCAAATTGGAACCTAGCCTCCTCTCCTTCCTAACGGAGTGCCATGAAAAAGGCCAAAAATACATTAATTAAGATGTTACTTTCTTCAAGATACTCATACATTGTTCCTTTCTCTCCTTTTCATTTCCACTACTCAAAGCTATTATCACATCCACAGGAAAAAAAAATAAATCAACAACAAAAACAAAACAAAACAAACAAACAAACAAACTTCTCCTATTCAGTTGAAGAATGACAGTAGCTACCACTGCTCACACTTTCAAACACAAAATAAATCTCATGTCCCTCCAGTGGTTTAAATTTGCAAGTGTTTACCACTGAAACAATTCCTTAATAAAAGATTTATGCAGTTCTGCATTACTTTTTTTTTTAATTAAAACTAAAATCCAGTGACATGTTAATTGAACATTGATTTATCTAGGAAAAGAAAAAAGGAAACATTAGCATAATCTCTAATCTAGAGTGCACATGAAAAGTCTAGGATTCTTGACACAAGAAAGTAGATTTTTTTTCCTGATCTGAACATAAATTTTTAGTAGAATAAACTTCGCAGATTCTTAAGTCTAACATTTCTTTTTTGATCATATTTGTCTGACAGAAATCTACAATCTAATTCAAAGCTGAACCATCACATGTCAGCATTTTATTATTTTTTTAAAACATGGTGAAAATGGTTATGTAAAAGACAATACCAATGGAAGAATGATAATGAAAGTCTAAACAAGGAAATGCATAATTAGTACCGAGAATGTTTCAGGTTTCCTTCAATGCTTAGATGTTATTCATTTTTTCCTCCTCCCCCAGGTGCAATGACAGCAAGACTGGGCTTTAAACAAGATCTCAGAGGGAGGCATTTATAGATTTCACTTGGGCGTATCCTGCACTCAGAATGAGAATTTGCCCCTAGGATGAACCTGCACCATGAAAAATAGTGTCTTCTAAGTTTAATTCTAGAAGTGGGAAAGAATAAAAAATTTTAAAATGTGAAAAATTTTAACTTCTGGCCACGATATTTCCAAGGCATAACATAACAAATATTTCTGTCAACTTTATGCAAAAGCAAAACATTATGCATATGAGTACTCCCATCTGCCATTTTTCTTGTAACAATATATTTTTAAACAAGTTTTTATTTCAGATTGCACTTATGGCTCCAAAGAAATATATTCGATACCCTTGCAAGACATTTTCTGGATTTTCTACTATGTATTAGACACAATTATATATGAGTGGTTACAAATTCTTTGCTTTCTATAAACTCAGTACTTGATATCCTCAGACAATTCATAATTTATAGTTAAACTGTAAACATTTCCTCAAAAATGACAACTACATGTGTTTCCTAGAAATAACTGCTCAAAAATGTAAGCAAAAGGGAAAAAAAAAGAAAAAGGAAAAAGCAAAGAAAGTCTTGTGAGAGGGGGAAGGGGAGAAAAAACCCAACTAGCTGGTTTAAATCCACAAAGAAGTTATTAAGGCATGATGGAGACAGATGGAGATATTTAAGACAACCAGTAATGAAACACACAGTTGTAGAGATTATGTATATCATAGATCATATCAGGAGCAAAAGGTTAAAAGTTGAAATATAAATCATGTTCCAAATAACTGGTTTTGATTCAACAAATACAATTCATAGTGCAAAAATTTCCTAAAATCTATGGAAAAACTTTTCATAGGTATATTACCAGGTAGGATATTGCAATATTTAAAAATAAAAAAAAAGTTGCTATCTAATTTGTAGAAATCGACTTAAAAAAATTCAGATTTTGTAGAAGAAATAGAGTGGTACTGACATCAATGAATATTTATGATTTTCTGGCTTAGGTTACTTGGCCAGGTTTTTTTGCTAATATAAATGGGAGTTTAGATCTTTCACTCTACAGTCAAACTCAACGATCTTGGAGGTATTTTTCAATCGAACAACTCTATGATTTTACAATCTTACTTATTAGTACATCTGCTGGTAACTTTTGCTCAAGCAGGTGTAGTGATCATCCATTTGCTCACAAATGGCTTTCATATACTACAGATATAAAGGAGAAAAGCTTTTCCTGCCATAAGGAGCTTTTACTACCTCTCCTTACAGGGTGTCATTTGCATGGTAGTAATTTGCATGTAATGGTCTGGATGCTGGAATTTCTAGGGAAGTTTTGCATGAAAACAAAAAGAATATGTTTAGAAATTCTCTGTTAGAAAATTTGTCCCAGAAAAGCCTAAAGAGATTCATTGAAACAAAGTAATGAGAACTTTTCCCCAAACTGGTGATCTATTGAATTGTATTTAACAAGACTCCGTATCCCAGGAATGTAGTAAGCTTTATTATTGCTAACCTAGAATAGTCAGATGGTCTTGTGGGAGACAACTTGATCTAAATATTATACTTTAAATAAATCTGTAACGCATTGTAAATTTCTATTTCTCATAACAATTTTTTCAAGAATAAATTTAAACTATTTTTTTCCTGAGGCTTTTGAAAAGCAGGGAATTCTCATTTTAAAAAAATGGTAAACAAAAAAAAACCAAAACCCCCCAAAAGCCCACTGCTGATTTTGAGATGGAAAATACTGATGGAAAATTTTGATGTATCAGGACAAAGGGAAAAATAGGAAGAGTGGGAATGTGTAACTATATTTCCCTCATGCTTTATTCTTCTGCTAATCTTAATAGCTATATACATAGTTACATAAAACTATGGTCTTTCCCAAATTTGCTGTGCACTGAATTTGAAAATATATAATAATATATTTTTTCCTTACTTTAAATGTGCATTGATATGTTGACATAAATGAAGAAGAATAAAATTACATGGAGTATAGAAAGCTTTTTTTTTGCAGAGTTTTTGCAGAGTACTAGAGAAAAATTCACTGCTCTTTTGTCTGTGAAAAAAATACAAACTCATTCTATCATATAATTTTGTAAAAACTTTGGTGTGTTAGGGAAATTGCAGTAAGACATTCAGAGAAAACTTGTACTAGACATTCCAATTCAGGAGTGATCAGGAGAAAGACAGCTGCTCAAGGACAATTTTTCACCTTAAGAATCTTTGAAGTGTTAAAGCAAGTAATTTTTCTATTTTAAGTACAACTAATGTAATACTAAGTAATGAAATACTGGGCACTTAAAAATGTAGAATACTTAAACACTGAACACTGTAGCTGCTATATTCCTTTCACCACTGCTCTCCCTCCCTTGTGGTTAAGGGGATGCTCATGTACATCTGAACTCCATCCAGATTTGGAGTCAGCAGGTATCTGAGGTTCTCCCAGATTCTCCTCAGAAACTATAGATTCTATAATAAGCAATAATTATGACTAATTTCCCCATGTTATTACCTTTCATCTTCTGTGTAGAACTTAAACTATCCTAAGAGAATCAAAGCATGAGTTCAGAAATCATAATGACTTCTTATGTTCTTTAAAAATGCTCGTCAGTGTACACCTGAAATACAAACCACTCATGGCTTCTTGTTTTGTTGATTTCTTTTTTCTCTGTGAAAACATATTTCTATACTCCATTTTTCCACTTGTGCTTTAGACAATGACATAAAAAAGGACATTCTGAAAAGGTTCACTAGAAGATATATCAATACCAAATATCCACCATATCTAGAACCTCTCTCACAAATGTTGTCTGAGTATGATTAGTAAGTGAGGCTAAAGCAACACAGCAGCAGACTTCTAAAGGTAATCTGGAAATCTCTGAGTAGATGATTTTTAAAGATCAGGCACTCTATATTGGAAGAATCCACCGATGAAGATTTTGGCACACAGGGATGATTTAACTTCCTGTGACATGTTTGCAGAAGCAGTATTTCAGAAATGCATTGCAGAAGCCAAATTTTTTTTTTTTGGTCTTGCCTCCTTGACCTGTTAAGCCAAGACCAAAGAGGAGTTAAAAATAGACAAAAAAAAAAGAAAAAAAATATTTCTACCAGATAGATATTCCAAATATTGTTTGAAGTCTAGAGGCTTTTCACAAAATGCAAAGCAATAGCTGAATTTGTATAGACAACACAAACAAAATTGGGAATGGGAGTTAATGAGCATCTTTTTTATATAAGAAAATTTCTTTACACCAAAAACGTAAAAATTCTGTATGAAGTGAAAACTTACATATTTGACCTTAAATAAACATTCATTACCTTTATTTTTTATTTTGGAGGATCAAAATCTTTTAGGTTTCTGTGTGACTTTTGCATAAATTATTTAAATCATCATAAACATGTAAAATCTTATGTTTAAAATTTACTTTTAGGAAAGCTCTGGTGTCACATGAAAGGACTGCAATTATGATCACCTAGTCTATGTAGAAGGTTTAGTATTAAAGGACAGTTTAATCATATATATTTAAGGATACAGCATACTTGCCTGTTGTTCTGATATAAACTAAGTAGATAAAGCCATCATGATTCAAGGTCACATTTACATAATATTAATATAATTGATTTAATCAACATGACAGTGACTGATATTATAGATTTATTTTATTAAGCAAAGATATAGTGCCTATAAGGAAGAAACTTTGTGTTTTCAGGGCAAAGTAGAGATATGACTTTGCATGATTCAGTAAGTAGGGCAACAATTTCCAAAAGGCTAACTGTAGTTTGAAAAGAAATAAAAGAAGAAAAAACACCCTTACTGATCGGATGTCAACCCATGCTACAAAAAAAAATACAAGTACAGTTTTTAATACTAAACTATAATTTAGTTTCCAAAACAGTAATAGGAAACTTAAACTTTCAAGTAACTTGAAAATATAGTTATTTAAATTAATCAGTTCTGGCAGAAAAGTTAAATTATTTTTTCAGTATTCATCCATAAATAAAATGGCACATTCTCCCTGGATCAAAACTGCAAAAATATTATTATAGTTGTTGTTGTTGTTTTCATCATTGTTGTTGTTATGTGATCAATAAACATGAGTTCATAATTAAAGCCTTGGCCTTAAGACACACAAATAGAAAAATGCTGACAGGAATTTCTTTTAGTTACTAAATAGAAAGCTGAGCGAGTTACTGGTTTATGAACAACTTAAGAGCATTACAATGAAATGAGATGATCTTTGATGTATAAACCTTTAAAATGGTAGTATTACTCTTGATTGTGACAGAATTCTTATTTTTCAAACCATGATGTAATATATATACTAAAAACCAAATTGGGACTTGAAAACTGTTCTAAATAGTTTTCAGTCAGTTGTTTTCCATCTGCCATATATATAAAATATAGAAGTACTTTTGAAATGACATCAAAAGGAATATAATTTTAAAGTTGTGGGAATGCAAAGGCTTTTCTCTTTAAGTTGCTAGTGTTTATTATTTTTATTTTAAAGGATTTTAATAAGTTCTTCTGGTCTTACAATTTATTTTCTACATTAAATAATATTTTTTAGATTTAAAATTATTAGCATCTAAAATGGTAATGCCAGAGAAAATTTTAAAGATATGTAATACTTCTATATATTTGCCAAATGTTAACATACATGTTAAATTGCAGTCCTAGAATTAGAATATGTGTTCTATATGTTGAACCTTGGTAACTAGCATTTATTAAAGATTTTGTTGAAACAATAGTGTCAAATATTACATAAAACAAATAGTAAACAAAAATTAAATCATGTCAATAAATACGTACTCTCAAATAATAGACTTCATATTTTGACTTAACGTACTCATTATCTCATTTATTCACAACTCAGAAAAAGATTTTTTTATGTATTTCATATAAATAGCTAAAAATAAGAATAAAAATTGGAAAGAAGTCTACATATGATTTGTTTGTATGACTGGCAATTGCAGTTGGAGATTCATTAGGTAAATTTGTAGCTGCAGAATATATAATAATTGATTTCTTATTTCTTCTTAGAATCATATTTTATTAGTATTTTAAATACTTTTCTTTTGAATTACTCATTAGATTACATTCTTTAATTGCATTAAAGAATGAACTTCATCCATTCTAAAATCATGGAAAATTAGTTATCCTACGGTAAAGTGAGTTGGTTTTGCCCAGGATGGAATTAATTTTCTTCATAGTAGCTACTATGGGACCATAGTTTAGTTTTTTTATCTAAAAACAGCGTTGATAACGCAGGGGTATTTTCATTATTGCTGATTAGTGTTTACACAATACTTTTTCGGCTTCTCACATGATGTCTCCAATCCAGAGTTTGGGGGTTACACAAGAAGTTGAGGGTGAACTCAGCCAGGACAGCTGACCCCAACTGACCCAAGGGATTCCTTACCATACGGTGTTATGCCCAGCATATGAAGGTGGAGGAAGAAAAGCAAATGTGGGCATGTTTGTAATGTTGGTATTTGTCTTTCCAAGTCACTGGTATGGGCAATGGACCTGTGCTTTCCTGGAGATGGCTGAACATCATTGCCCATGAGAGGTGGGAAATGAAGTCTGTGATTTACTTTGCTTGCATGTTCACCTTTTCCTTATCTATGAAGCTGTATTTATCTCAACCCCTGCGTTTTCTCACTTTTCTGATAATCCCCCCTGTCCCACCATGATGGTGTGAGGGAGCAGCTATATGGGGCTTAGCTCCCAGCTGGGGTTAAACCACAGCATAAACAGACTGACAAGTTGCCAAAAGGTGTTTATGGTAAGTAGATAGGTCATTGTAATTCAGTTAAGGATTAAATGCCTTAGAATAAGATCCATAAATAGCAATATACTGAGGGAGCTGTCTGATGTGGTTTAAGAATGAAATTACCAAGAGGGAAATGGTTTGAAGATTTAACATATACACTGTTAGACAAGTCATGTGCTCCAAGGCATTTGCAGGAGAGGCTACTGCACCCTTTCATATAGTCAGTTGAAAATGGAAATGATAAGGATGTGTCTTAAACTGCTTTTTACTCAAAGGACAACAGTCTGTCAGGAGGAAAATATCTCCATCTGCTCACAGATTTATGAACAGTTACATATAGCCTGATGTGCAGAATGGCTACTCACTTCAATTGAAGAGATAAAATCTTAGTTCCTCAGCTTCTCATAAAGTATTCTAAATTATGGGTAGACCTTGCAAGATACTCAAAGAATGAAGCTAAAATTGAAATGAACCACCAACAAAAATATCTGTGTTACAAATTACCAATATTTTCATAGTGACATGCATGAACTGAAAAGATACTCCTGTTAAGAGAAACATAACTTTTAAATTATTTGCAAAGTTTCATTATAATTCAAATCCATCTTCCTCTCTATCCACCCTCCACCATGATGTCACTCTTAGAGGTTCAGGGACCTACATTCCATCCCACTCCCAGGTATTTTTGCCCACTATCTCCTTCCAGCAGTGATCACAGACTAACTCACAGACCTGAATTCATTCCTCTTGCTGATAGCATAGACCATCCCCCGCTCTAAACTTCATGCACACACATGAATAAAGCATAGAGAGTACAGAACTTTCTATGCCAGAAAATGGTCAAGGTGGAGTTTAATGAATTAAACAAAGACATGTGACTTCAGTAGACAGGACATGGTCAAACAAGCAGTCTCTTCAGCCTCTTCTTAAATGGAAATAGACATCTTTTTCTCCTCTTATCCCTCTGTTTCCCTATACTCGATCCCCCACAATGCACTCAAAGTCCTTTTTTTCCACCTTTGATGTCTCCTTTAAGCCTCCCAAAGTTAGTTCTGCATAATCTCCAAATGCTTTTTTCCCTAAATCCCATGATATATCTCATAACCCTTCCCATTATTCTGAAAGGTGGCAATGTGCACTGGAAAGGTGGTTCTGATGATTCATCCTGATGGGTTTCCTGGGTTGCCTACAAGGTTCATGGATCTGCTGAGACAGCTCTGGGAATGGCTCGGACAAGGCACCTACTCCTTGGGAGTCTGCAATTTGGTTTCTGCCTGCTGTTGTGTCCCTGTGCTCTTCTGGATTTGTGAAAAAAGACCTTTTATGGGGTGGTAGCTCTCCTATGTAAGCCTGGGAGTAACAAGGACAGGACTTGTTACTAAACAAGTTATTGCTCCTGTGCTTCTCTCTGCCTTCTTTTTAGGCTGCGGATGAGCATCACATCTTTTAATCTAACATAAACTCACTTTAAAGGTTTCTGGTAGCAGGACTATGCTAAAACACTTAAATATTCTATAAGTTTTGCTGACAGTGTATGTTTTGGGATCTGTCAGAGCACGATATTCAATTTTGATATTGTATTTAAGATGCTTATCAGTCAGTTTTTGTATAACTAAGGGATTCTAATGAGCAGCCTTGGACTCTTCCTAATGTAACAATGTAGCTTACTTGCCAAACAGAAAGAAAGGGGTAAGGTTATAAAAATATTTATCAGAGAAATCAAGGTCTTCTAATTGTGCTACTGTAATAGTTGCAAATGCATATGCAAAGCTGAGATGTAGAGATCTTATTAAGTAGTAGGTGTAATGAAGCAATACAACATTTTTGGTTTTATAAAATGGAACAATATATTAAAGTGTCAAAGATAAAAATGACAAACACATCTTCTGAACAGACAACTAAAGACTTCCCCTTATATGCATTACTGTAATGGCCTTATAAAAATAAATAGGATGCTACAAGTGCAATTTTGTCATTCTGTGCATATAAGCACACTGCAAGATTCCATCTAGTCTACTGTGTATAATGTGCTAGGGGCTGTTGTCTGGTCAGCTGGTATAACTTTCTGTATTTGGCTATCCATTTTAGCCCTGATCAAAATCACATCAGTACCAGAGTTCAGGTTGTTGCCCTGTATTTTTCAATGTGTCAGTAGTATGGTGGTATGCCAAACTGTATTCTTCTGTACATTAGAGTTTTGAGAACTTTGGAACAAGTATATTAAAGAGTAAATCAGTACATTTAAATAACTTGGCTTCTCAGTTCACACCTGGGTCCTGATGCCTGACTCTCAACATAATATGAACATTTTTTGAATCTCGCTTTTACAACGATCACTAAGAATTGTGAAGATGGCCTCAGGGCATTTTTGAGAAGGCAGAAGGATGTGCTCAAGCAACCTCTGGATCAGACAGAAGGGCTGTCTGATCAGTGGTGGCCACCCAATGTTGTCAGGGGTGGGGGGTGTTTGGGCTGTTACAACCACCAACTTGGGGACATGCTAATTAGTTTTAGCATACTGTCTTCTTGTATTAAACACTTTGGGCAAGTCTTGACTACTGTACAAAAAAATGGTGATGTGTACTTTGATACAATTCAGTATTGAGTACTCTTCCCACTTTGCACACTAGCTATAGTTAAAAGGAAAGAAGTGTGTGCCATGGAGCAGGGAATCTTGTCTGCAGTCACTGCTTGCTAACAACTTATCTCTTTTGGGACCATGGATATTTTCTTTTACTTTTATTAAAAATTCATGATATTCAATTTTGATATAACTTAGAAATTCCTAGATCTAAATGATGTAAACTAATCTGAATTATATAACCTTCTAAAAGAACCTGTAGTAAATTTATTTGGTTTCTGATGGGATCTCTTGTACTGGTTCTCAAACGACACCTAAATATTAACAATTTAAATCAGTTTTTTCTTTTCTTTCATCTTTGTCCATATTCTTATTCTCTTTGAGCCTGAAAATTGATATCTGCCCTTATACAGACTTTTTGTGTACTTATATTGTGTACAACATTTCTTAGCATCACATATTTACTGGGTTTTTTTTTTTTCTTATGCCTTTTCAAAGGTATCTGCACAAAGGTATCTGCTCAAGTACATAGTAATTTCAGAGACATTCTCGTGTGTCTATTCAATTAATACTCTCTTAATTGGGCACTAAAGGGTCTGGAAGAGCTAACATTATAATGGTATTTGCATGCTTTCTATCCAAACTGAGCTTTTTAGGCTGAATAGAATCACACAGCATGAATATTTTCACATAGCAAATTCTGTCTTTTACTTATACATAAATTATAAAAGTATTTGCACCTTTAGAGGCAATAACTACTGCTACGTAAAGCACTTGCATGTCTTCTTGTCTTGTAATTGTTGATATAAGATGAGCAAATGGAATATTGTTTTAATTAGCGTGTTGTGTCCATCTAAAGAACCACAGGCATATAATTGCTGTACTAGAAGGCTGGCATAGTTCAAATCAATTCTCTCAAACACCTGCTAACAAGTACCTACTGCCTTTAAAAATAAGATTAGCACCTGCCACTTGAAATAAAAGGAAGGGAATGCTGCCATTTAAAAAATGTTTTATTACTTTACTTAGAGTACCTGTCTTTTTCAGAAAATTAGATAAGATAGTAATAGTTACTAAAAAAACTTGCTGTGACAGAGACATCCAAAATTTATCCCTGTCAAATGAAAAGTTACTTATGTTTAAATATCTGAAGAGATAACTTTTTTATGAAAAAGGCCTGAATACTAAAAATCCTCTGCAATTATAACATCCATCACACAAATCATAAATCCATTTTTACAATAAAAATTGTAATTCATTGCATAGTGTTGCCAATACTATTAATATCACTTATTTGCATACAAACAAGCCCCCTGCCAACAGAATAAAATACATCTATTTCAGATGTATGATTTTTCCAGTGAGGTAGAGAAGGTAGGCATAAATGAAAGATTTTTGTAAAGATTTTGATGCATAAACCAGTAATTTCTTGTCAGCTTCTGAAGAAATACAAATATGTAGGATCTTGGGTTGGATTCAAGTCTTGAGAAACACACCTAAAGCAAGATATATTTGTGCAGTGGTGTCTACAAGAAAGTTACCTGACTTCCTGCTTTGTCAGTATTTTGAGCTCAATGCAGTTGCAAATTTGTAGGTGTCTAGTGGCAATGAAATGAACTTAAGGCAAAATTGAACTTCATCTGCCCAGCCATTTCAGGTGAGGTGGGCTATCCTAACAAACCTTTAGCTGCTGCCCAGAAGAATGTAGCAATCCTACTTTTCTGTCTAGTAATGTTCTGTGGTCTTGAACACCCATCATACTTCAACTAACATCAATGCTTTAATCTAACATTAACTTCTGCCAACAGTTCTACAAAGCTGCTAATAGCATATAAATAGTTTCTGTGATGAAACTGATTGAGACAGCCTTTTACTTTACTGCCTGTATTTCCTGCAGGCTTGATTAATTTGATCACACATACTCTGGCAATTTAAGATGATTTGGGGCACTCTGCCTAGAAGCCAGGTTTCACTCAAGATAAATCCTTCCCTTGATATTCTCATACATACCAAGTACTATCTTCTTGTCCTGTGTCAGATATCCTAGGGAAAAGTTAAATGGTAAAAAGTGTTTATTATGTACGCACTTTTGACTAAAACATTAGTGTTACTTGAGATGTCTGAATTATTCAAAATATATTAAGCAGAATATTTATGTTAAACTTGTGCTCTTCTGGAGCAGCAGTTAGAGGAGAAGCTTTTTGGAGACCAGCCAGGTTTCTGTGACTGATTCTCCTCTGGAGCTCAAATATAAATACCTATTCCTTGATTTCATTATTTGGAGAAAAATGGTGTCTAGTGCCATTTAAAAGATCCTAGAATATTACTTCAGGTTTCCTTGCTGTGAGGTAAGTGTTTTCCACAAATCCTGATTCAGATCTGCTGGGTTCAGTGAACATCTTCAAAATAATATTTCTCCAGCATATGCAGTTGAATGTTGATTAAATTTTGATATGTGTTGGAAATATTAGTTAAAACTGGACCTGCTGGACCTTCACACCAAGGATCAAGACATATTTCTTAAAAACAGATCCATTTAGATATCTAAAATATTTTCATTGATTACCACCCTCTTTTCCAGAGTATAGTCCTGTATGCCCTCCTGCAGATGTCTCAGGTGCCCATAGTGCAGGTATGAGATTTCTGTATACAGGCAACTGACTACATTCAGTGTTTAAAAACAGATGTTTAATCCCACCTGAAATGCTCTGAAATGCAGGCCAACTTTCAACTGGCATTAGAGTAATAAGTTGTCTACATACTGTAATATCTACTTTAAATTTTCTTCATTGTTAGTTGAGAGGAGTAAAAGATTTTAGATTGTAGTTTTTCATTTTAAATGTAGATAAGGTCTAGCAGGAGACAAACCATGAGACAGTGATGTGTCCCTGCCACACAGAGTCTAATGATATCCTAGGCTGCACTAGGAGTGATTCCAGAAGGCTGAGGGAGGTCTCTTCCCCCTCTACTCAACACTGATGAGGCCACACTTGGAGTCCTGTGCCTATTTCCAAGCTTCTCATTATAAGAGACATGGACACACTGGGGACATCTTCCCTGTGAGAAAAGGGTGATACTGGGACTGCTTAGGCTACGGAGGAGAAGACTTAGAGGGTTTTTTTCAGTGTATACAAAAACCTGAGAGGAGGGTGGAAAGAAGATGGGGGAAGATACTTACAGAGGTGTCCAGTGACAGGTCTGGAGCCAATGGGCACAAGTTGAATCAGAGGACATTCCCTCTGAATATCAGGAAGCACTTTTTCACTGAAGAGAAGGGTGACTGAACCCTACAGAGGTTGTTTACGAGAGGTTGAGAATCCATCTGGAAGTGGTCCTTGACAGCTAAATCTAGGTGGCCTTTCTTAAGCAGAGTGATTGGACCAGATGACCTCCCGAGATCCCTTCCAACCTCAAGCAATCTGTGATTCTGTGATCTTGTTCCCTCAATGGACTTAAAGAGCACACTAAGGTAGCTATATTGGTCACAATATTTAAAGTATCCTTAAGATAGGAGAATTATATCTCTATTTCTATTTAGATGTTAGTTTCATCTAAATCACAGTTGTATGAGGATTAGAGAAGCAGACTGTATGGTGACTGTCAAAACAAGACAGTAGCTAATTTAAAGATTTTCAAAATTAAGAAAAACTTTCAAACATTTTGTACCCATCCTGTTCCAATGTTCTTGCATAAATATTCTTACTTTCACTCTTTTTTCCTTCTTCCTCATGACAGCAAGCTCCAGAAGCTACTCTTTCATTCACTGCTCTCAGGGGGATGATTTTTTTCAGGTAGTAATTAAGGTTGCAGTAAAGGACCACCTGCTTCTCACATAAGCCAAAACACCTGAAGTTTTATGCATCATATCATAGCAGTGTGAAAGATTTTAAGATGCTTGCAGACATGGCTTTGAAATATTGCTAATGCACTTCTATAAAATGAAGTGCAATTCTTTGAGATTCAAAAGCCTGTTTTATTGTTTAAGACATAGCATAATTCTTCAATTTGATGATAAAAGAATATATCCACAAGCAAGACCTAGCAGGAATTGCCTTTGTCAATAGAAAAAAGAAAAAAATTTAAAAGAGGGAGAAGAGCGGAACAGAAATAGGGGAGGGAAGGGCAAACTTTCTCTTCAGTTGAAGTCAGCAAGGAAAATACTGCTAAAGGAAGCAAAGCTCAATAATTTAGTAAAGATTCTAGTTTAATTCTCAGTCAGAACATCTAAGGTCTGTAACACTATAGCATGATAATATATTTTGATAATATTAAGGACATATTTACCCTTAAAACAGTATAAATACATACAAGCAAACTAACTTATAACTAATACAAACTAATCAACTAATGAAATAAATAATTTAAAAAGAAAGCAAAATACTTCATCGTACAAGAATGAAAACATTTTCTCGCAGATAGAAGAGATCATCTTTAGATTCAAGTACTATAATTATATTTTCAGAATTTTAAACTCCTATTTATGACCTGCTGTTAGCAGGAAAGATCAGCAAATGAGTTCATCTGTATATTGATCTACTGACACACTTCGAACTAATTTTTCATTAAACACCACCACAAAATCCTAAATGCAGTATCTTCTTAGAAAAGACTGTAAATTTCACAAAGGTGTAATGTAATAGATATAGACATACATATAGATATAGACTATATAAATATAGATATAGTTTAGAGATAGATAATGTAGATATATATAGATATATGCTGAGGTTCTCTTGCAAAAGAAATCTTCTTAGAATTTTTTTAAAGTAATCTAGCATGTCCCTATTTTACAGGATCAAAGCAAGAACCTAGTGTTAGTCTTAATGCAGTTAAATTTTGGTATTCAATTTTTTAGGAAGGCTATTATTCTACTGCTCCTGTTCTATTTACAAAGGGGTTTGCTACATGGATATTTGTACTACATTGAAATAAAAAAGATTATGCTGCTAACCAAATAACAGAAACATGTAAACTGCTGCAGGGGACAATCATATTTATATATATACTGGAAAATTAAAAAATACTTAAATTGAAGACATTTTGTATGCCTTATAAAGCTTTGAAAAAATTAAGCATAGTACAGTAATGGTGCTTGTTTGAGTTCTTTGGAAAAATGTCAGCCATACTCCTGAATAACATATTGTGTTTAAATTAAACTTGAATTATTAATTTAAGGGAGTATAAGTTTTAAAAATTCAAATTTTTTGACAATTCAAATTGATTAATTTTACTATTCATAATTTTATCTTAACATTGCTTTGGCAGATTTATATGCCTTAAAGAAAATAGTTTTCTATTTCCCATTATGGAGCACATTCCACATGAAGTTAAGATTATATACTTTCATGTACACTTAGGAATTGTTATTTAAGCAATTGATATATTCAGTTTTTAGAAATTTCTTTAATAAAAAGATTATATCACTCCAGCTTCAATGATCTATTTTTCTTCAGACTCTCAAGAGAATAGGGAACATTTTTTGTTGCTCCCTGTGGTAATTTTATTTTTCTTTAATTAAATATTCTCACTTCTGTAGAGACACAATGGGTTGGGGATTTTTTACAGACTGAATAACCCTCTCACAATCAACTCATCCTGAGCCTAAGGCATAGCAGGCAAACTGAAAACACTTCACTTTGATACTGCTTCCAGAAACATGACCTATAAACCACAGAATTTTCTACAATAGCTGCCTGGCACCAATCTCACAGCCTTTTGCTTTCCTTGGGCTTTGATATACCCTGAGAATAGTACACATATTTCATGCCTCATATCAAAGAGGATTAGAAATCAAGGAGTTACCATTTCAGTATTTAGCATATCTGTTCATAAGAAAGATGATATTTTAATTTTTTAAAAGAGGCTAGAACAACACTTGCAAAGGGTTTTCAGCATACAATTATGATTGAAGGGAATGATTTCATTAATCTGGGAGATGTAGACAAGAAAAACAATGTAATTAATTGTCTGAAGTTTTTGCAAGGTCATTTTGTTTGCCTCTGATGAGGAGTAATACAGTATTTTGTCTATACTGTTCTAGAATTGTCTGCTTTTCTCCCCTCATTTTTTTTCTTTTTAATATATAAATATGTCAGGTAACAGGAAGCCAATATCAAAAACTTGCATCTTGACAATACAACTACCGTGTGATGACCAAACTATTTGTCTCACTCTGCTCTTGATGCCTTTTACAAATATACTGGTTCAAACACAAAGTGTGGAGAGTATTGTTCCTTCTACACTGATTTCTAGTCCTTCTTCCTTTCTGCCTTCAAATATGATATAAATAGGCAGCTAAAGAAACCTTGTTCTTCTGACACTTATGTCCTTTTAGACAGGAAATGCAATGCCCATCTAAAGTGTAGAGGATCTCATTGAGATGCCCAGCTCATGCATTCTGAGAGACATAGCATTGGTTACCAATATCAAAACATATGATATATGTCCACTAAGTATCTGGCACTCACTAATTTCTTTATTAAAAAATACTGGGCATTTCAATTTCATGCTACAAAGATGTAACCCATAGTGGTTCATCTAAATAAATTATCTTCTGTTTCTTTCTTATAATCTCAGCCTCAGGAGGTCTGGTGTTTTTTAAAAAATGTAGAAATCTTGTCCTTACTGAGAAGTTGGAATATAATGATGTTTATGGCTTGGCTACATAGAGTTAAATAAGTTGGTTATGATTCTATCTAGAATAAGGCAAAAATGAATTTGGTCTGAACATGTTTTCACATTCTTTACAGAAAAAAATGCTGAAATATTTATGTAATCTACTTCAGGAACACAGCTTTTTTCCCTTTTTATCCTTAGATTTTTTTCCTTCCTAAATCAATATTCATTTTCTTTGTCCTTGATAAGTTATGCTATTAACCACTAGACTAAAAGTGTTGCCACTTAATAATGTGTCATTTTTTCAGTTTTAATGGTTTTTATTTTCTTTTATTTACCATATAAGTTAAAAGGCAAAAATTATATGTATCATATGAATATGTCTTAATCAAAAATGACAGTCTGCATTTAAATCCAATTCTGCTGGTAGCTGATCCAGTAAACATCATATCATATGGCAAGATCAATACCTGGCACTGCAAGACAGTTTTCTAGTTCTGCCATGTGGGACTGTACTTGTAACTACTAAGTGTATTGTTACTTTGCCAAATACTGGTTCACCTCCAAATTTTCTGTTTCACTGTATCTAAACCATAGTAGTTTGGCTTCCAGCACATTAGATTTCGCTCTCCATGTCTGCGAGTTTGTGGTGGGTTATTCCATCCATAGACAGTTGAGGTTTTTATCAATTATTACATTAGCTGATACATTTAATTTGACTATTTCCATCTATTTTTTTTTTTAATTCTATGAAGGAAACTTAATTGTACAGTTAAAACTACTTGTTTCACTCTTCCTGCTTGCTTCCTACAAGTGACCACAGCAACATGGAAAAAGTTTATCATAGCAGGTACCTTAAACTAGAAAAGTGTGTGTCCTAGGTAGATTCCTACTGCAGGCATTTGCAAGTGATGCCTCGGGCATCTTTGTTCAAACTCATTCCATTTTTCCCTTCACTTGGCATTGAAAATAAATGAACTAGAGATTAGACTAAAGTCTTCAGGCTAGTAAGTCAAAGCTAAAAACTTTACATTATGGACTTACTGATAGTTCTCCTGTGTGTCTTCATTTTTAAAAGTATTATGCATCAAGACATTCCTATATCACACACGAAAAACAAATAAATGATTGGTTAAGACAGTAGGTTCCCTCAGGGTCTCTGTCAGATCCGGATTTGTTGACCTGAATTTCTGTCCTAGAATTTTAATCTGGCATCAAAGGAAAAGCCTTGTGTTTTAATGTATTTGGGATTGCCTTATTATCTGTAAATTTAACCTTACAGTGTTTGCCGCCTAAATTTTTTTTCCAAAGAATAAACTCTTCATTCACCATTTGTTTCTGTCATATACTTTTTTTGCTGTGTATCTCATGATACTTGAAACACATAATAAATAAAATTTATTTAACTGAATGGAATTAGGCTGATTTAACTCTTGGACATATATGTTCAAACACTATTAGAAGACAGACTCCAAAATTCATTCTGTTATTATTTTTGATAAAATTCTCTTTTTTTTTGCTTACTTAATTTGCTGGATACAAGTACTCAGAATTATTTAAGGCTTCTTCTTTTTAGTATTGCTAATCCAATAATAGCAGTATAATAATGCATCATACATAGAAAAGGGAAACAGGAAAAAAAATCTGATTCTATTTTATCTATGGCCAGTCGATAATGAGCTATCAATGTTTACCTTCAGATACAAAATCTGCTTTGAGTATGAATATAAGCAGACTTTGAAATGTTGGCATTTAGTATGTATAAATAAATCTCAGTTCAACAACGCAAAGGATTTAAATGTGTACATGGTACCTACAAATTTAAGCAAGACAAATAAAATAAACACTGTTGAGCTAGGGTCAGAGTCAGCTAACTTTTAAAATAAAGCTTAATAGTTTTGTTCACAGCATAATACAGACTAAAAGGTACAAAGTGGAAAGCATAAGTAATTTAATCAGAGAACTGCTGTAGGCAACATTAAATAGTATTGTGGTATTCTATTATGCACACAAACAATGACACAAGCAGAAGAATAATCATAATGCACACACGTATTCACATAGACTATTCCTTATCTGTTCATGCACATCCATTGACATTTGAGTTAACAATTCAGATGCTTAATAATTTAATCTATATTGGCCTCCTATTTTCTTGCTTAGTTTAACTGTTGATATCTAAAATTATATCTGTAAGCCATAGTTTCACTTTTTTTATAGAAAGTAGTTCAAAATTCCAAGCACTGAAATTATCCTAGTATAGAAGATATATTGCAATACTCACTGATTCCAATTTTCTTTAAACCTTTTAAGTCTTAGATTTGGACTAGCAAACTACTGTTTTATATTGGGAACAGCCCGTGGCTAAAAGGCCCCCTCTTTTCCTGAAAGCTGAAGTTTCTTCATCAAAATTCTAAATTATATGATTTAAATTTAAATTACATTTAAATTTTTTAACAGAAGCAAAGAATAAAAGACAAAATGTCTCAGTGTAAAATATATTATCTATAATACTATGCTAATGCAGTGCAATTTGCATTAAACTAAACTTTTTGAAAATTTTATATTATACTAAAATACAAAAAATATTTAGCTTTTCCTTTCTTAGTTGGACCTACATAAAAATTCTTTTTTTTGACAGAAGGGTGTATCAATGCTACACTTTTATAATATTAGTGGTATTGTTCATAAAGTAGTAATCTTATGAAGTGAGTCTGTCTAGAGATACTTAACAAGGTCAAGTATAGAAAACACCTGTTTCTGAAACTCAAGTTGTAGACAAAATCAAACAAAATGCAAACAAATATGCTTACAGAAGAGTTACTTTTAATTATACCTTTCATTTCATTGGAACTCCTGTCTGTTTGCAATGATAAAAATAAGTTTACAAAAATGTACCAGATCTGTTTTTTTAAAAAAGTAAAACGTGTGCTGATTTTTACTGAAAAAATTCTACAGATAAGAGAAAGACCTTTAAACTTTTTGTTTTTTTGCTTTCTTTTTGTATATCTCGGTCCAGTAAGAACAATCAGTTTTAATGAGCAAAAATCTAGCAGTTTGATAGCTCTAGGCAGACAAATAATGAGGGAGAAACTGGTAAAGTAAAAAAAAAATCCAACTAAGGGTGAACTGTTTTTAAAAATGTGTTCCACAGAATGTCAACAGAACTCTTGTCATAATGGTAGTTTTGTACTTTGATAGTTTTATTTGTTATTTTATTCATTGTTTTATGTGTAGTGGTACCAAACGTGAAAAACAAGTCAGAGCCAAATAAGTTTCAGAAGTTTTAGTTCTAGACAGAGAGCAAGACCAATATGAAATATTATGGAGGAGATGTCTGTAAAGCAATTTTATCTTTTATCTTAAGGTGTACTAAGGTAAGAATGGAACTGTGTTTTAAAAAATAAGGAAAGACAGAGACATTATTTCTTATGAAAAATACACATGCTTTACTAATTAGTAGCTAAGAATACTAACACAGGCCATTAAGCACAGACAGGGAAAAGGATGAAGTGATTGAATGATCTAAGACAATGCAGCCTTGACTGTGATGATTGTAAACCAGAGCTAATTTTCAAGCAGAATCTTTGCAAATTAAAAGGTACATTCTAAAGTGCATAAAGTCATGCATCTGTGGCTGAATAATAGCAAGTGTGGACAAGGAATTTCAGGAAAGGTTTAATCAAAAAATTAGTGTTCCCAGAAGGTGAAAGCAGAGATGAGTAGCCCAAGAAGAATAGAAAGATACTGAACATAACCAAAGCTTAGAAACGTGAAAGGCTGGGAAGGTTACTCCAAGTATCTGGATAAAAAAGGATTTCCACTCTAAAGCATGCCCTTTGAACTTGCAGGCCTCTGAACCTCCCAAGATGCTCTTTACAAATGTGAAGGAAGTAAAGTTAGGATTACTTATGCAAACTGTACGTACAGAGGTCCAGAGAAGATGCATCCAATTGAGATGAGGAATCCACTAGATGAAGCGTCAGCTACCTGCCAGTCTGAAAGTATGACTGAATCGTCAGTATTTTCAGATAAGTTTAGGCAGATTGCTATTACTAACAAGTTAATATATTAAAAAATAATCATAGTTTAAAGTAATGTCATCAATGTTTGATTACATTCTTGAGGTAATTGACTTTTCTCTTCATACCTAGCTGGTCTGTTCCTTTGTGATTCAAAATATATTCTACGACTGTGCTAGATTTGAAGTCAAATTCATGGCATTGTAATTTTTCAGGGGGTGCATACTTGCAAAAAATACTTTTGATTTTCTAGTAAGGCAGCAGAAATTGCTGTTTTCATAAAAAGTCCTTACTATCATTCTGCAAGTGGACCATTATTTTGTAATATTAAGCAATATGAATGTTATTTCCATCTGTCTTTCACAATTGCAGTTATTCCATTTTTTTCTGACAAGGTTTTACACCCATATATTTTAACACGTGGATAAATATTACCTTATATACATATGTGAGGTAAAATACTAGTTTTGTAGTTTTTGTATATTTGGATTAAACTCCATCTTATTTTATCCATGTGACTGATCTCACCATTTGTATCTTCTCTTCTTATTTATAAAGCTGAAAAGTTACAAATGGTTTTCTTTGTTCAACAAAATAATTGGCCATTTTTACTTTATTTTCTACTTTTAAGTCTTCAAGAAATTTGACAATTCAAATGTTTCCACTGCTCTTTTATTATTTTTCATACACTTTATATCTCTGTAAAGGTATTTATTCAGCCCTGACATATTACATGCTTTACTTGTAATTTGGATAAATGTACTGGATTTTTTTTTTACTTTTATAATAAAAAATAACATCTCATAGCAATATTAAAATTTCTGGCATTATTATGCTATTCATGCTTGTGGCCCAAGATGATTAATTTGATCATTTATTAAGATTTTTCTATTTATGTATGTCAGAATAAATGCTTGCCACTTATAATATCATTTCTGAATTGTCTATTAAACATTCTATATGTTGCCCATTTAGTAAATCAATGTATTCATATATTATATAACCTAAAATTTGTAAAGAGGATAAATAGAGAAGATGAGATTTTCAGTAACTTGTGGAGTCATAATATGCTAGACTGTGCATACTTGGGTAATCAAGATACTGGTCCTGGCACTGTGAATTTACAGTCACTGGTAACTTTTGGTTTTAATGAAACAACTCAGAGTAACTATTGCTTTGAATTGGAACCAAAGCTGAGTGTAAAAACAGTTGGGATTTTTTGCCATGTTAAAGCAATTGACTTAGAATTTAAATGATTGTCTATTATACTGACATTACAGTCAAAATTTTTTGCAAATCTAAATTTTCAAGCAGTACATAAGCAATTTTCCAAAATTAAATTAGTTGAATATTAGTAAAATAATAATGGAAGGTTTTGAGCATAAAACCCAATTGATGAGGAATTTTATTTGTAGATGTACAGATGACTGTTGCTCTTATTTCTTACAGATTAAGTGATAGAGGCAGACAGAATGTGCAAGAAGAATGAATGACCCAGCCCATCTTCAGTACCTTTCTCTTCCAGCTTCAGCGATCCATATGTCTTGTCCAAATTCTAACTTTCACATGATGCTGCTCATGATCACACCCACTGAATTGTTCCTAGCAGTTTGTGGCTTTTTCTAGAATCTTCTTGAAAAGCGGGAAAAAATACTTTTTATTTGCTCTCTAGGTTGAGGTTTTCATTAGAAAAATTTTTTCTCTTCTCAGTGGTATTGATACCCTAATGCAATTTCATTGTAATAGAAGCACTCCCTGATGGTGAACACACTTCAGTGACCATCTACCTTGAAGTGCTTGGCTGAAGCACTTAAAAAAACCACAGTTGTCCTTGGAACGTTCTACTATTGAAGAAAAATAAATCACTTTTAGAGGGAGAATAATGATGGGTTGAACTATGGTTTGATACTATAAAGCTGCTTCCTGTTATTAGTCACCTTAGTCTCTCTTTTGAGCCTAAGTATTCTAATTTATGCACTCATTAAGAGCTTAAAATTAAGTGCACTTGGGCATTCAGGCCTCAGTCAGATGAAAAATAATTTCAGAGGATAATATTAAATAAATCTAATAAATATTTATATTTTAGAGTGTGAAGTGGGAGGAAGTCATGTAGGACAAGAGTGACCCATAGGAGGGAAGATATTTTGCTCATTCATAAAGTAATTTATTTTTTAAACTTACTCATAAAGTAATATATTTTTGCAGATAAGGTTTAAAAATAGTGAAAATAGTGGTTTAAATAAGGTTTAAAAATAGTGAAATATTTATGTAAGACTGAACTAAGTCTGTCAATAAATGGATTACTAAAAAAGACAGAGTTTAAATATACCTCCCTAAAAATTAGCAAAATTTAATATTTCACAATTTTTCATGCAAAATTTAATCTAGGTCATTTTCCTCATTTCAGAAGACAAAAAGAAAGTAATTTTTTCTCTTGCATTCTTTTATACTTTGTGCTGATACTGAGTTTTCTTAGTTGCTCTCTATTATTGATGAGAATTTTTTAAAGTTCTGGGATCTCTGTGAATTTAGCTGTAAAAATAACAAAGCTCTAATAAATTATGTATCTGATTAATAACAACAACATTTTGCATAAGTTCATTTCATTATTTCATTTACTGTATGAATAGGAAAGGAGACTTTTTAAAACCATCAAAATTTTGAATCTTTTGATAACAACTCTTATATGTCATATCATGGTAAAATATGTAATAATCATATTATTAAGAGAAGCTCAACAAAAAACTAGACAAAAAAAATCAAAGGTAGCAATATGGAAAAGAGAGTTACCCAAGAAAAAACTTGGGTAAGTACACTCCTAATATAAATGAGTTGGATCAGGACAAAGAGGGGATTATCTCTTTTTGGTGAATGGCTCCTATTTTCAGCTGTTCACTATCAGGTCTCAGGAGTAGCTGATATGTTGCTAGGTGCAGCAGAGCTGACCATTTGTATGCTGTTGTGCTGTTATAAGGTGGCATTGCTTTACAGATGACAATCTGTTTTCATATTCTCTTGACAGCACACAGGAACACATTTCTGTCTGTACATTGCACTGTTTCTGATTTCTGATATATTACATCACATGTATATCTGTATATTAACAATCAGTCATTGAAGCTGTGGATGTTATAGAAAAAGCATTTTTTTCCAGATAGGTTCAATCAGCTGGGGAAAAGATTTAAAAGATCTTACATATTTTCATACGCTGATTTTTTTTTAGTCACTTTCAATATATTCAGATGTTAGATATTCCTATCCTTCAGACTGCAGTTACCCTGTAGGCACCACAGACGTGGCTGTTTCTGCCCAGCTCCCTCAGGGCTCAATTCTGAAAGCAGCTGTGTTCATGATCTATTTCTGTCCTGGGAAAGCTGTCCAGGATGTGTCCCTTCTGTGTTGTGAGTGAATACCTCTGGAAACTAACCTAGAATTGCAGTAGAAGTGTGATACAAAGAACAGAGGAAGAAAAGAGGAGAGAGCTTTCTCAGTATCAATGCCAGAGATCAGTGGATGTTTTCCTCAGAACTTTCCTTAATGGTGCAACAGAAAAAAGAGCTCACGAAAACTCCTTCACATGCAGGTCTCCTACACAACACGTTCAAGACTAGGCTGGATGGGGCTCTGAGCAACATGTACTGGTGGGTGGTTGGAATTAGATGATCTTTAAGGTCCCTTCCAAGCCAACTATCATAGGATTCTGTGGCTCTCATGTCCCTTCCTCCTCCAGTCCCACTTGGGATGGGCTTGGAAGTTCATCACTTTATCAACAGATTAAGTTACTACTGATTTTGGGGGGAAAATAGGAATGTGTAGCTGGAATATTAATTACTTGAGATATCCTTGACATGGAAGTAAAGCCTTCCAGCAGGAGTGTATTATTGTCTACAATTCTGTCAATAAGTATGAGGAAAGGAATATAGGAACACTTTTTCCTCGTTGTCTCATTTTGCAATTTCTGGACATTTGATGTAGACACAAACTGTCAGGAAATGAAATTTAGTTTGACTTATAATAAATATACAAAATAAATCACAGGTGTTATTAAACTTCCTGCTCAAGGGTATAACTTGGGAGTCAACAATGTCTCCTTTAGGCAGATTGTTCTATGAATCTCTGCTTTGGATAAAAGCATTTCTCTGTGAAACATCTCATCCACATAATTGGTCTGCCACAGAAGAGAAAACAGTGGCATAAAGTTATATTTTCAATGTGCATGCAATCTAAGACTGTTCTTGTGCTAAGAATTTTCTATTTAATCCTTTAACCCTTACTTCTGGATTTTAAAAATTTAAAGAATGTTTCTGTAGGTGTGTGTTTCTATTTCTTAAGAAAATAGACACATTTGTTCAATAATATGAATAAAACTTCTAAAAGTAATTTGTGGATATTTTTATGCTCCAAGGATGAAGTGCAGTGGAAGAGATTTTGCTTTCTATTTCCAGTAACTTAATTAAAAGCAGGTACAACACTATTACAACATGCACCTGTAATATTACCCCGTAACATATAAATCTTAAGCACTCTGAACCATAGTCTTTTCTCTAACTATCCATGATGTCCCACTCAAAAGTAATTGTTTTATTTTGTTTTATTTGATAGAAATATAAGTAGGGAGTACATAATTTTTTTTCTTTTTTTTTTATTATTTTTACTTGGAGTTCAACAGTTTTGTCTTATAAATGTTTGTTTAATCTACTACAACTGTTTCATGCTACCATACTGCAATTACTCTATCTACTGTACCATAGTGTGAAGTATGGTATTTGGATAAGACAAGACATACTTCAGAAATTCTTTTTTTGGTATTTAACATCTACTTAAGAGTTATTATTAAGGAAAATAAAATATAGAGAGTACTTGTAATTATCACTGTTAATAAGATTGCAACTTGTCTTGTTAAGGTTGTATTCTTAGCATCCATATAGCAGTTATGCATCTGTTCAATATTCCTGCAGAAGGAATATGGGAAAATAATTGATGGTGTGTTATTTACACAGCAAGCATCCAAGGATGGTTGCATCCAGCTGTTTTACTATTTTTCAAGTCATTTTTTTCTCAAATTGCATGATTTTATTTTAGGAATCTATATGCACACTACAAATCTATGCTCCCAAATGGCATAACAAGAACATTATGATTGCAAAAAAAATTTAACCATATTCACATGAATCAAATAATTCAGGAATGACAGCCTCTCCCACATCATAAGAAACTAAATGGCATTCATAGAATAACTGTTCAACTGGAAAATATACACAATGAGCATTTTCTGCAGTGCTGTGGTTATGTGTAACATGGCCGTAATTCTTCCTGTTCAGCACTTTAATGACTTTATCGTACATAGTTTCCCATACTCATACATAATAGCTAAGTACCCTATGGTGAAAATATAAGCTGAATAGCCATATGCCCGCAGTCTTCTTGCAAACTGGGCAGGTTTTTGATTGGCTCTGGCAGGTTTGGGGAAATGACCATTTCAGACAGGACCCAGTCAAGCAGAAAATGGGCAGATGCTGTAAGTTGCATAATCAGTACAAAGAAAACTCATCTGCCATTTATAGTACACAAGATTAACTGATGGGATACCAACTGATTCAGGCTAATTTAATGACAACCTCTAACCATCTGGCTAGAAAGCTGTATTTTACAAAGGCCTAGTGCTGACCCACATACGTTAGCTTAAAAAACATTTGGTGAGTTTAATAATGGATTATACATCAAAGCAAGAACTCATTACTGTTACAAGTCATGAAATATTTATTTTTAATCTGACAGTTCTACTACTGTTAAACAATAAGAGATTACACGGTGAAGCAATATATATAATAAATGACTGACTACTTTTCTGCTGTGCTGGTAAATGCAAAGCTTTCCAAGCCCAATGATTTCACTTGCTGAAAGCAGGAAACTCTGGGAAATAGACCTTCCCTTTTCTTCAATAGCATGAGATCTTCCTTTGCTCTTTGGACTTAACTTATAATTTTGCAGCAATATTCCCCATAACAGTTGAATTCAACTCATTTGTTAATTTCTTTGTATCTAGCTTGATTTCACAAACAGTCAGCATCCTGAAAACCAAATTATACACATGAGGCTTTTTCATGAAAAGTCTTTTGGAATTTTAGTGAAGAAGGAAATTGGTAGGAAAAGAAATACATAATTCAGACCATAATATGGCTGACAAGGTCCAATTTACTGGTGATGGTTTGGGAAGTTGAAAGGACCCAGCCTTACTCTTAAAGCTTAGAGCTGGCAATTAGAAACTTCACATCAGCAAACTTTAGTCAAAGGCAGTGAAGTAACCATTCAACTTCCTCAATGCAATTTTTATCCAGCCATTGTTACTAACAGACTCACATGTCATATTCTGCTGAAATATGGCAATGATGAGTATTTTTCAGGCAGGTTTTTTTTTTTCTGAAGACATATATTATGCTGTATAAATGCATAATGATGTATTCATATTTAAGGTTTTCCTAATTTTTCTCTTTTTAAAATCGTGTTTAAATACAATTTATGTGTAATGGTGTATACAAATTGATTAACATTCCATGACACATTCTGTTCAAAGTATCAGGCATCTGAGAACATCTGGGAATGGAGGAAACTGATGAAAAAATCAGAGTATATTTCCATATAAACTTTACACAGCTGTTAGGGGTGCTGTTAAATTCTTTGAGGTAAAATACACCACTTGTACTAAAATTCTTCTTGTAGTATACAAGACATATATTGATCTGTATACTATTCCTTCATTAAAATCTATGGACAAGCATATAATTCCCTGTGAAGCTGTTTAAGGAGTAGTACCTACATACTTACAGATTTTAGAAAAATGTCCTATTTCTGTTTTGTGGGAAAATTTGATTACTTGTCCTATTCAGGCAACACTATTTGGTAGCTCCAAGAGCCAAAAAAACATTTTAAAAACTGTAGGCAAACAACACAGAGAGATTTCCCTTCATCTGGAATGGGCATCATTTGAGAATCTGCACTTTCTTTTTATACAAAAGTATATTCTAAGACACATCCAAACCACTCTCTGGTCCCAGATTTATGTAGCTCTTGTCTATGAGAGAAAGCTGACTCACTGGGGAACTCCACCACTTTCAACCACTGGAAAGTGGCAAATCCTCCGGCATCTTCAGAGCATGAAGTAATCCAAATAATAGCCAAAAAACTGCTATTTAACACCTGGTTATACCACCAGTTTTCTTTCACAAATTCATCTGTGAAAGATTTCTTTGAAAATATTGTACATGTTGAAATTCAAACTTAAAGCCAAAATAGAGGAAAAATATTGCATTAAGAATGCAAATTTTCCCATTTTATCTCTTTTTTTTTTTTAAAGCAACAAAAGTTACACTACCTACCCCTCTCTTATAAAGCTGTCTCTCTCTTAAGAAATCTTTTTCCCTCTCAGGATCTTTATTTTCCAAGTATTTATTTTTATTATCATAATATATTTCATTTATTTCACCCTTATGATTTCTATCTTGCCTTCTTTTTCTCTCCTTCTCAGGGCAAACTTTCTTTGCATGGTTGACCTGAGAGCTACCTCTTACACAAATTATGTCTGGTAAGACCCAAATGTGGATGCAGCAGCGTGTATGAACAGGACAGTAAAATCTGGTTTAGAGGGTGTTTGCACAAAACTGATCATGTCAAACTCACTTACACCAACATTGATGATACCAAACAGACAGATAGTCATGAGCCAGGACAAAAAAATAAACATTCACCTCTTACATATAGAAGGGTAAAAACAAAATATCAGCATGTCTGTCATCCTTCAGCTATGCACATGATTTGATGAAAGGAAAAAGGCTGAGATTTCTTCTTTCAATCAGAAAATCAAGAGGTGAATGAACTTCTACATATATCTGTAATCTAATGCTGCAGGCAGACACACTCATAAATGGAAGACGTTGACCACATTAAGGTGTTATCTCCTGTATTGGTTTGCCTTTTTACAGAGACTATTACATTTTATCTTATTTTTAGAACCCAAAATGCAAAACCACTACAAGAATGCAGCAATCATTAAAACCAAGTCAAACCACAAATATCTCAGTTTTCAAATTCTTATGCAATTAATGTTATATGATTTTGAGAATAAACTGTGATTCCCAGCGATCTCATTCCTCACGTCAACTGTCACAGGATCTGCTGCCTACTGTTGTGACAAAACACATAAATATAATGGAGTCTTTACTCTGTTTAACATAGTGACAGAATATATAGATTGTCAATCTGGAAAACGGCCCAAACCTTTTTTTTAGATCTGGAATCTGAGAGTTTGTTCTGACAAAATATTACCCATATTTCCAAGAATAGTTTGCTCCAGTTTGTAACTACATTTCTTCTTATCATCCTCTTGATATGCATCTTCAAAACTAAAATCTGTATAAATTATCAACCGCAAAATTAGGAGACTCTAAGTAGATTTGAGGAATTTTATTTTCGACTTTGCTTCCTTAACAAAGATGACAAAACAGTGTCAAAACCAGTAAACTATTTTCCAGTTTTCATTTTAATTCTACTGTAGACATTTCTCAGCTAATGATTTTCATATAGCATGCTCCAATTTTGGTTTGGCCTTGTTCCCTTCTCTTAGGATGTGAAGCCTCAAGTTCATTACAGTAAATGCTTCCCTCTGCTTTTACATCCTGAAAAGTTATTCCTTTTTTATGATTAGCAAATTCAGCAGAATGCCTTCTCTAAAGGTTGTTGATCTCTTGCATAAAAATTGTCCTTGCCTCATTGTAGAAATCTTCATAGCTGTGACTACTGTTTTCCTCTGAGCAAAAACCAGTGTGATTAAATCTTTCCTCAGATCTTTGTAAGCAAGCTCCTGACAGGCTTATACCAGTTGCAAGGCGCAGAATCCCTGCTTTCCTGTCTTGTCCTTCCTAAATTACTTTTGTCCATCAACTGCAGAACTTTAGCCACAAGTATTATTCCACAATGGCTCTGTAATCATAAGGCAAATATTTCTCTGTAATTGGTCACAAAGTTCTAAGTCCAACTGGTTTTTTTCACGTTGCAACCATTTGTTAAAAGCATTTTTCACTTCATCCTCAGTGACAGATTTTTTGTTTACTTTTTTTTTCAGGCAACCTGAAACATCATCCCCAGTAATGCTGTTCTCCAGAGACTTAATGTCTTTTGAGTCTAAACTTTTCTTCAGACATTAGGCACTATGCCCCATCAGACCTAGTTTACATTCCAAATCCGTAGGTTAGCAGGCCTACTGGCAAACTGGATGCTATTTTACTTTGTCAGGTGTTTTCTATTTTCCAACAATTGCTCATTCTTCAGAGAAGCGTTAGTGGTGTAAAAACCAAAGCTTTGCATGTAACACTTGCTGTGCACTCGGATATTGACTTACAGAATATATCTGCTCCTACCTGAGGTTTTTGCTTTACTGACAAAATAATAGAGAACTGCCTTGGTCCCTGACCTGACCTCTTTAGCCTTATCCCAGAGCTCTGCTCTATTTAATCTTGGTCTCTCATGGTTGTATCATTAACTCCTCCATTGACAAGCAAGAAGGGTAGTAGTCCAAGGTTTGATTTCTTGCATCTGCTCTTTTCCTGAAAACTGATAGGTGTAACACTAGAGGAATCTACAGGGGGAGTAACAGAAAACCATATATACTCTTTTACAGTGAAATAAGGGATAGTAACAATGTCACAGGGAAACATCCTAAAGATGAATGACTGGAAGGTTATTTTTTGTCTAGCTTTATCAGAAGCTTATGTTTATTTGTAGTCTATTATTTACAGATGACCAGATGAGTGATCGGAACTAGTAAAAATGAAAAGGTATATGAAATCCACTCTGATTGCTATTTAATCATAAACCAAACATCATAGTTCACATATAAATATATTTGTATTTTTTAATTCAGCATAGAAAGTATTCTGACTTTTTATACACAGCAAAACACAGTAATAGGACTATTCACACCAGTGAGCAGATATCTTACCAGGATCTATAAAGTACACATGTAGAAGAAAGACACCTCTCTACATCTTCTTTTCCAAAAATCCCTTTATACAGGTTACTTTTCATATGGATAGAAATACTCTTGGAATGACTGTTAAGCAAATATAATTTGACTTGAGATTATTTGATCATTTTAAGATTAAAATTAAGCGGGTTGATTTTATAAGCCATGCAAGATAGAGAGTTTAATCTTGACCATGAAAATGTCAGAGATCATATACACAGATATGCATATTTTCACACATACCCATAAAGAAAATACCTAATAATTGCAGCACAGAAAAATTGACTGAGAATTTTAAATAAAAAAAAATATGTGAATATATAACTACCTGTGTATTAAGGACGTATTTCTCTGGTGATTTAAGTTTATAAACAAATTAATCTTTCAAAGAAAGACAATTTTATAATTAGATGAATCAATGGCTTAACTACTCAGACTAGAGTTGTAAGCATTATAAATACCTTGAGAACTTTCCCCATGAGCTTTAACCACAAGTTTATCTCAAAAGGTATTTCATATTTATTAACAAGTACCCTTAAACACCTTTAAATTTGTACTTTATCTCATTAGCAAAATAATTTTGTTTGTTGTTCAGTAGTCACAGAGTAATTCAGGCTTCCACAGCTATTTTTGCCTAGTTTAGAGCGGTTCTTATTGTTCTTTTAGGACATACTTGATATGCACTCTGGAAATTGGTCATATATTACAACACATCCAAATACACTTAACATCTTTGGGCACTTAATCTGTTTTCCATTTCTTCATTATTTGAAAGTGTTTTTGTAACGACAGAAAAATGTTGTATCTTATCTCCCTGAGCCTTGATCAATGTCACAGACAACCTGCCTCCTGCCCCTCGGACCCCTTGATGCCATTGTCAGTGTAGGCAAGATGCTGCCCATATTATCCATGTAAGGTAGGACTGTTTCAGATCACACTGACATTGTGGAAGCAAGGGGTGGTGTGAGTCTTACCTGCATTCAAAGTGCATTTTCACAGTTGCCTGCTGCTCTCAGACAATGAAGAACATTAAGTGTCCTGGCGGTCCAATGCAGGCAGGGCATTGGGTGAGTTGCCATACAGGTGCATTGTTGCTCATTTTTCTTACTGCTGCAGTGACGTTTGGTTTATAAAAGATTGTCAGACTACATTAGTTTTAATATCTCTCTTCTTGGACAGAAAACAAGAGGATGTTTCATAACCTCCCCACTCTCCCTTATGACAACCAATTGTGTATGTTTGGAAAAGTCAGGAGCAGTCAAAAATCATCACCACAATAACAATTGATAAGAAAACATGATATTTAAAATGCAAAAACAATTAATAAGTGCAAGCTACTGAGTTTTTTTAGAGGCAAAAAGAAACACCAACAAATATTTCTCTTCATACTTTATGTCTTGTATTCTCTTGACTTGCTTGAATGCAATGTATTTTCCCTACCAATAGGATCTTGTATTGGAAAGGAAACAAAGAAGTAGTCATAAAATATTTACTGGATGTAGTTGATATAGATACACATTTTTAAACTCTCTAGAATCCATATTAGTTTTGGAATTCAGTAGTTCTTGTGAATTTAAAAAACAAAATATTTTTGTTTCTAGCTTCTCATCTATTTTCTTGTACCAACACATGATACATTAAGCTTGGCAACAAGAACAGTTGTTAAAACCTCCCTGAACTTAATTTTGAAGTACAAAATAACTGCAAATGTAAGCACAAAAGAAAAACCTCTCATTAGAATTTTTTTTCCTAAGACTTAAGAGAAAGACCCATGTTTAAGAAACTTTAAAAAGTATGTCTTTTTACATTATTTTTTACTAAATTTAATTCTTTATGCAATATATGATAGAACCAATCAGTGTAGCTACCAAGAAAATTTGTGTTCTTCTGTTTGATTCGATGTTACATACAGCAACTCTCCTCGTTCAAGTACAAGTGATTCTTGTAAAATTCTTCATTGGTAATAGAGCTTTAGATACTGTAAAACAGAGATGATGTCTAACTGAATAGTTTGATTGCCATTTTCCAAGTTAAACAATAATATTTTATTTTTTTCTATTAAATTAAACCTGAATATGAAGATCATCCCCACATTCTCCATCACAGAGTTGAGAAATGTTTAGATTCTTTTCTACTGAAATCAAAAGACTGTTTTTCATGCTACTATAGATTCTTTGTGCCATTTTCAGGTTAATAAACTGTGGGTGAGAAAGAATAAATGTTTGAATCAACCATAATCTTAAAAATGTTTTAGCTAAGAAGTGGAAATCCAGATTTTACGTCCAGTTTATTTTGTGCAGCAGGGTAATGTAAATAACACATATTAGATGTTCTTTCTGAATTTCATATACCAAGAAATAAAAACAGCTATGTTGATGTTCAGAAACATGAATACATACCTTGTATTCATGTTTTTACCATGAATACATAGCATTTTGCAAAAAAATGCTAAATGAAGTATAATAGACAGCAGTATAATAACTTTATAAACAAGTACATACATATACACATAGAATATTAGAAACATAGAATGCTTTGTGTTGGAAGGGATATTAGAGATCATCTAGCTCCACCCATCCCACCATGGGCAGAGACACCTTTCATTAGACCAGGTTTCTCAAAGCCCCATCCAACTTGGCCTTGAACACTTCCAGGTATGGATCATCCACAGTTTCTCTGGGCAACCTGTTCCAGTGCCTCACCACATTAATAATAAAGATTTTCTAGTTTCTTCTTAATATTTAATTTAAATCTATTCCCTTTCAGTTTGAAGTAATTCTTCCTGGCCTTTGTGTAAAACCTCTCTCCAACTTTTTTGTAGGCCCCCTTTAGGTACTGAAAAAGCTGCTAAAAAATCCGCCCAGAACCTTATCTTCTCCACCCTGAATTCCCTGAGCCTGTCCTGATAGGGAAGGTGGTCTAGTCCTCTGATAATTTCCCTTTGTATATCTACACCCAATATTTTTCTGAAATAGAAAAATTCTGTGTAGAATTGAAATCTGCTGTAAATATGAGAAGTGGATAGTAACCAACAATCTGTCATTTTGTCTTTTTAGGTTAGCTAAACTATTAGCATACATTTAGAAATTGAGTTCTCAGATGCACATGGGTATACTCACTTCAATTATCAAATGTATATGGGTATACTTAACTAGAGACAGCTCTGCCTTCTTTCAGTCTCATTTAAGAAAAGACTTCTTTCTAGATTGCTGAATGTAGAAAACAATGATGAAAAGAATCTGAATTGATCTTCCAAGTGGAGATAAACAATGAAAAAATAAGGAAACAGTTTATTACACTAAACATATTTCTACTTAAGGCTGCATCTTTTTAGATTTTGTTTTTTTTTTCTGGGGAGTGAAGCAGCCTTTTTAAGCCTCAAAATTGACCATCATCTCTTTAGCAAATATTATAATACAGATTTAATTTTGTAAATTAAATTGAAATATTTCAAAATGTGTTTAATGAGTTAGTTGTTTGATTTCCTTCCTATCATCTTTTGCATGACTGTTATTTTAAGCACAAGTAATACTGGTTCAAAGCACAGGGTGCTCAGATGTAATTTTGAAGTTTTGTACAGACAAGACAGCAAGAAGATTCCTTGAATAAATTTAATATTCTTGAAAGGGTAAATAAATGTGGTTTATAAAACATAGATGTGCATTATAAAAAAATATATATATACATTTCCAGTTGGAAGACCTACCAATACTCTTTGGCAAAATGCCCAGGCTTTTCTGTGTAATTCACTAAGGAATACTTCTGTCTCACTTTGTAAATAAGTAGGTAAGATTAGATTTCACTGCTCAAAAGAGACAAAGAAGGTATCTTATCTATAAACATATCTTTTCAACTGTTCTTTGATAAGCATGCATCAAATCGGATCAAAACCCAGCTGCTTTTCACAATGAGATGTGAAATCCCACACAAATGGGTATGACACGAAGCCTCTTACACTCTTATTAGTACTATTGTCCTCCAACTAACCCTCAGAGCCAAAATTTTAAAGGATAGGATTTTCTCCCAAGATATTTTGAAATACATTAAGTGAAACACTCACCTCCTCACTATGTCTCTTTAGTCTGTGAAAATAATAGAATTCCAAGCCTATCTTTTTGTTGCACTCAAGGCAAATAATCAAACATGGTCTGCTGGGATATCAGCATTTCAATTTGATGGTTTAAGAATGCGTATCATTTTCAAATAAGAAAATTATACCCTTCAGAAAGTATTTTCACTCTTTTTAGGGAGTGTTTTCAAACCTGGCCAAACATTTCTATTTTCCAAAGAATGGCTTTGGTTGTCTTGCTGGTATTGTCTCTGATTTGCAAGTCAAAATAAAAGATGTGAGGGACATAGTTTTGTTAACCTGTGCCCTTATCAATTAATGTAGTAAAGCAGGACTTCACTCTTTTCTTTACTTCCTTTTTCAGAATGATTATTTTCAGCCTGTGCTTAGGACACATTAACCTTCTGCTATACAAGGAAAAGGAGTCTGCATGCATGAGTTGTTACACCACTCTTTGGTGTTCCTGTGAGACACTATTGTCTCAGCCCTTTTCTGAGTGCAATTAGGAAATAGTTTCATTTTTGAAGTTAGTCCCTGAAGCTTTTTAAATTGTATACTAAGTCCAGTGTCTTCTGAGAGAAAACAGAGTAACCTCCTTATTTCACTTAAAAGTCAGTCTGAAGCTCAGGGGATAATTCCTCTTTAGTCTTGAGAAAAATAATATATCAATGACATAAAATAAACAAGAATTAGGCAAATTGAAACCTATACTCTGACCTTGAGGAGCAGGTGAAGGAATAAGCTATTAGTGCAGAGGTGAGAGACAGGAAAGCATTACGCTTTATACAGGGAGTTTAACTCAATCCCTCAATCATTCTCTGCCACAGGTGATTTTATCACAGCCTTGGGGTGGAGCTCTTTCAGGAATGATGACCATTTGTTTGTGGTGTCCCTGTTTTCTTGTTCATTTCCTTCCTCATCATGAACAGTTTCAGAAATTCAGTCTAGATAGGAAAATGTGGTAGTCTGTTATTTTACAGTTGGTTCTTCTGTAGTAGGTTTAGATATTTTTGTACGTTTGTAATGGTTGAGTTGAATGGCTGAAGCCCCATTTGGCTTCCCTAATGGTTCAGTCCTGAGTTGCTTACCACAGTTTTCCCTGCCAAAATGTATGTCATTCCACATGTCAATCCACATGTCAATCCACCTGTATACCTCCCTTGTTCACTTGTTTTACCCTGTCTGTCAAAGATAGCACACTCCTTTGGTTCTGGAGTGTTCCCTGTCTCTCATGCCTTCCTTGGAGCAGAATTGGGTTGTGAGGTTTGCTCCCTCCCCATGTTGGCTTCTATTGAGGTGCCCTTACCCTGCACCCCTCCCCTAATGCCTCTGTTGGTCACAGGTTGTGTCCTCCCTGTGTTCCCCCTACCCTATAAAAGTAGTCTGTTCAGGATCAGATTCGTCACTTGCTCTGCCCCGCTGTGGGATTAGATCTTTGCAGACTCAGACAAGTGTCCTTCCCTCATTCCTGTGCCTCAGTTTCCCCGTGCTCTGTGCCCTGCTGCGCTCCCCAGGCCGCAGCGATCCCCGCCACCCGCACCAGTCTGGGCACAGACTCGGGGCGGCCGCTCGGGGTCTGCCCTGCGGCCACCGCGGGACAGCTCGGGAACCCCCGACCCGTGCCTGCTGAGGGCCAGGCGCAGGAAAACAGCAAAACCAATTTTAATCGATCCACAGACACTATTTTAGGTGATATGACAAAGAGCAGACTGCACAGAGTAACTGAATCACTTATATAAATAGATAGTAGAGATATTAAATATAGATTTTCAGGGTCCTTCTCTGTCCCCTAGAAAAATAGAAAGAGCATTGGCAAATAAATGAAAGCTCTTATGACTACAGTAATTCTGAGGACTTAATATATTCTTCAGCACTGTGACAACGCTTAAACTTTCCTGAAAAAAAAAAAAAAAGCACCCTGGTGAGTTATAATTATGAAACTAATCCTGTTTTACACATAGCAAACCCAATTTTTATAAGCACTTTGACTTGAATGAAAGCATATGGCAAGATTCCCTGAACCTACTTTTGCATCATTATATGCTAATTGCCAGAATCTGGGATTTGTGGAGAGTTTTATGATAGACCTGGAGATACTAATCGTTTTGCTCTTCGTACACCCTACCAGTCTCATGCTTTTGGCTTTACGGGAATGAGTTTGTTTTTGTGCAAGCAGTTGACATTGGAACTGCCTCAGAAGAATGTTTCCGAGCCATGAGCAAAACGGAAACATCTCTTAGACACATACCCTTGATAACTTTTGGAATGTGAGCACTATTCAAAACTAGATGCATAAAGTCAGAAATAAGAAGTATAAATTCTTGTTCTGGATCTGACATTTGCACATAAGCATCAGTAGTTATGCCACACCTTATAATTTTCACTTTTTTTTCAATATAAGATCATCATACATAAGGTAATTTAAAAGTTTTATTTGTTGCCTTCCTTTTTTGTAAGAAAAATAAAAGCCAACCATGCAGTTAACACTCTCCGGAATCCCTTCACATACATTCACAAAACCATAGCAAAACAAAACAAAAAGTGATAAAAACATCTTTGACTATTATTTTGCATTTAAATATCATCTTTGTTCTTCCTTTACTACATCTTTAACATGTTTTCAAATATTTTAATAATTACACTCATTCATTGAAATAATTGTATTCAGAATCCTGAAACTTACACAAGCTCTATAAAGCTTTACAGTGAAGAATTCAGAATCTCACTTTTTCATTTATAATTCTGTCTGTTTTCTTGATGTCAACACAGCCATGCGCCTAGAATAAATGTGATGCAACAAAGAAGAAGTCATGAAGAGATAGGACTTGTATTTTGGAATCTGTTTCAAGAGACTGAAGTAAATACTAAGCAATAGCATTTTTGTTTATATATAAACAAGGCAGAGACGCTTCACTGTGACTTGGCCCCTGCTGTCTAAAATTTGAATGAAAGGGAATATGGTCGTCAATTCCAGATCATATATCAGCTACATTTTGTTTGTTTTCTTTCAGAAACTGAGCAGCTGGGGATGAAGTTGAGAGGAAACTGGAAGTTGTTTCTGGACCTGGGAAATGCTCCCAGACTATACCCCTCCTAAAGGCTTCTAGTAACTTCACTGTCCTAGTGATTCACACAGTAGCTGGTCTTTACTTCTACTCATTTAAAGGAGACAATAACTGTCTAACAGTTATTTATAATAGTCACTAGTTTTATGAAAAACTTAAAATCTTCAGACACAATCGGGTTGAACTGAATCAAATACCTATAATAACTATTTTTTGTTGTTGTTTTCATACTTTTCATTTATTTCCCTTATTCTTCAGAAATATTTAATTGGATTCTGAATAAGAATGACACCATTTTCCAAACTCTTGAAGTTCTTGATTAGACACAATTCAAGGAAAGATACTCTGTAAACCCATTTCTATTGTACTCCAAATTTCTACTTTTCAAAATATGACATTATACCTTTATTATTCAGTAAATTACTGTAGTGAATACATTTGCTTTTATACATAATTAATTTACTGTGTTTGAAGCAGTTTAATCTTGATAATAGACTTTTAAACAGTTTTCAGAAGTTTACATCTACATTATTTAAAATAGTTGCCTTAGATGGCAGTCAGCTGTGACTTGGGACACAGCGATGAAGTGGGGATTTTCAACAGATACTCCTGAAGATATAACTTCAGTCTTGCACCCCTGGCATGCACCACAATGAATGCTGTGAGATCATGCTCCACAGAAAAATGAGTAGCATTTGTTGGTTTATTATTTGGATTTTATAGATTAATTTCTTTAATTGGAAAAACTCTGATGCCAAGATAGATACCCTTTGTGAAAGGCTACCCTTTGCAGAATCCTGTGTTCTTCTGAGTGGGTTTCAAAAATACAGTTAAAAAAAAAAATCAAACAACAAAGTTTATATTCTTGCAGAAAACCAAAACGTATCATCAAATTCAGGTAGTCTAATTTTGAAAGATAAGGGAAGAGTTTAAAAAGTATAAATAATAACCACCTTTAAAAGAAAGCTATTATAATTTTAAGCACACAAGTTTTGTCCAAGCCACTTACAAGGGTACTTCTAAAATTATGCCTGTGACGTTAACATATGCTTTCCAAAAGGAAAAAAAATCACCTTATTGTTTCCTCTGAACAGAATTTACAACAAATTCATCTAGAAAGACATCCCAGAAAGAGGAATTCAAGCCACCTAGTAATTTATGTAGAGAATACATCCTGGGAATCGTACTTGTTATCAATTAAGTCATTTGTTCAGCTTGAGAAAAGTGCAAATGTCAGGAACATTCATTTTAATGTAGCAGAAAGGGGTATTTACATGTTTTGTGATGTACTTTATCTTCAATATATCTAAAGGATGTAAGATTTTTTCCTTAATTATTACCCATAAAAAGTGATTGTTTTCAGTTTCTCTGAATATGTTTTCAGATTTCCACACATTAAATAAACCCCTAAGTGATTTATAATGATTTTATTTATGACAATATGTTTAGTATTTTATTTTACAAAAATACAGCAGTGTATGTCAATGACTAAATAGTTCTGAACTGAAGAAATAAAAAAGTAACTGTGTGTTCGCAGTACACACATACCAGTATAAAATTATAGCCTAAATATGTTCCTTAGTAGCTTTTCGATTTTGGCAAATACAACTAAAACATGAGATGTCTGTCCCTTTTTTTCCCCACCATCATTCCATTAGAAAAATGTTAATTATATAAAGTCATAGATTTCAAGGCATTTTTTTCCCAGTTATCTATCTTGCATGTACTTTATAAAATAGTCTTAAAGATCAGATGAAGTTATTTTGCAGAACAGAATTGCTGGATCCTACATAAAGTATTTTAATGAATTTTCCTATATAGATTGAGTTCTTGAGTAACTTATATGGTGTTGAGAAAAGGCTGATTCACAGCTGAATCTCCTTTCTACAGTAAAGAAAAAGAAAGGGATGTATTTAAAAGCCTGAACTAAACCACAGACATGAAGTTCTTTGTAATGCCTGAGGGGACAACTTAGTCTGTAGGTAAAAAACAATATGAGACAGTAGTCTCCTGACACTAAGATCAGATCTTTGTGCAGGAATTTTGTAAAAATCTGTTTATTATGTGTGCATAACAGTAAGGAATATAAAATTGTTTTTGTGATCGTTTGTAAAGGTAATACAACACAGATTTCCCCAATCATAATCATTGACTTTTTCTCTCAGAAATTAACCTTTGAAGCTTTCAATTTCTCTTGTTAAAAAAAAAAAAAAAAAGAAAAAATGTTTTAATTCTATGTTGTTTGGTTGTAGTGTATTTTTAAAATCTAAATTACATATATATACATAACAACACTCTATTGTTTTCTGTGAATGGATAAAATATATGTATCTATTTCATAAAAATAAACCATATTGGTTTATATTGATCCAAATAAATATTACAAGATAAGAGAAAAATATTGTTGTTTTTGACACTTTAGATATTGAGGCATATCTCTTTTAAAGATTTATTTTCTTTAAAGCAAGCTGACTGCAGAAGGGAGTTGCAGCATAATACATCTTGTTAAGTGCTAAAATGACCTCAGTCAAGGATCACGTTGGTCAGCTTAGAAACTAATACCGACTCATTCTGAATGAACACAGAAAACTCTTGCTCTTGCTCTGATTTGATGTGAAATGGAAAATTCCAGAGTATTTATCTGTCCACAGCATTTCATAGGCTATGGTTTTAGAATTTTAAGTAAATGCATTTTTACCGAAACCCAATAACCTTACTTCACAGACAACCTGCATGTCTTACTTTTGCTTCCTTTCTGTCTAGTAGACAGATACGAAGTTTTCATTTTATGCATGCAATTTTTAAAAAGTTGATATTTAAAGTAACAGAAAGGCAATCTCTATTAGGCAGTAGAGAACTTGAAATTAAAAATGACAAGATGGCGTTCTACAAGGAATTCTCTTGAGGAATGTATTTGCAATACATTAATTTAAGTTTGAGTTTGGCTCAATTACTGCAGTCTTTCATTGTTGAGATGGTACAAGCACAGAGGGTCTTAATCTGAGAACTTGGATCATTTCTTGCTTTAAAGAATATGGATGCATGCTAAGATATTGTTAACAATGAAGGCGCCAGATAGCATAAGGTAGTAAATGACTGAAAAATTAAGAAAAAGTGAGGAAAAATTAGAATTGAAATCTTTAGCTTTGAATATGTTGTGTTTACCTCCATTTGGCTCTTAATTTCAGCAAGTGTTCATGTAAGTTGTCAGTTTTCAGTGATGTTTGTAGTGATGACCTAGATGTTTTACAAACTTAGTAGAGAATGCCTAACTCATTCACATAATTCATTTAAAATATATATTAAGCAAAGTGTAAGATAAAAGTGGATCTTGAAGTGAGGAAATAAAAGATTTCAAGATGCTGTGTTGAGTTTGTTGACTGGGTAAAGTCATTCAGTCTTTAATGAAACTATCTAAAATAAAATTATTTGGCCTCTCACAAGTTTATCTCAGGTCATGCTGCTAATCTTTGTAACAATGTGAGGTGTGGTATTAGTCTGTTAATTTTGTGAGTAGGCTTATTCACAATGCTGTTTGGTTTTGACTCCCTTTGCTCTCCAGCCCCGATGAATAATAACTGTGGGTCAAGAATGAATTTCCACAGAACCTGAAAACATATTAAATGAAATAAAAGCTAAAAGTAATGTCCTGAAGATGAAAAAAAAAAAAAGCAGTACAGCATGAAATTCTTCACAGTTAGCATTTTTTCTTCATCTCTCTGGGAAGTTGGAAGCTAATATGCATGTGGGAAAAAATGCTGTTGTTAGTCCCTTGATAATGATATCTCATATGTCCCCAACCTATTTATTTTGTCTATTCATGTTTTCAAGATGCAAGTGTTACAGATTATGTGTATTTTCTTTTTAAGATTGAAAATAAAAAACCTTGCAATTTAGCCAAGTTGGTCTCTTACTCAGCAGAATTTGAGGATCATATTTTGAATTACAAACTGTTCCTTTCCCCTCCCCCTGCCTCCCCCCACCCCCATTTTTCTTTTTCTTACCAAAACCACTATGATATAAAGCTAGAGAAAGTTTAGGAACATATTTTTCTTGGATACTTGAAATATTTTGAGAAGAATCGATTCAATTTTTTTTTCAGATTAATACAACCAGGAGAATTTCCTCCACTGTGTAGAGTACTTCTAACTCTATGAAGGGAACTTGCTCAGCACCAAGGTGAGCTCCATCATTTGCCTCACAGCAACAGGCAGGAAAAATGTTCTTTTTTTTTAAATTCAAATGGTTTTGAACTGTGGTTTTGATTTTTTTCTGTTTGTCTACACCTTACTCAAACAGCACAGATTAATATTTTCCTCACTCAGATGGTTTAAGAAGTGGCATTTATTTGCAGTGCTATTTGTTATAACCTACCTGAATTTTCTAATTCAGATATCTTCAAGAAATTCCTGTGCATTGTTTCTCAATATTTATTGCAATGAATACAGAAAATCTTTATGTTTAAGTCCCTAGTTTTGGTTTTCTGTCTTGCTTGATTTTTTGCTTTTGATTTAGTTGTCCTTTCCATTATTATACCAAACCTTGTTCACTATGAATACAAAATCTTTTTACTTATTATCAATTTCATTTACCTAATAGCATTTCTAAAAAATGCTGAAACTTGGAATCTTTCCATGTGACCCTAAATGAGTTTGCCATTTTTATATTCCTACTCTCTCTGGAAATTCAGCACCATATTAATTTTCAAGGGTTAAAAACATCCTAAATTGTTTATTTAGAATGTAGAGCAATCGTCACTATACTTCTTGTATGAAATCAACCAAGGATGTCAGAAAATTCCCCAGGGGAATTCCCTAAACCCAAAATCCAATAAGCAAAAGCAAGTTCTTTTCTTGAGGAAAATTACAGGCTGTTCTTCAATGGGTGCTGTTGAAGCTTTAAAAATTTGCAGGAAATAATTGAACATTCCTTGCAGAAGAAAGAGTAAACAAAAGACATGATGCTGTAGATATCATACTAGTGCGTCTCCTTAGGGAGAGTTCTGCACTCCACTCCATTGAAATTTGATGTAAAATACCTTCAGTCCTTGGAGCAGTGGCTAGAGGCCAGAACTGCTACAGTGAACATTGCTTGCTAGAATGCACAGTTACATTGCTCCTTGGTTTACCTGACTTATAATAATTCAGTAGGAGGGGGATTCAGTGTTCTTGCATGGAATCTAAATAATAAATGTCATTTTGGGCTCTGTCGAGCCCAAATAATTGAATCTATCCAGCCCAAATAATTGAATCCCTCTTTTCGTGTCTATTATCTACCTATCATATGCAATACACAATCATACAAAAGACACAATCCTATAATGAGATCAATATAACAAGACATCACTCCTTCAGCAATTTCAGGTCTTTTCCCCAGATTTAGTTTAATGAAATGAAATAAACTCAGGCAAAAAAAAAAAAAAAGCCAAAAAAACCTCCACAAAACCACATTAGAATGAAGCAGCAGTCAAGTACATTTCAGTGCAGTTTTGACAAGTCAAACAATTATTCATGCATTTTAAAACTTACTCAGGTTTTCTTAGGAAGATGTAGGTTAATAAATTGGCATGAGTTTCCATTAAAAGCTGTAAACTTGGCACTCATCTCAAGGATTAGAAATGCTATTTTCTTCAGGGGACTCAACTGTGTTAGATGAGGTTGTAGATCTATGTGCTCATTTAAATCAAATGTAGCATAATATGTGGGGTGGAACAGCAACAAGGGAATCTTTCAGGAGAATTTGGAAACTTCTGATTCAAATGAAAACAGACTGCTCAAAGTGGCTCATTAAATGTTCTCATTCGAGGCATCCCACGAGGTATGTCATGAGGCATGAGCTTAGGATCACAATTCTGTTAGTTATCATGCTAGTCTTAGAGCTGACTTAAGTCATTCCACTGAAAGCTCTGGTTTTAGATGTTTTAATTTATCTTTGTTAATATTTTTGGTAAATGAACAGTTTCTACAATAATATTTTTAGAATGACTTCTTACTTTGCCTTCTATGACATAACCTGAAGCTACATGCGTAAATTATCTAAGACCTGGTCCAAGGTTAAATCCTCAGTTAAATTACTTTTTTTTGTTCTCTTTCTACTATTTTTATAGTAAAAAAAAATTAATCAATCAAAACACTACATTCCCTATTTCTTCTTTAATCCAGTCTATATTTACTTTTGTCCTTCTTTTATCATTGAAAATAATACAACACACATTGGTAATAATTATATTTGATGTTAAAGAAAAACATCTTGAATTACATACAAAAGTTATTTTTTGTCAAAACTCTCCAGAGTAGTTAATATAAAAATTAAAGCTTCTTTGAAAAATTATATATAGTAATGATTTGAATGAATTAAGAATGTAATGCAAAACAAAAAAGAGGAAATATATGTAATGATACATGTATGATATATGTATGTATATGTAAACATGTATGAAAATTTATATCAATATGCATAAATATATGTATGATATGTCTGAAATGTTGTTTTTTAATATTTTTTAAACATAGTCATATTTTGGTGTTGTTTTAATTAGGTATATCCTTAATTTGAAAGAAATAGTCTACTGTTTATACTACTTTCCAGTTGCAAGGAATTTCCTTAGGATATGATCTTATTCAAAAGAAAGTATTGTCCAGTGCATGTATTGGCTGTCCATGCCAGTAAGTGCTCAAAGATTTTCATCTAAGGTATAAGATAAAATTTCAGCCTGCAATTGATTTTGTGTACACACCTATTGATCCTATTATACTTGGAATTTACAAGGGTTAATATGATGCGACTAATAGCAAGAGATCTCACTTTTTCTTGTCCTATGCATGGACACATTAACTGCATGTTTCAGAGGTTCTGCGCTTGAGACTGAATGGCCAAACAAGATGAAGACTGTGATAAACAGCATTGAAATGAGAACTAAACTTCTATTATTAAAAAAAAAAAAAAACCAAAACCAAAAACAAAACCCAATTGAAAAAAACAAGAAAACAAACTACCAAACAACACAAGAGCAAAACTAGACAAACAGTAAATGGAATCCATATAAGGTGTTCAATTTAGTACATTACAAATCCTTTGGTATGGGTTGAAAGAAATCCAACCTTCCAGAGAGTTTCCTGGGGTCACAGAATTTATGCTTACTGTTAGAAATCATATCTGAAAAAATTATTACTTTATCTTGCAGACTTAGAATTAGGTTCTTCTATTTACTTTAACAATAAGGACACCTTAGTCAAGTTTATTTTTCTCATTTCAAAGGTCTGAAACTTAGTCCAAAGATTCAATACGCACAATAAAGTTAGTCAGCTAATATTTGCTTTATAATCAAGGTTAAAGGGTTGATTCTAAAGTAAGAGAAATTGAACCATGTCTTAAAAGTGTCTATTTTCACACTTTGTGGTGATACAAAAATAGAAACTTTTAAAAATTGTTCAGAGCTCAGAGAATATTAGAGTACTTAGAGAATATTTTAATTGGCTTTCATTCCCAACCATTTTCTATGATTCTATGATCCAATTTCTCAGAAAAAGTGGTACAAAGTAAAGTGTAAAACAAACTCACCAGATATAGTTTGGAATGTAAAGAGTGCAGATGCCAACGTAGACAAGGTATGTCTCTTTCAATAAAAATCCATACCACAATATCAATTTTTCATGTCTCAATCAATGTCTCATCATAAATTATTTTTAAATCTTTGTGGGTTGGCACCATGATATTCCAAAATGCTTTTCTACTCCTATAACAGCTTACATGTTTCTTTGACAGGTGTTTGAATGAAGAGGATTTTACTTAGTGTCCAGTTAACATTTGTTGTGAATAAATGTAAGGGGAAATTGTAAATTGGTGTTATCCACATTTTATTTATGACAGTAATGAAAATACCCTAATGTAGAGTTAAAAAATAATAATTGGTATATAGCACATAAAAATCATTAAGATCAATGAGTGGAACATAGATTACCATGTTTTATAATTAACTTAAAAGCCTAATTATTTCTTTCTTTTCTTTTAGTTTAAGAAATTCAAAGGAGAGGGTGTAGCCCAGTTTGGTGCATACTCATTGATTTCATCTAGACATGATCTGCTGGCTAAAATTTGCCCAAGCTGTTGGATATGGGAAGTTAATTTAGTGGCATTTGGAAAAATAAACATTTCAGAAAGAATAATTTATTTAGCATTCCTTTTAGAAAGAAGATTGTGGCTCCCCTTTCATCATTCAGCTCTTTCTGGATTTTCTATGTGATGATTATCACTCTTCATTAATTATATAGTGAATAGAAGACTGAAATTATATATTTTAAATTCCCCTCCCAGGAATAAAACTAGGAATTATGATGTTTAGTAGAATTAAACTCATAGCTTAAATATAACTAATTTCATATATTATGGTATTTAGTACTAAATCAGTGTTGTAGAACTCCTACATACTTAAAAAAGAGGAAAGGCCTATTCATTGAATATTGTTCTTAAAGTCATTATTTAAATCAACTATTTTCAGCAACTCTTTGTGTTCCATACTGATTCACTGATTAGTGTTGACATGGTATGATTATTGTGAATGTTTTTTTTTTATTTTATTTTTATCTAGAAGATAAAAAAGGCAGTGAAAGAACAAAGGAAGGAATTGATATATTCCTTCAAACTCAGATCTTATCTATTTCAAACGTCATTGTGACACCTAGAGACGCTACCTAGAACAGAGGCTAGACAGAGTTAAAGGAATAAAGTAGGTAGTTATTGAAAAGCCTTCAAAGGAAACACCTTGGGCAGGACAAGAGCCTGGCCATGGCTCTGCCCAAGACAGACCCAAGATGGATGACCGGTTATGAGTTTTCACACTTTTATGTGTTTTAGACCATTTACATATTGGGGTTAATTGTCTCAGGTTATGAAGTCCCATCCTCCCAGTTTGCTCTGCTCACTTTGCTGTTGTTTGCACTTTTTGGGCTCAAAGCTGCACTGGTGATGTTGGTTCTCAAGTTGGAAAAGGATTGTTTTGTCTAAACTGAAGAGAACTTGCTAACACTTTATATGAAGTTCAGAGCCACACAATAAGGCAGTACAGTATCTGAAAAATATGAAAGCAAATACTTAAGGCATCAATTACATAGAAATATCAGAGAAATAACAGCCCTTTCAGAAAAATGCAAGCTTTAGAATTCTATTTATGAAAAATATGCTATTTTTATGGATGCTCTGTATAGAGAATCTCTTTTCTGCACAGTAAGTTCCCCACTTACTGCACATACTGGCTATCCTGATGTCTTTTTTCTTTTTTTGGTTATATTTTCTTGTTCTTTAATATTAAATCCTCTTCATTTAAATATGAAGTTTAGGAAATCAGCCCTAAATCACCAAAAAAAAATATATTCTTTAGCATAATAAAGTGAAAATGGAAAAGTGGTCAAATTAAAATAAGGTTTAATATTTCACTCAGAAAAGAAAACTGTGGAGAAATAATAATGATTTCTTAGACATCTTAGACCATTAGATTGCCAGGAAGTCTACTTAAATTATGGCCTGACTTTGAAGGAAACTGTAAGACTGAAAGCATGTTCTTTATTGTAAGGAGATTCACTGATCCCCACAGGCAGGCATGTGTCCAGTAATCCCTGGGAAAGCAGGGCTTCATCATGCCTAATTGTGACTTGGGGAAGACAAGCACCATCATTCTGAACATCCTCCATCCCTTCTTCTTCCCTCACTGCTCTATACTGAGCACGACACCATTTGGTTTGGAATATCCCTTGGGTCGCTTGGCTCAGCTGTCCCGAATGTGTCCCTCCCATGATGTCTTGTGCATCTGCTGCCTCCTGGCTGGTAGGGCAGTACAAGAAGCAGAAAAGGCCTTAATGGGGTGCAAGCATTGTTCAGCAACAAAAATAACTCTTTATTATCAATGCTGTTTCCAGCATAAATCCCAAATATTGCCCCATACTACCTACTGTGAAGAAAATTAAGTCTATCCCCAAATGAGAACAGGAACATTCATAAGTAGATGCACTTCCTAGTTAGAGTAATTGTATGTTGAAAAAATTACAAGACACTATTAAATGGAAATATTAATGTGAATTTTGAGTATTTATAATTTTTATCTTTTCCTTTTTCATACATAACTTAGTATAATTCCTTCAATTAAAGAAAAAGATCATAATGCATATTCCAAATCATCTTGAAATCAAAACATTATTTTTCAGTATTAAAGCTTCGTGGATTTGTAGTCAGAGTCTGAAGATTTAATTTGTATTGTTAATTTGTATTGATAATTCAGAGAGGAGGAGTACCTCAATTTTTTTCCTTGTTTAGGCAACTTAAAAATAGAGAAGTTACCCACAAAGATGGCATAAAACAATTGATTCTTTCTATTTGATCTCTGCATAAGAAAGAGTTTTATTGTCTTCAGATTGGTTTGGGATTAAATTCCGGAACAAATGCATGGTTTTTCTCTGAAGTGCTTTCCATAAAACTGATTTAAGAAAATGAGAAAACTGTGGGGGAAAAAAAGTAATTTAAGCTACAAGAAACCTGAGGTACCAAACTATTCATTGGAACTATGTTGGAATTCATAATTATTGTTATGGAAGGCTAATACAGTCATCAAGCAGAAAAAAAAAAAAAACAACCAAACAAAAAAAACCAAACAAACCAGAAGGTAGTGACAATATAGCTATTGGTGATAAAAGTCATATAGCCATTTCTGCCAGTTTTGTTGGATTTTGTGCATATAATTAAAAATAATGAATCCATGACGACCTTCAGACATCCAGCTTTTGCAGTAATTGCAGGGAAGGGGACAAGCTATTCATACTATCTTCTTTAATGTAGAAATTTTGGATGTATTTACAGGCCAGAGAAATATTCTTGGACACAAACCTCAACATGGTGATATACACTGTGCTTCTGAAGTTCCCTTATCTCAGACATCATAATGGTTTATTTCTCTAATGCCAACACCTAACGTAGACTCAGAATTAAAAGATATTATGAGAAATTTATGTTGCTAGGTTTTTCTCACCTTCATGCCCTTGAAGAAAGTTAATGAAAACAGTAGTGGAGCCCCAAATATCACATCGCCTATAAATTGCCAATTGAAGAGAGTACAGCTGACAATACATGATTATATTCACATGATATAATAGTTGATCACATTCCCCAAAAAAGCAATCATAAAATTAATTCCCAATATCAGTTGTAAATCTCAAATGTCATGTCACAAGTAGCTCAGTACATATTGATGCAATAATGCCATTGTGCCCAAACGATAACAATAGAGCAAAGTGATTTTTACAAACATTAAAAACCTTTCTTGAAAGCATTATTGTAAGTGTACAATCAGTTGGAAACAACAAGCCATATGGTGTTCTTGCTGAATGAGTGTTTTATTCATGCAGAGCTCTAGTAAGTCAAAATAAACAATATTAAGATACCTCATGTAGGTAAAATAGGAAAAGATGTATAATATTGCCTGAGAATTAAAAGTAGAACTATGACATTTTGACATGATTTATTCTCTAAAGCCACACAGAGAATGCTTGTTTAAAAATACTACCTTTTCATAGCTGGAGTACAGTGTAAATTGCATGCACAATTAGACATAAACCTAAATGCTTATGGGTATCACTGTATCAAAGGTTAAATGTCCAAGTCACACTTTAGGACACAATTGTACAGATTTTTCCTAGTACCTAAAACTAAATCAACTACAAAACTCTTATTTTCTTTTTTGCTACCACTTCTTTCTGTTCCATTTCCTCTGCCTTTATTAATGTTTGTCCTGGTTTAAGGTGACTTCATTATTATTAATAATAGTTATAATAGCTATCATTATTTCATTCTGTTGGTAGATTTCCCTTTACTAATGCATAAACCATTCAAATAAGCTAAAGGATATTACAAGAGTAAATATACAAGCACCACTAATTAGATATGTGTAAGATAAAATATGAAAGACTAGGAATAAAGCTGAAAAGCTATAGATGCTCTTACATTATTTTATGCTGAGAAACTATGGCACTAATGATCTTGTCTTGTTTTTTCTCTATGTAATTGTAAAAGAGTTGCACTAATTTAAAATATCTATTTTATTTATTTCTCACAAGGCTATCAGAAAATTGTCTTTTTAAAAAATATTAAGCAATGAAAATATTGACTATTTTTTTTAATGTAGAATTAAATCTTTAATGGAGAATTGCAAACTTGTATTTTTACAGAACATATAGATTTGCTACTCTACATATTCAGTGAAATATATTTGAAATTGCAATTATAAATGTGCTAACATGTATATAACATTTTGTTAAGAAAATCACATTACTCAGCCTAAGGATTTTTAAAAAATGTACCTTAAGCAATGAAAATAACTGCAAGAAGCAATGCCTCCAGGAATTTTATTATTTTTTAACTTAATGTGCTGTTAAAACAATCTAAAATAGCCTTTGTTTTATTGATAAGATCCTAATCACTCTGTATTTAAGTGGAGTTTGAACCATGATGACACGCCAAATCAGTCTTGAAGAAAGGAGAAATTTTGCAAACCTTTAAAAAGAGACCTGAAATATTTTAGTCAATGTCAGTATAGGACACCAGTCTTTAAGGGGGCTTGCTGACCTAGCATGCTGCTTGGGTGTTCATATCAGATGGAAAGTTTTCAGGCAATCCTCGCAGTAGTCTTGTGGGAAAGAAAGGAAAAAGAGCATGTGTTCATCAAATTTTGCAAAAAAATTCTGGCATTAGGCACAAAAATCTGAAACTGGTAAGCTAACCACATTAAAAGGAAGAGTAAAGAGAGAAAATCGGCAACATTTTAAACCCTGCACCCATTATGCTCACCAAGCATGAAATAATTTGGCCAGCCAACATTAGAGAACCCACAAGAAAAAATTTCATCCAAACCTCAAAATATTGGAGTTAATTTTATTTTTTCTGGAAATTTTATTTTCATTTTCATTTTCATTTTCATTTTCTATTTTCATTTTTTATCTCTAACCCAACCACTTGCTTTAGATAAATCCATATTTATTTGACCTAGGGAGCATATTTTACACTTATGAATTATTTTTAAGTCCCAAAATTATGAATTGTTTTAGAAAAAAAACTCTCATAGTAAAGCCTTAAATCACCATTAGAATGAAAAGTTGTTTGAAATACTATATTTTCTTTTTTAAAGAGCTGAAGATGGAAACAATTATCAATGTCAACTTCCATGAAATAAAATTGTATTTTATCTAATCTCAAATTTATTATGGCCTAAGCCCAAAGCTGAGCTACAGTATCTTTCTATGAAATCAAAAAATGCCTAAAAAATGTGTACAACTCACCAAACATGCCCATGCATTTTAGGATGAGCTGAACATTTCTGTCAAATCCAGCAACTACATTGCACAGAATATATAGAATATTTAACTAATAGAGAGATGTTATAGACATCTCTCTGTGTATTATTGACTATTTACATTGGAGTGCACAAATACAAAGTGTAACGTAGTACATCATTGTCCTCAACGTGTTTGCACAGAGAACAATTGTTTACAATAATGAATTTAAAAAAACACAACACCCAGAAATACACATAAAATGTTACTGTTTCTTCAACTACACTTAAACTAATACAACTTGCTAATCTAAAATTCTGTCTATATTGCCAAATGGATCATAAATTAAATCCTATTTCCACTGAGAAAACAATTAAAGATGTTTTGGAAAATACATATTCTTTATAACATACAAAAGTGCCTCAAAGCATGAAAGCTAGAAATTCATGGATAGCGAATTTATATTTGAATTGGCCATTATTTCTTGAATATTTTCAAGTCATAAAAGCAACTGTACAAATGATACTTGAAAATGATCTTAAAATGATCTAAAAGAGCATAACTGTGCAATCAGTTTGAAATTTTGCAAGGTAATACCATTTGCATATGATAATATGAACACAAGTTTTGAAGATACTCAGGTGAAGTCTACAAGTTAATGTTACTATCCCCAGTATGTGTTTTCTGGTAGCTTTCCATTTCACATGCTCTCTATCATAATCAAAATAGATTTTTAGATAACTGTCTTTTGAAGCTTTCTACAAAACAATTTGTGTTCAATATTTCGTTTTTTACGTAGAGACTTGTGAATCAACTGAGAAATGTTCTTACAAAATAATCATCTCTGTATCCTTGAAGCTGCCAAAAGGCTGGTAAGAAGTAGGAAAAATACCTTTTCTAGGGAATGAGACATGAATGGGAAAAGCGATTTAAAATGTCATTAGTAAAACAAATAAAAATACTTTTTATTAAGGAGGAAGAAAATATGAAATATTTAAAAAGACAACTGTTTAAAGGAAAAAAAAAAAAGAGAGCAAAAGTTAAGACATAAATTCTTCATGAAAATGTATAAGCATGTGGTATGATACTCTGCCATGTTTGTGATATAGATAATCTCCCAGAAACAGTTCTTTTCTGAAGGTGTCTTGTAAGGTTCTTACTTTGTTAAAATTTATTATTACAGATAAATGAAAAATATTAAAATAATAAGATTTGTCGAAATAGCTGAAACACATTGTGATTAATAGAGAAGCTAACAATTCTATTTTCTATATGGGCATGTTTGATATTGATTTATGAATAAGACATCTGAATGCAAAATATACACTGGAATGTGATGCTTCAGTATTGTAATGCACCAGTCAAGATTTTCCATGTTGAAGATTCATGAAATTTGATTACTCATAAATCCACAGGAGAAAACAAAACATCCTCCCTTAGAGAACATAAAACAAACTCTACTAGTAGTGTTCAAATAATGTTTATAAAGAATAAAAATCTTTTGGAAGGGTTAAAGTGAATGAATATCATGCAAATATATAGTTCCATAAGCATGAACACCATGACAGTATGATTTATGATTAGGCATCGTTAAGTTATGTGAATCTGGTGTTTACTAAAATGAAGACACCTTCATTGCACCTTAAAATCGTTACACTGTGATCTGTGTAGTTGCTTTTTTTCCTGGAACATAAATCATTGCTTCTAATGCATTTAGTAGAAAACCACTGTCAAGGTTACTAGGTTTTTCTTCCAAATGCATATGAAAACACAGTGTGTAAATATAATTGCAAGAAAATAATCCCTGTTTTAGGGGTGAGAACATTTAACTTGAATGCTTTCCCTGGCTTCCTGATTTTTTTAGCAGATGTGAAAACACTGAAACACTTTGTTATTTACCTAACAAACTTCCTAAGATGTAATAAATGTAGTGCAGGATTCAGATAAATTGTAGAGGTGCTGCTTTAATTTAGCTGATAAAAAACTATGCTAACAGTTTTAACACTTTCTCTTTGTTAATATTCTCTATATCAAAATTTAAATCACTGTAAAATATTTCCTCTGTGAGAAAACAGCAACTCTCTCTGCATTGATAGTACTGCCAATTTACAAAGTTTGTGTTCTGAGTTTTTTGGTTTGCTCTTGAGATTTCTGGTAGTTTGGGGGAAAACAAAAATATGTCTCTTATAAGGCTTTAGGCAGTCAAACTTTTTTTTCTTTTCTACCTTCATATTCGTTACGCTAACTTGATTTTTTGTGGAAGTTAATAATTTAAATAATTTAACTTGTCTGTGCAAAGGACTTAATATTTTTTAGTCTAGTTTAGGTATTTCTGCCTCCTCCATGAACAGGTATTTACAATGATATTCAATAAAATTCTCAAACTTCAGTAATCCACATAAAACTTTCTATAATTTTGTGGAAATCTATAAATCAACTTTAAGCACAGCTAAGGACTTTCTTAATTTCTCTTGGGCTGGCATTACCATTCTGGTATTTGATTTTGACAAACATTTTCTAATTTCATATCTATATTTCCTAATGTGCAGGTCATATTTGATTGCACCATTCTTCAATTTAAAATAAATGTTTTCTTTCATTTTAAAAGAATCTTACATCCCTATCTCAGTCCCAGTTTTGGAAAAATAAGAATATTATGAGTACTGTCCCAAATGCATAATCCTATATCTTTCCTATTTCATTCTCCTATCACATTATCCAAGACCATGTATTAGCATATATTAATGCATTATCAATCTACAGACCAGAACATTACCAAAATTTAAGAGAATGCCTTCTGGGTACAAATGACCCAGAATTTGAAGGTTTTTTTCATTATGATGTCACTTTTAAGACTTCAAGTTTAGGTTTTCTTTTGCTTGGAGTATCAAACTTGCCCTTTACTTGAATCCAAAGTATTAATTCCAGATCTGGGTTGTTTTTTTTTGTTTGTTTTTTTTTTTTTCCAGTTTAACTTAAGTTGAATCAAACTTCAACACACACTCAATGATTTTGTTTTTATGGGCCTCCTCTAATGTCATCATTAGAAAAGTAAAACCCAAAATATGTCAAAAATAGCATTACTTCTTAGTTTTTTAATAACTGATGAAGACCTTTTTTACTGTGACATCCATGACATTCCATTTTTATTAATCTATTTTTCTAATTATCATTCTGAAAATTAGTATTTTTCATAAAAAAAGTTCATTTCAATGCTGTTATTTATCCCCATCACACTAACTCACTAAAAATCTCAGTAGACTCTTTTAACATTCTCTATCAAAATGATTTGATGGGAATGTGTTCTACAACATAAGGTAGTTGTTTTTACTTCATGGTCTCTTACATCAGTAATGAACTTTTTATTTAATTTATATCTAACCAAGACTAAATGAAACCCAGCCAATGGTTAACATTTAATTTCCTGTGATAAATAGTGAAGAGAATGTAAATCTATTTCTCATTAATTCTACTATTAGTATTGCTTTATCCATTGTCATATTATCATTTATCCAATTTTATTTCTCTTATAAAACAAAAATAAACAAAGTCTGTGCCAGTCTTTTCCTGATTTCCCAGTTTATATTAGCCACTCCAGCATAAATACAAAAAGTTACTTCTTTGTTCACAAATATGGGATCTGTTATTCCAAATAATTTTAAGTATATATATCCTAATGATCAAACATTCAAGCCTTAAAATAAAGAGCTTAACAGTCTAGTTAAGCTCTCATAAGGTGAATCAGAGAAATATACCTTTTCTTTAAAGATCCTAAACATTTTCTGACTGTTGTGTCTAACCTGATCTTGAAAACATGCATTGAAGGATAAATTTCAGTGTCCTTGAGCTACTTAAGAACTACTTTTCTGATCACTTGTAGGCACAGGCAACAACAGATTCCAAGGTTAAAAAAAAAGTGGAAAATAAAATTAAAAAGAAAGGGTATGTAATAAAATATTATTTCTTTACTATTTCTTTACTATTTCTTTACTTCCTTTTCCTTTTATGCAAAATGATTGAGTGTATACCCCAAAGAATATTTTACTTCTTATTAATTTATTACAAGACTATCATATAGTATAGCCATATTATGTATTTAATATGTTGAAAATCCATATTCTGTATTTTTAAATGAATCTTATGCAATTTATATAAATCTGCTTAGTCAGATCAATTTTATTTTGATATGCCTTTTCTTAGCACAGGAACTAATGTATAGTTTTAATGGAGTGAAATGTGTTTCTTGCCTTTTGACCATTTTTTACTCTGGTTGCAATTCCTCATAGACTGATATTATCTACAATTTTTTCTCTTTAACAACAGGAAAACTGCAGAAAAAACACTGACAAGAATGAAGTCCAAAACAAACTGGCTTCATATCCAGCTGGAAAGCTAACAAAGAATTCTAATTAGACTTGCAGTAATGGGATTTTTAGATTAATGCTATATTCTTTTTTTTTTCTAATTCTTTGGTCCTCTCTGTTTTAGGATTTCTTACAGCCTCTGCTTCCCGACATTATTCATTATGTTTCCCTGTAGAGCATGTTAAAAACCTTATAAAACTTGTATTGTATAAATTTTGTTGCTAATATTAGTTTCTTAATTTCTCTCCAAAACAGGAAAGCATAGCCGACTTTATTTTAGATGTTTAATTCTGGGATTTATTTAAATATAATTGATTCTTGATAGATTGTTCAATACCTTCTACTGATATTCCACCAAAATCTGAAGAGCTTTGCAATAATCTCCAATCTCCTGACCATTTTCTTTTTTTTTCTTTTATCATGCTATAAAGGATTTTCAGAGAGATAGCAACATAGCTGATGGTTTATTCATTCAAAAAGACTGAAATAAAGATGTACTGTCTCAAGCAGAATGATCTAACTGAACAAATTTTAGGTAAACAATTTATATTTCTTGCAGAGATATATTTAATTTTACATATGACAGGGGCAAGGACACAGAAATCTTCTTATGATTTTAATGCAGGAGAAACAGTGTGAGAAAAATAAGATTACTCATAAAAATTTTCACTTTGTGACCAAAGGACAGTTACAATGAAAGTCTTCATGAAGCGCAGTAGACAAACACAATTAGCTGTTGACCACATAATTTAAGCTCACTGAAGATATTTCAGTTAGGATCTATATCACATATCTTTGTCATCAAAAATAGTGAGGAAAAAAAAATATGTCTCTATGTTACTGAACATTCATTTTGAAAATTAAAATAAACTTTGTTTTGGAAAGTTCAGGCTCTTTAAATCTTAGAAATTCATAATATTAGGTTCCAGCACATGAATCTTCAGTGGCCAGTAGAGAAATCTAAGTATTAAGGTTTTGTAACTTACACTCTATAGAAGAAAATCACTTGCAGAGTTTTGTATCTGAACTATAAAGCTTTTTCAACAAAAGGGTATTAATCACATTTTTCAAGAATTTAGTAAGTAAAAGAGAGAGATTAAAGGAGTATTGAAAACATGTTCAGGACAAGTAATTGGCAAAAAGGAAATAAGGAATAAAATGAAGTGTGTGTTATGCCCATACTTGAATTAAGTGAAATACACAGTGAAATAAGAAAATTAATAAGGAAAACAGGAAAGACTCAAAGAAATAATCAATTTGCCTGCATTTTTACATATCTAAACCAATTTCATTTTTTCCCCTGTTCTTAATTCCCTGACAGCACCATTTAAGGAGAGGTTAAATTTGCCATAAGACTGTAGATGCTGAGATATAAAAAGGATGTATAAAGGCAACAGATGCAGCCCTACTATTATGAAGATAAAATGGGAAGGAATTTAGCTGTGCTTGGAAGTGTTTGAAGTCACAGTAATTTAATGGGATAGAGAGATAAAAGCAAACCACAGGTATCATATTATGCATAAGAGGAACATAACAAGTTATTCTCAAAAGAACAACAGTGCTTACTTAGTGACAGTTCCATTGCTCTGCCTTCAATTACAGACTGCGTTAATCACTTTTTAGGGACATCACAAAAGTACAGATTGTTACAACAGCAATTTAATTTGCTTATTGATGCAAATTCCTTAAGTGGGATACATAAGGAAGAACCATTCAGCTTGTTGGCCCTATCTGCAGCATGAAGACATAAAAGATTTGTTCCTTTGCTATTTTTCAGAATTGTGCAACAGAACTACAAACACAACAAAATGTGTGCATCCACACTGTACATCTGAACTTCTTAGGGAATGTGTTGATATTTATTGTGATCCTACTTTCCCTACTTTAGAAATGTATTTTATTCTTAATGCCAACATTAAAATTGTAATTATGAGCATTAGTTTAACAAAATCAAAAAATTGCCTAAGAGTAGAAAAACAAATGGTTTCAAATTCAAATGAAATCACTTATGCTTAGCATTTTTGTAAGTTTCTCCTGAATATTGACTAGAAAAAAAAAACCTAGGTTCATCTGGAGAAAGAATATTTGTACTGTATTTTCAGCAAATAGCAGAAATTATTGGCACAGAATGGCTAATATAAGATTGGTGAATAATTTATTTCAATTTTTTCCATCACTCTACATGGAAACAGTTGTTTTTGATAAGTCTGCTATCCTTAAGCAGGAAGCTGTTTTTGTTTAATAGCTTTATTCTTATGTAGTCAGCCTCAGGTCAGGACATAAGAACAGGATTGTAGCAAATATTATAATTATTAATATTATTAGAATTCTCTGGTCAAAAATCTGCCAGAAGATGTTACGCTAGGTGCTGCATGAGAACAGAACTGAAATATAGATCTTTTAAAAGAGTTCTTACTAAAATAAGTAATGAAAACAAGCAATTTTCCCAGAATTTCACTTGGGAACAGTAATATCACTTCTAATATATTATCTGATTATTTCAATAAAGGCTAAGACAATTGGATCACAGGCCATTATTATAATAATAGCAGAAAAAAATCTCATTCTTTGAATGATAGTAATAATGAAGTAGCCATACAAATACTATTAGATAGCATCTTTCTGTTGTATTGGAGAGATTATGAATATTTTTTTCTACTTACTACAGTCTCAGAAGTTAAAAAAATAAAATAAGGGATTTTCTAACAAAAAAAAACAAAACTAAACAAAAACAAACAAACAAAAAAACTTCAGCAAAAGACCTGGATTTAGGTCTTATTCTGAACACAGGTTTAAATTGATGGGCCAGGCATAGTCTTCAGGCACAGCTAATTCTCTGCTACATTGCAAGCCAGAAAAGACATTTCTAAGTAGTACTGCAGAAAGAATTATGATGCAAAAATGACACTCTAGTACTCTTCCTTAATAGCTTTATTTTTGTTTAGTATAATGGTGGACAAAAATTCAAGAAAAATCCTGAAATACAATATCTCAGTAGGTTTTAAGATAATGTCTTTTTAAAAAACAGAATTTTTTAAGAAGTTACAAAAGGCAAAACTGAGATCTCCTACAGCAGTCAGAGGGCCAGTGTACTAGAACCCTGACTTTAGCTGAAATGTCCCCATGTACAGAAGGATATACAGGTGGGAAAAATGATGCCTTGCAAAAACACAGAACTAACAGGTGAGAAGCTTCAGCACAGAAAAGTCTGATTCAGAATAAGTGCAAATTAATCTGAATGGCTTGTCTTCCATCCCCTCAAAAAGAGGAAAACATTGATCAATTTATTTTACAGTAGAGAATATTACACTACCATTAAATTTGTCTGAACCATATGTTCTGAGATTAGAATTTCATGGATGAGTTTCTGACATAGAAATATTACTATTCAGAGCTGAATAATGCCAACATCTTCTCACATTATATTGTCTTCAGTAATTGAAGTCAAATAAAGCCCTTAATATTTTCCTGGAAACAGGCAAATCCTAACGTACAGGGTAACAGTTTTCCTGTGCACAAGAAATAGTACAGATTTCTACAACAGACTGATGGGTCATTTTTTACACCAGTTTGTTTTGATATTAATCTTCTGAGCAGTGAGCTTCCAAATGACAATGGACATTTGCATCAGAAGTGTCATGTGTGTTCTTTGCCATTTTCTTTCCTTCTGGTAACTGATTTGCAATATGTCAGGAAACAGAAATCCTTCTAGCATGCACATAGTTCATCCATAGGCATTATTCATCCAGTCATCCCTGTTCTGAGATCTCAAAATGAAATTATTCTAAGTAATGTCCTTCCTGAAACAACTGTGCAAGCTTGTAAAATTGCTTTGTATTTTTTATTCTGTGTCTAAATCTGGTGGAAATGGTTTTAGTTGTGGCTTTGGTAGCTGCTGCTGAAGCTGCTTGGCAGTGCAGCAACTTGTATGCCAAACTGCAGATGTCTGGTGTCAGTATAATCTATACATCTATGCAAGGCTTTGTAATTTCCAGATAACTAAGTCATAAGTGCAAAACATTGTGTTATCCAGAATCTCAAAATAACAATGTTTATACAAACCTAACAATGCATGATAGAGTTTCTCATGGAAGAACTGCAGATTAATTTTCAAAGATAATTAAAATCTCCACAAAGAAAAAAAAATCCCCAAACTTCTAAAGGTATGCTAAGAGCAAAAAGAAGAATAAAGAAAACATGGGTCCATTATTTGATGAAATTGATCACCTCACAAATGGGAATAAAGATACAGCAGAGCCATTTAATGCCTTCTTTGCCTTTAAAACCAATGATGGGCTTGTGGAAAAAAACCAGGATCCTCCTGGATTGGAGGACTGTGACTGGGAGAGTGGCACAATCCCCATGGCTTTGAATTTGTATGGGATTTGCAACAACTTAATGCCCTTAAGTCCACAATGAGATTCATTCAAGGGAACTGAGAACACTGGCCAATGTTATTGAGAGAGGTGTCTCACTTATTTATCAGTGGCATTGGCACTCTAGAGAGGTCCCAGCTGACTGAAGGCTAGCAAATATTATTCCAGTCTTTAAGAAGGACAAGAAGGAAGACCCTGATAATTATAATTCACTGCCTGGAAAAAATTATGGAGAAGATTATTTTGGGACTTATTAAAAAACACTTGAAAGACAATGCAGGCATTGATTAAAGCTAACATGTGTCCATGAAGGAGAAGTTATGCTTTAATAACTTAATAACCTTTTTTGACAAGGTTAGCCATCTTGTGGATGAAGGGAATGTAGCAGATGTGAGGCAAGGGTGAGAGGTTTTAGCAAAGATTTAATACTGTTTCTTCTCAGACTATCCTGGACCAAATATCCAGCCAGGCATGTAAACAGATGAGGGGTGAGCATGCCTGAATGGCCAGTCTCAAAGTGTTGTAGAAAATGGGGTGACAACAGGTTGATGATCAGTCACTCTGGATGTTTCCCAGGGCTTGTTTTTAAGGTCAGCTCTCTTCAATATTTGTATCAATTATTTGGGTACAGGAATTGAGTGCACATGAAGTTTGATGATAGTAATTTAGGAAGGAGGCATTGATTTCCTCAAGGGTAGAGAGGCCTTACAGGGAGGGTCTTGATACATTAGAGTGCTGGGCAATAACTAACTGTATGAAATTCATGAAGGAGAAATGCTGGATTCTGTCCCTGGGTCAGTGCAATCCTGGATGTACTTCTAGACTGGAGGACAAGAGATTCGAGTACTGCCCTGAAGAAAGAAAACTGAGAGTTCCCTTTCTGGGAATAGATTGTAAGGTCCATATGAGTCAAGAGTGTGCCCTGGCAGCCATCAGTCTGACACCAGGCATCTCCTGGGGTGCCTTAGACCCAGTGTGGCTGACTGATGAAGAGAAGTGATTGCCAAGCTATACTCAGCATTGTTGCAGCCTCACCTTGAGTACTGTGTGCAGTTTGTTATTCCACTAGGTAAGAATGGATTAGAATAGCAATATTAAAATGTATCCAAAAATAGGACAGCATATATGATGAAAGAACTAGAGGGTGATTTATGTCTGGGGATAGAAGATTTGTACAGCTTAGATGGGATGAAACTGAGGGGACATGTTGCTGTCTAAAATTTCCACGCCAGAAGAAGCCAAGAGGGAGGTGTGACCACTTTTCTCTGGTGTTCAGTGAGAGGAGGATGTGAGGGAATGGCTTATAGCTCTGTCTGGAACCATGACTGAGAGGGTGGTCAAACATTGGAGCAAGCATCCCAGGAAAGTGGTCATGGCCCCAAGTCTGTAGGTGCTTGAGAAGGATTTGGACAATGCTCTGAGACAAATGGTTTAACTTTTAGGTCGCCCTATGTGAAGTCAAGAATTTATGATCCTCCTGGGTCCTTTCCAACTCAGGATTTATGATTCTATGAAAAAAAAGTGCTTCTTGTTTTCTGTAGAAGCACTAAAATTTTGATTCTTTTGCACATGAGTCCACAGAAGCGTGATCTAGACCCCCTAAGCTTTGTTTGCAGTCAGTATACATACTTCTAAGAATGAGTCACTTCAGGTTGGTATAAGTATTTAAGATTAGATTAAAAAACATATTTCTCTAGAACTGCTGGTTTGTCTTCATCCATATATAAAGGGCAATAGACGATTTCCAGAGAAAGTTAAGATTTAAACATCAGACTTATTAAAAAATCTGTTTTAGATTATATGATGCTGTCTTCTCTCTATTATCCCATGAATAACCCAAACTGCCCTATGAATGATCCAATGAAATGATCTGTAGACATCTGCTCAGGAGTCTGATGACAGGTGTGATAAACACAAGGAATTCATATCATGAGGAAATGTGTAGATTTTACAAATATGTTAGGTACCACCACGTGGTTTAAAATTAGAGGCACATGTTTTACAGCCACACTAAAATCAGATATCAGTGATGAATTTTTTTTTCATAATTTTGCTTCAGTTGCTTCTATATTAAAAAAAAACTAAAAGAAATCAAAGCAAAAACCACCAAACTTATAAGAGCCTCATTATTTTTATATTTTTGAACACTTGCGTTTGTTAATTTGGATTAATAGAATTTTTCAGTCATTTATGACCCAGGTTCATCTTGCCAATTCTCTGAAGCTCATACATTATATAGATAGTACATTTAGATTTTCTACTGGTGTGTTGAAAATTACTCTGTCCTTCTCTCTAAAAGAGCACATAAATGTTTGTAGCAGCGTGTGGCAGCAGTGACGATCATGATCCGGGGAGGCCACTGCCAGCAGCAGGGAAAAAGGATGAGAAATGTCTCTGTTTTTTGCAGGAGAGTCCATTTTACTCCCCCACTCTCCCCCACCGTGCCGGGGGGAGCAGGGGACAGAGGCCCCAGGGCTGTGGGGTTTATCAGGTGTCCCATGGGAAGAGTCTTAACACCAGCCTCCTTGGAATGGGGAGGTTCCACAAATGTTAAATATGCATACAGTCAAGTTGTCAAGTTTCAGAAACCAACAAAATTGTATCATCATACAAGAGACCTGTCACAATGAGAAGACTTAAAGTTCTACTAGTGTCATTATCAAAAATACATCTGAAATATTATTTCCACATGAGATATGACATCCAAATTCTGTTGAGCTATAATGCATCCTGTATCCTATTTGAACACTGTTTTCAAGAAAGAGTCACTATAGCCATCAGCACTAATACTTATATTTTTCTTGAGAATGTGCTTAAAAAGACAGTGGCACATATGCGGTGTTAGTATTTTTGAAGATACTCTAAGGATTGTTCTTTCCTGGTGACTTTTTCAGGGTTTCACAAGGGACACAAAAGACCATCTAAGTTCTGAAGACGTCACCTCCTCTGTCTCAGTAGGAAAGCATGTCCTTTCTGCACATTAAAAGCTGAATGATGATGATTCATCTATGTACAAAGTCACTGAAATGCAAAATGCTACATGGTTCATTCTGCACTGGGATTTTCTCAGTGAAATAGTTTCAGTCCTGAATTGAAGATTCTTTGAAGTTTGGAAACTGACCCTCATATTCCAGTGGTTTATTAAAAAATGAGTATTGGCATATAACACCAAAAAACCACAAAATTTATAATAGGCATACATTGTCTAAGAGTTAATTAAGACTAGGAAAAAAACCCATCTTTTCAACTTGGCTATAGAACATCTGATACTAACTACAGTTTTTTCCCCTTTAATCAAACACTAACAGAACAATTCACATGCCTTTTCAAGTTGTTCATCTAAATGGAGACTTTATAAAATTCTTGTTTATATTTAATCATACCCATAGTTAATTACCTTCTCTAATAAGGCCACATCTAATCTGAAATTAAAAAAATACTAAAAAATTAAAAAAAAAACCAAAGTCCTTCCTGGAAAACAAATGGAAAAAATAGTAGATATCTAGTAAAGGACCTTTTAAAAATACCCTTCTAATTTATGTCTTCTATTCCCAAAAATGAAATTGCAACAGTATTTTTTTACTATTCTATGCACTGAAACTGTCCATACAATGAGTTATTTTCAATTCTAATTTTTGTATTTGTTCATGAATGTTGGAAATACTCAGTAAAAACACTCCACAGTTCCAGATTTTTGCTTGCCTTACGGGTACAACTGTTCCCTTTTTCATTACTGTTTATACCTGTTATTTCAGCTCTGGATGTAATTTAACTACCATAATGCTGAAATGAGAACAGCTTCCATCATTTTTTAGAGGTAACAGATGCAGTCCCTGCATAAAATGGCATCTATTGCTTTTGCTTACTTTGTGCTTCATAAGGAAGCTCTGTCTCTCTGCTGCTTACAGGCTGACACGTTGCTGCAGCCCCATTGCCTAGGCAGGTTGCATGCCACTGCTCAGTAACAGTTTAAATTCTGTTCCACTGAAAATACTACAGGAAACAGGTATCAACTATTAAATTCCATTTTATGCCCACAACAATCCACTCCTGAGCCACTCTTTTTACAGAAATATTACATGTGCTACAAATGTTTATATATCAAGTCTTTTAACCCTTTTTAGTACTTCATGGCTTAATGAGCCATAATCATTTAAATAAGTAGCACGTTTCAGCAATCACAAGTATTTAGCAATCAATTGCTAAAATTTCCATCATTCCTAATTTCTCTGGGGAGGTAATTCTAATCTGAAATTCGGAATAAAAGCATAGATCTGTCCATTTCCCTTTGCATCTCTCATGGCCTAGAGGGTCATCCAGCCTTCAGGTGTGCACAGGTAGATGGTCAGTAGTACCAGGGTAGTGCTGTCACTTCATCATAGGCATTGATGATGCTGCAGCTGCATCAAAACTGCTCAGTTTTGGGCCCTTCATGACAAGAAAGACATTGAGCTGCTGAACCATGTTTCATTTCCAAGAAGGGAAATGAAGCCAGTGAAATGTCCGGAGCACAGAACTTATGAGGAGCAGATGAGAGTGCTGGTGTTGTTCAGCCTGGAGAAAACATGTCCTGGCTTGAGATATTTTTTTAGAGTTTTGTGTATTTTTTATGATTATCACTGCTTTCTCAGGATGTGTCCAGGTTCTTGGTACCTAGCTGCAATTCAAAAATGCCAGCTGCACTCTTCTGGTTTCAAATCTAGTTCCTAGGCTCACAGTCCTCCAGCAGTCAGTCAATTTCTCTGCATTTTTGGACCAGCATTTTCTTCTGTAAAATATTTTTTCCCTTCTAACATTTATGGCTACTTACATCAGCATCTTCACCTATCAACACGTATCCCCTAAATCTTTCAAGGAAGCTTTGTGTTAAAGCTGACCTTTTCAGCATTGCATGAAGATTAGAAGATGAATTGAAAGAACAAATTTAGTAGCATATAATTGATAATACTTTCTAGTCTAATGAAGACTGTTGCTTCATAAACCTCTGATTGTTTTTTAATCTTCCAGCTTGATACACATTTTAAATGATGTACCAGAGGGCTATAACAGAACCTTTCTTTAATTGTAGGCGCTTCATATCATTAATAAATCATGTCCCTATTTAGTCAGCATATCTTAAATTAAAAATTTTATAAACATTCTATTCTTTCAAAAGTTAGGAGTAAATAATCTCTCAACATTCAAGGAAAAACATTAATAATATAGATGGATGAACATCTGTTTTAATTGTTCAGTGGTTTTGTGAATGGCATCTGAATTTATTCTAGATTAAAAAAAAAACCAAAAAGAACCAATATTTTCTCAATATCAGTCCAAAAATTGAAAATGTGTAGATAAACAAATCAAAAGTGGAATATTAGAGCAAATGTGTATAGTATTGTTACATTAGAATACTTTCAGATTTTTAGGTAAACGTTAAAATCTGTTCTTTTTTTTTATGGTGGGTAATTGACTTGACAATAAACCAGTGTATTTTTAAGTTGATTTGATTAAGAGCTTAACAGTGTTTTATTAACATTTAGAGCAAATGGAGTTTTCTTTACCCATAGCATTCTACATTTCTAAATTAACATCTGGTGTTCTGTTATCCACTAGGTATGTCATCTCATCATGGAAAACTGTCAGATTCATCAAGAGGTGTATGCCCTTGGCAAATTCATGCTAATTGTTCCCAAAACTCCTTATTTTCTTTCTATGCCTAGACATATTTACAAGAAAAAATCCTCAAAAATCTTCCTGGGACTGATGGTATGCTGACTGGCCTGCACTTCCTTAAGCCCTTCTTTTTTTCTTTTCCTGAAGATGAGGGCAATATTTGCCTGACTTGCTTGACTATTTCCCATAGGATATTTCTGCATTTACTGAATGTACTTCGACAAATTTTTAAACGAATGTAAAATGCATATGGCCTAAAACCTAAAATCTGATTAAGGCCTTATTAACACAGAGATTTAAAGCTATTTCAATCTGTTCTATACCTTTGTACTTAGAGAGCCCTATTATGCTGATTAAAATTATTAGAATATGAAAACAAAAATTAGTGTGCTTGATCAGAAATAATTTTGCATTTTGATGTCTTGGATTTTTTTATCATACCAAACAGCTATGTTAATTTTTTTAAAAAAACACACACTTGATGAGAAAAGCAAGATACATTTAAACATATTCAACAGGAAAAAAAGCCTGAGGAAGTTTCAATTTTGAAGGTTGTGGACAGTCTGTAATAAAGTGTAAGGTTACAGCACAGGATAAAAGGAAGGCAAACACTTTGTGTTACTGCTGACTGCAATGCTACCAGCTTTCCTTTCTATGTAAGAAAATTGAGCAGCATGATAATTCAGTGTGAGAAAATCTCAGTCAAGAGAATTCTTGATCTTTTATCACTCTTTCACTCTTCTAGTCATCATTAATATGCCTTGTCCCTCTGAGGCTCAGAATGAGAAGAATCTACTGGGAGCACTTACCAGTGAACTGGCTAGCAAGCTAAGACCCCATCCTGCCATCAATGTCTGTATCAGAAGGTCATGAAGTGTTCTACGTCTCATTACATTATGAAAAACAGACACAAATTTATGCATTAATTACAACATGTAGAAGGAAAAAAAACGAGCAAATTCCGCAACAGATGGTCCTATAATAGCCAACCAAAGGAAAAACCCAGAAACATAATTCTGTTTTTTATAATACATTTTTGGTTTAGAATGTTTTCTATTTTACATCTGCTCAAACACTGGCATGCATCTAAAATTTGCTCTTGCAACACAAATAGTACAGTAGAGCATCTACTCACAAAGTAATTATCAGAGCAATTGTTTGCATGACGCAAATCCATGTTAAGTAAGTGGCTTATATGACAATGGTGATTACATATTTATCACCTATGTAATGATAGAGAGCAGAGACAGATTTGTTTCACACAGGGAAATGTGTACTGTTTTCAACAACTGAGACCCAAATGTAGAACTTTTATTTACACAAATTTAGAAAAGTAGTAGTGATGTGTATGGTATATTCCAGATTAAAATTGAGATAAATCTTTTCAGAAAGTTTGTAACAATACAGCAAAATTAAGTTATGGGACTTGTTTGTTTTGGCTTCTTGGTGGTATTTTTTTGACTCCAGACCAAAAGTTCATTAAGTGGTCACTTAAAGATCATGGATTATTTTGACTAATTTTGATGTGTCTGAATAGCATAAATGTACTTAGTGAAAGTTTTTTTTTAATATTCAAATTAATTCCTGTCTTTTCTAGCAATTCTATTATTTTTGGATGCATTGTTACAAATACATTCATACAATATAGACATGTAGTTATGTCTATAGATATCTATGTAGGTATCCATCATACCTACATTTTTAATACTATAAAGCCTGCAATAACATTATATACTACTTGGGTCTTTTAAAACTATATTGGCATTATTTTCTACACATCTTTGAACCCAATATATGAAACCAAGAAATTAAATTCTTATTTAGCTCTCACATAGTAATGGAATTGAACAGGGGTAAAAAACTTGAAATAAATACTCTGTCCACTCACAAAATTGCACCATGCAAGTACTAGAGTCAAGCATTTGTCAAACCACAATTGAAAAGCCTGGAACAGTTGCTATCAGCCTTTAAAAATATTCAAAAAAATCTTGGTTTCTATTTTCCAAACTTTTGCCAAAGGTGACAGGCATAGAGCAGGTAATGAAACATTCCTACTGAATTAATAGCTAAAGAAGCTTTCCACACGTCTGACACCAGTTCAGAGTTCATTAGCTTACACATTTTTGTTAGATGTCAGGAATTAATGGGATGCCAGACTGGATTTTTGAGCCTCACTACCACTGAAAGAGATTATACCAGATGAATGTAAGCATTAAATTCAATGCCATCAATAAGTGAACCAATTAGCCATGTTTAAATCCTAGGCTTCAATTTTTCATAGAAACTCTCCTGCTTTCCAAATCTCAGAAGGTCATTAAGTAGATGCTGCAAATGTAACAGATCCATTTTTTCACCTGAAGAAACACATTAATAGTACACTGAATATATATATATATGGTGAATATATAATGCATTTATGAATATATAATGTTGCACTATATCTCTGCCTTATTCACTTCCTAGTCAAGGAAGTACAGCAGCTCAGAAGGCAAGAGAGATTTTGAAATATTAATCTCTTTCCTTCCTTGCTTCTGGTTTCTCCTAAACTTAACTGGATTCTCATTAAACTTAACTGCTGGTCTGGGAGCACTATATTGATCAAACTACTCCAGGCAGCACTGTACTTTGCATCCTCTGTCAATCTGGATCAAAGTCCTGGTCACTGGAGTTCATTTTTCATTTAAATGATTGAAAAACACTGGTGAAGTTGTGGGAAAATCATTGGTATAAGTTAAGGATCGGGGAGGAATCATCTGCAAAATTTCCTCTTCAATGCTTTATTCTATTCTTGAGGAGCATATATGTGTAAACTAATTTTTCTTCTTCACCTTGAACCTAATCTCCATTTATTATGTTTCCCCTGTCTTTATATAGAAATGGAAATACCACGGTGTCCTTTGGCAGAAAAGATGGTTCATTTGGACACTTATAAAACTCTGATTGTATTTTCCTCCTTAGAGACTACTGGCAAGACAGGAAAAAGGGAAAGGTTCTGTTTGATGCTAAATGGTTTTCTTAAAATGTATTTACAGGTCCCACAATGCAAGAAAAATTTAAATCCTAGAGCTAATATTGCCAGTCTCAAACATTTCAGAAATCAAACCAGATCCTTTGGTTCTGAAAATCAAAAATTCAGCCTCCAGAAATAATAAATGTGGTATATACTTGTAAAGAAGTAAAGAGGTGGAAACCTTTTAGTTCTAAATGCATGCTTCTCATAACAGAAAAAAATCTAAACTCCAAGAAAAAAAAAAATCTTGACAACTCAAAAAAACATTGTAAGTCAGCAGACAAATACTATGTTTTATGAAAGTTTTTCGCTTTTCCTAATTCTCATATTAATGATTTCACAATCTTTAGGAAGAATACTCATCTTTTCTACCTGGGAATGATGGGAGAATCTTGTTGTTTTCTTTTCCTCCTCCATTGCACTTATGCAAAATAAAAGACCTCAAAATGAACAATCAATGATGAGTTCCATTGTACTAAAGCCTATTGTATAGTTAAGCATATGTATATGTATATGTATATGTATATGTATATGTATATGTATATGTATATGTATATGTATATATTTGTATGTACAACATGTCCAAGTATCGCAAATACGATGATGTTATGACAGAAATGAACACTTGAGCTCCTATTATCTAATTCTTCTTTAATATTTATTTTAAAGTACTGTAAAACTCATTTTAAAGATTAACAGGTTAATTAAGACAGTGAATATTTTAAGGCATCTGTTTCCTCAGATGTCTAATGTTTGATGCTATTTCAATTCTCCAGTCATTCAGATCAATAATCATCCAACTTTAGAAAATAGTATTTTAAGTCTGTATATCATAGTTCATTAAAAGTTTGTTTCCTCAAGACAACTCAGTTTGGTTCTTTAAATCTTATGATGACTGGCATCCCAGGACTGAACTATACTATCAATATATTGAGAAAGGTCTAATAAAATTCATCCTTGCTGGAAAATACTGTTATTTGAATATTGTCATTCAAGCAAAAATCACAGAAAAGGATCTGTTAGATAATTAGCACCTTTTTGAAGTGGCATACATAATTATTTGCATTAAGTTCTGCAACACGAAACAAATACATATGGGTAACACCCATGTTTAATACATTACACAATTCAAGATCATGAAGAAAAAACCTAGACTTAAAATTAACTTGAGCTGGAATTTTATAGTCTAAATTTTACTCTTAAATACATATTGTGGATTTTTTTGGGAGTCAGCACACTTCAAAAGTGGAAACCAGAGATCATTACCTAAATACTATAACTGATAAGAAGCAGCCCCGTAACATAAGATAAATAAAATGAGGGGGGAAGGAATTGAAATATTGTTGGAAGCTATTGTTAAGGATATTTAATAAACACAAGCAAACATTTTCTTGAATAATAAGCAGGAAATAAATAAAAATGACAGCAGTAGGACCTAGGATTTTAAAAAAAGTATTTTGATTTCTGCTGGTTACTGATAATACCTAATCCTATTTTCATTCTTTTACTTCCAGATTTTTATTCAAGTATCTTGGAAGAGGAAAACATTTGTTCCCTTTAAAAAAAATGTAAAAGTGCAAAACATAAAGCAAGAGATTTCATATTCTTTTTACACCCAGCTTCTTAATAGTTAAGATTTATTTATAGTTTTGTGTGTATCAAGCCAGATAAATCCATGTGTGAATTCCTCACTTCTGTTAGATTTCTGAGGTTCTAAATCACTTCACATGAAAGGATCTTGTACAAGTTTCCCTAAATGAATTTACTGTAAGAATAAATATGTTCTAGATTATTACCCTCACTCACAAGCATGTGACTTCAATTTTATACTAGATATAAATCCAGAATAAGGAATTAAGTAAAAAAGAAAAAAAATTCCAAAATTAATTCAGCCACAATATGTTTTATTTCATACAACCAAGAAAGAACATTGGTGATGTTACAAAGCAATATATACTGGCCTTGGGCAGAATTACAACAGCAAAAAGCTCTTAATTTTAATGGCAATATCTGTTTAATGGTAATATCTGTGGTGTGAAGTTATACACCTTGAACACTAGAGAATATGACATTATAAAATTATTTGATTAGGGTTAGGGTTCCAAGAGACACAGAGGCAATGGTTCCGGACACTAGGGCTGGAATTGGAATGCCAAATGGATTATGCTGGACATAGTATTGCTGCCTCCAAACCTTTCTAAACTGGAACAGCAATAGTGATGTGTACCTTGGGCACAGCACCAAGATATCTTTATGGTTAGGGTTCAGAGAAGAAGAAATCCCACAGTCCCTGGGATACTGAGGCTGGCAAATGGCAACATTTCAGGGCACCAGCATAGCTGCCTCTATACCTTCCTACTGAGGGTCACTTGTGGATATTGGAAACTCATCTGCAGTACCAAAGTCCAATTAGGGTTAGGATTAGGGTTAGGGTTCAGAGCATCAGAGAGCCTACACCTCCAGAGGCATTGTTTCTGGGAAAGGCATGCCAAGAGGATTACAATGGGGCCGCCTCAACATTATTTCAAATTGGGCCACCTTTGGTGATGGGAACATCAAGTGTAGCACCAAAATGGTATTCTGTTTTACTTTGGGTTCAGCAACCCATAAAGCCTGCAGGCACAGGATGCTGGGGCTGGAAAAGGCACAGCCAGGGGATCATGGCAGGACACCAGCAGTGCACTCACATGTTTTCAATCTGGGACACTCTTTGACATGGGGACCTCAACTGCAACATCATCATTCCATTGGGGTTAGAGTTAGGGTTCAAAGAGCCACAGAAGCTGCACCTATAGGGACAGTGGGACTAGAATAGATATGCCAAGCAGGTAATATTTAAGTTTTAAATTTATTAGGACTTTTATGTATGAACTATGTTGCCTACTTTTGAAAATATTTCCTACTAAAGGATTTTTGCTCACAACAGCTAAATATCTGATATTTTTGCTATTAAAGGTCTCTAAGAATGATCTATTATCCACTGAGACAAGGACCTCTGGTGATGATGCAGCTGAAATTCATGAAGCAGTAAAGAATCTGCGTGACCTTCCAGAGCAGTGATCCACACTCATGGCAGCAACCATGCAGAACAGATGTTTTACTTTGCTAGAACTAGAAAGGATTTAATTTTTTCTAAATCTCTCTACTTTGCAGAAAGACACTTTGATCATGACGGTCTTCCTGCAATATCTAATGTTAAATAGGACTCAATTTCTTTACATTCTCTCTTCTTCTCATGCAGGATGGCACTAGCAATATCTTCAGAAAATTTTTTTTAATGTTTATTTCCAATAGAAAATTGATGGCAGGGAAAATAAATATAGATAACATAATTGGAAAGAAAAATCCATAAATTATTACTATGCTTTCAGAATCCATATATTATTCTTTTATTCTTGTGATTGAAGAGAAGTATCAATTATCACAGAGATATGTGTGAGTAACAGAAAATTCAGTATATTTCACTGATATATTCAAATGAATCCCCAGCTTCTAATTTTCTTCAGTCTATTACCCTTTGGTCTCAACATTCACTAGATTTTATCTTCCCCATCTTGTATTCTGCAAAGCCAAAAAAGGGTGCTACTAAAAATCTATGGGTTATCTGATTACAGGATTTACAAATATAATAATATATATATTTTTTTACATTTAATCACAAAGCACTGCACCTCCATGGTACATTTTCACACCTCTTAACTAAGAAACATCATTTGAAGGTTGCAATGGGAAACCAAGTGTTATAATTCCAAAGACAAACACATGAAAGCACACTGTAACTCAGGGGTAGGGCATATGCAGTAAGCCATACTGTTGTTACAGCAGGACTTCAAATACAAACTTCATTGCTCCTGAAGTGTAGTCAATCCAGTCTAAATCTTCTTTCCATGCATTGCAATCTGTAAATAAACCCTGAATAAGACAATCTTTATTTGAGCATTGAATTTGGTCCTAGGTCAATAGCAAAATCAATAATAAAATCAATATACTTGTCCATTGATTGCCAGTCTGAAATAGTAAATTAAAACCCATGACAATCCTTTGGTCTTGAAATTACAGATGCTCATCTTTCCTTGTCATTCAAGGAGTCAAATGACTCCTTCTTTCTTATTTAGGTAAATCTATAATACGTTCAAATAAGTGGCTTCAAAGTTTAATATCTTTCAGCTAGACATTTTTTTGCCCATTTTGGAGAACATGAAAACAAAAAATATGAAGCCTATCTTGTCTCTTTTTATCCATTCTTATGTCTTAGATTAGATTTTATATTTAAAAAATAATAATTTATCAGTACAACATCTTTCAAGATTGAAGGGTAATATATATAACACAAGATTAGTGCAGCCTATGAATGTTTAAATAGCTTGAATGAAATAACTTGAAATAGGTATGTCAGAAACATTTACAACAAAACTACAAGTTTTAGAAAGAGTATCAGTTTAAGTAAGAAAAAAAAAACAAGGAGAAATAGAATAAATTTTGAAATTTTCAGATCTTCTTAATGAAATGTATATGTTCTAAGTTCACATTAATGAATATTCATTGTAGCTATATTTTTGGACTTTTTTATCTGGTCCTCCTGAAAATATGTACTCTGTAAATTTCAGATGTATGAAATTGGAATTAAAAAGTTTTTTACAATGTTAATCAAGGTTTTTAAGAGCTACAACAAAGATATTTCATCAACAACTGTAAAGCATTTACTTCTGAATATAGTACTATGCACTAGCAAAGATATTTTCAGATTAAACATATTAAAAATATAAAGCAAATAAAAAGAAATATTATTTTTATATTGCCCCTATAAAGACCTCATGGATACAGTCATTGGAAAAGTAGAAAATTGCCCATCCATTTCATGTGTCTTCTTTTACCTAACTTTGGAATTTTTTATTGCTTCCCATCAATTCAGAGTGCCCTCCAAGTAAGAACAATCATTACTGTAAAACGTGTAGCAGGCTTTGTACTCATCCATTTCCCACAGCACAGTCTATTTCTGTCTCACAGGCTACAAGACAGAGACTTAACTTGAGTTCTGGTGAGTGATGAGGACTATTTGATAACATTACCAAGGAAAAAACATCTACTCTATAGTGAGCAGTTTCACATGATGGATTGCATGTTATTTTAAATTTGCATTACATATCAGGAAGGATCGATAGTAAAGAAACAGTATGGAATCCTAAAATTAGCGAGATAATACAAAATGTCCCTTGGTGTCTGTACCAATGTATGAAAAACTGCCTTCCATTTTATTCTGAATATGTATTAAGGAAACAAGTAATCTCATATACTTCTCTGCTTAATAAGTGGACAGTTGATCAAACTCAATCTCTGGAAAGGGTAGAAGAGAGACACAATACTGAAATAAAGCATAGAATCTCAAAATAATGATTCTAAACTTGAGAATTTAAGTTCATCTTTCATCTGTGTTCAAAACTTCCCCGCGGGGTTAACCAGAAGCCACTCTGGCAGTCACACCAGCACCACTAGAGCCACAGGGTCCCTAGAGTAGTCTTAATAAGCTTAAAGGGAGCTCTCAGCCATGCTGAAGCAAGATATTAACTTTGGATTTCCTAACTTCAGTCTGTACTAAAATTTCTTCATTTGTGTTTGTCATTAGCCATGTGAGTTCTGTTGGATATGACGTGCAGGAAAATATCACAGTCAAGATGAGACAAGGGCTAGTAATTCATAAACTTGAGATATTGAAAAAGTAGTCAAAACTACACAGTTTATTCATGGGAACATTTTGCAGTTTCACATTAAATTAATGAATCAGTCTGAGAACACTGACAAATGATCAGCCAAGCACTGCAGATTGTTTTGGTGTGCTCACTTCTGTACGCACAGAGGTGCGCTGAGTGCTGGCGTGAGAAAACTACTTCAGCACTTAAGTTGCTTACTTATGCCATTTAAACAAATGCTTGTATCTTCCTCGTTTTACTAGCTTTCAGACTTTTGCTGACAATCTCAGAACTTATTTTGCTGTCTTAATATGCAGCTCCTTTGACTTCAGAACAGACTGCCAGAAACAGATCCCTTTAAGGGAGTTGTATGCTACTGGAGTTTGGGCTGTAAGGATACTGCCTTCCTAATGCTTTTGGCACTGAAAATTACACACTATCAGATCCAGGGCGTTTCTTCCATCTCCTTGAGATGGATGTGGCTGCTGCTGTTCCTGTTGGCAGGTCTGGGCAATGGAACATGGATTCCAGATATACAGCTGGAGAGGTACATGCGTGCGCAGACATGCACATGCCCACCAGTGTGTTGGGCTATAAAAAACAAAACAGACAGAAAACATTGTTGTCATGGCACCCACATAAATGCCTCCAGCTGTCACATACATGAACACAGCTAGTCAGTGCTGTCATTTTTTTCTGCTAGTCAAGTCTGAAGTGTATCAGTGTAAACACATATAGATACAGAAGATGGAAATTACCTAACAGAAAAATACACTGCAGACTCTACATGCTGCAGGCATCCCGGAGTATTCTCTGTGAACTCCTTCCCCTTTTCCAGGTGCTAGCCTCTAGGTACATAGACATAGAGTGAAACTGTACAGAAAATAGTAAAAAACATGACTTAATTACAACATAAGACAGACTGCACTGATCAGGTATGGAGCTCAGTCAGACAGGTGTGCTGCTCAGCAGCTTGATTGCATACAGCTATCCCTTTCTATTCCTCTCTCCTCTGCATTTTCTGTACTTGTACTTCAGTAAACTACTTTGATCCCCTCTTTTATTCAGCCCTTTCTCCTCTGAAGAAACCCATCACTAATTACCTTTTTTTTTTTTCCAGTTTGTCCCAGTTAATCTAAATTCATAACCGCTTTGATATTTCTGATAGCCTTCCTGTGCCTAATCCTTACAGGAAGCATTCATTATATGGTAGCAGGCAGGATTCCAGCCAGTTTCAACATTGTAAGCTGTAGCTAAAAGAGAAAATAAAAGTACTTTTTGGGCTTTGAACATATTCTTGCCAGCTTCACTACTGCATCTTTGAACCTCTGAAATTCATTCAACTTTCATCCAGTTTTCCTTTGACCTTTCTGGAAAAACCATGTTTCCTTCTACCTTATCAAACTTCATTCTATTAATGTAACTTTTAGCAGGAAAATGTACAGTAACAGCAAAAGTATACTTGTCAAGTTTCTGTCAGGTAGTGCAGAAACCTCATTATTTTGGGAGCAAGGGCTGTATTGTCAATGCTCTGGCAGACACACAGCTACAAATTCTGAGTCATTTCTAAAGCTCTTAGTCAGAATAGTGCTCACATTTTGTTCTGCTTTTTACAAATAATTTTAAAAGTGTATTAGACTGCCAGAGTTGTTCATTGTTGTTAGGATAAACATAATATACATGCTGTCACAAGGTGTAGAAGCAATGGTTCTTATTTACACATTTGAGATTTCTGTTTTGAAGGCAAAAAACAAACCTAGGCTTGTCCAAGAGAAATCCATTTGCCTGTGGAAAGAATATCTTTGCACCGGAAAAATATCAGTAGTAGAAAATGAGCTCAAAACAGAAATAGAGGTTAACATGCATGTCAGGGTCTGAAGTACAACAAATGGATCTCAATATCTTTTAGTGGCTTTGGCTGAGTCACACACCCTGTACATCCAGGGATCCAGGATATACAATTTGATCTAAGTGTGCCTGTCTCCATCTGTGTGTCTGAGAAAGACCCTTCATGTCCTCACTACAGTCCTCACCTCATCTCCATCATGGACATGTGAATCGGCCCCTTGTATTGGTACCTGAGACCATTATTTGGCAGCTCACGCTCCTGCTGTGAATCAATCCCAACCTTGGCTCAATGCTCACCCAAAGTCCCAGGGACTTGTGGTAGGGTTCATTGGTGGCTTTGGTGCTTCCTGACACATTCAGGTCCCACCAGACCTCACCCTTGTTTGGGGGGTTACAAACAAACCCAGGGTCTTTGCTGTTCTTGGTGCCGTGGGAGCCGCCAATCCTGGTTGTGTCCAGGCAGTGATGTCTGGTTTCTGACCCAATCTCCACAGACCCACTACATTTCAAGACCTTGCCCCCATGGCTTCCCCCACGTGAACAGCCTGGCCCTGAGTTCTGGATGTCCCCACAGAGCCAAACTGCTGCCCAGCCCAGGCACCTGAGTGAGCTCTCTCTCACTGGTCCTCCCAGGACTCATGGCTCCTGAGGAGCAGTGTCCTCTCCCTCCAGGAACATCAGGAACAGCCTGAATGCCCTGCCCAGATCCAAATGTCCTACATTGTCCTTGCCACGATCCTGTCACCACTCCAAATCCCAAGTGTCATGCCCCCATTTCAGCCTCAAGGCTCTGTTCTCTGTCTGTATCAGCTCCAGGTTCTCTGTCTCACTCCTAAGTGCCCTTTGTGATGGCCCTGCATGGCCTTGCCATGTTCCTAACCTGGACTGAAGCTCCAGCCTGAGCCACTTTCCTTTTCCAGTTTCCTGCCCCACCTCTTCATGCTGTGAAACAGACCCCTGATGTCCTGTAGCAATCAGAACTTCTGATCCCAGATCTCTGAGAGACAGGAGGAAAGGTTCTGCTTGGGAGATAAAAGGCAGACTTCTGATGGGCTCCTGAGGGCACTAAAAAGAATTCACCCTGAGCCCTTACTCATCATTCACTGTGGCCTCATTCCACCCCTGCCATGGCCCAGGACCTCATTTCAGCTCAGGTATGGTCACTGAGTGCTGACCTGAGCAATGTTTTAGTTGTGCCTTTCTCCAGCCCTGTGAAAACAATTAGTTTCTACATATAATATCAACTTAGACCTTATGCACTTCATGTAAGTGTTTTCCTCAATGTAAGAAAGAAAAGTAAGATGCATCAGTAAAAATCAAAAAGAAACCAAAACTACCAATAAACAAATTCTCCCTGCCACAAACTCACATATTATATTTTCTCGTGCAAAAAAAAAAATATTCTTTCATGATCTATTTATTTATGGATATTTCCATCTGTAGTCTTTTTAGAACTTTAAGTTACATGACATAGCATGCATTCACTATAACTGCAATATGAAATCATGCTAGACCTTAACTGTTCTTAGCTGTATGATGTTCATGCTCTAATGAGGTACTCATTTATCTTGCATAGATGAACTTTTCTGCCACTCTTACTGTTTTTCATAAAAAATATAATTGGCTATTCAGACTTCCTGAAAGTATGTGAAACACCACAGACTTCAATCAGTTAATCCCACAGGCTCAAACACAGATGGGGCTCTAGGAAATGAAAGACAGAAGAGCAGTGTTATCTATATTGCAACCTTTTTGTTCAGTTTGCAGTCTGACCGCAGCTTACACTCTGCGGTCAAAGGAAGGATTAGTTCTAAAGCACAGCATCACTTGTGGAAGGCTATGATCATATGCTTTATAAGAACCATATAAAAAAATAAAAGGGAAGATTGCTTCTGAATTGAATTTGAAGTTCTTTGACTGTACTTAGGGATACCTATGGACCATCTAAATGAGCTCCTATAATATTAAAGATATTCTAATATAAAATAGGACCACATTGTTATTACATAAAAGAGATTTAATTAAAATCTTTGTGATCTCTGCAATTCCTCACCTAAACTCTATCTGGTTAAAGATCAGTCCTGAGAGAAATAAAATAATATTGATATGATGGTAAAGCTAATAAAAATGATTGTCATTCAGATACTTTCTCTGCAAAGAAGCTAGCATTTGGAAACTGATAGTTATTTAGAACACCATTTTGATGAGTGCTCCTTATTTCAATGGTGAATTAGACATGAGGTACAGGTTCTGAGGAGTGCAGTGCTGAGAAAAGATGCTCAAATATATGATGGGAATTGAGATGAAACAGGATGGAAAAAGTAAATCAAATCAATCAGTAACTTAATTATATTGTCTAAGTGAAATCTGTATATGATCCTACAGCTTATTTTTTTCAAAAAGGAAGGTCTAGAGAGTTAATTCCACATGCAGCAGCATGTTGCTATGTGCAAGGCCCTAAATTCATGTCAAGTCTTTGAGCTCTTTTTCAGCCTCTTTCTTGAGTCCTGTTACTATTTTCTGCTTCAGAAACAGTAGAAGCTTGCAGAATAAAACTTTACTATCTCTGGTTTACTGATATTCAGCAATTTCTTCAGTTTGGAAAATACTTTACAGCATTTAGAACTCATATTGAAAAAAAAATTACATAATAAAAAATAGGGTTTAGAATGGCTCCTGAGTTCAAATTTGTGTTCCAAGACAAGATGAACTACTAATATTTTTCTTTTTATGTAGTAAATCTATAAAATCCTTCAACAATATTTACACTTTTTCAAAAAGATTCCTCATTGTTCCTCTCCATGCAAATAATGATTTTTGAAACAAGCTAGCTAAAAGAATTGTTCCACACCTATACTCCGCTGTGCTACATATATCATGGTAGAGACTCTGATGATGATCTAATGAAGCTGGTGGTGAAAAAGTAATATTTTACTATATATCAATGCTAGCTGTTACTCTTCACTGTTCTGAAAAGCAATGTAAAGCAAATTAGAGAATTCGGGATTTTTTACATTTCTGTTGAATGAAGAAAATGTTGATAAGTTTTCCTATTCTACACTTCATAGGTAGATACTGGCTCATCTCTGCAGCCAGAATTGCAATTACTTCCTTGCAAATGATTCTTCTCAATGTTAGTAAAGGAAAGATGTGAGATTTATATTACCTACACACACCAGAAATACTCTGTACGACAGATGACAGGGAAGATTATGACACATAAACAAAAAACGTATTTGATAAATGAGATAAGCAAGACAGGAAGAGTTTGAATACCTTCAAAGTTTAGCCTGAGATGAATCTAACCAGGTAATATTTATTTAATGTAATGTATTTAATGTAATGTTATTTCAGGTAATAGAAATTAGCTATTCCTTCCTTACAATGCAAGAGAAAAAGATTAAGATAGTACAAGATTGTAACAATTTTTATACAGGCAGAATAAGATAAATTATTCTTTGGAGATAATGTTTCCCAAATGAATCCATAACTTCACATACTGTTTTAAAATATTTGTGTAGTCTAACATCATTCATTTAACTGCAGCAACCCAGTGTTCTGGGGACAAAAGTGCAGCTCGGACTTCCATGATACCCCGAGAAACAGGTAAAATTATGTTCCATTAGCATGCTTTGAGCAGGCAGTGAACTAGATGAGTCCAAATGTCTCTTTCAAACTATCCAAAATTATTTTGATTTCTTCTTTTGAAATCTAGGGCTGCAGTGTAGGGGCAATGAAGCAGCATGGAATTTAAAGATTTCTGTAACAGCATCGGTGATTGCTTCTACTCATGTATAGCTGGGGAAGCAGAATGAAGGGTGTTTGTTCTTTTGTTTCTCCTTTGAATCTTATATGGGATTGATTTTTTTTATTATTTAGAAAAATCTTTAAGAAGTTAAATATTTACATCTTCCAATCAAAATTAAATATCAGAAGAATGAAGTGGAATCAAAGTTTTTACTGAAAAATGCTATTTTTGAGCCCACATTGAGAAAATAACTGATAGACATTATTTACTGTTTCTTCTAAACTGTATTTTTATTTCTCCAATTAGTTTCACGGGAGAATTATAGTCATTGTTTATTTAATTATTTCTCATGTTAAAATAATGAGTTAAATTTTCTTAAAGGCTTACTTAGATTGGTGCGTATCATGATCAGAATGGGAGCTTCAGACAAAGTTTATTAGAGAAGCACTCCCAAGGAGCCAAGTGGTGCAGAAATTCATATCTTTAATCAAATAAGAAAATGATTTCTTCACATGTAAGGACCAAGTACAAATCCACTATTTTAAATCTTTTTTAAACAGAAAATAATTAATTAATCTCATTCTCCTTTCTTCTATTTCAGCTTTTTCATGGTTAGCTGGATATTAACCACTAAGGTTAGGTAACACCTCCTTTACTGTTTATGTCCTTTGCAGAACTGTGTTTTATTTTGAATCAATTTCTGTCCAGTGCCGCTGGTGAGATAATTATCTCCTTACAGAGGTAAGAATTTAACCATTTATTAGTTTAATTTTGAGTCAAGTTACGATACTGAGAGAAATATAAAATTTGTCATAATGGGCTGCAAGATACTGCTTTGTATTTACACATTCATCATTAAGTACGTAATAAGATATATTTTATCAAAGTTGAAAAAGTTTTTAATCAGTAGATGCAATAGACATGACATTAAGTACTACCTCAACTACAAAACCTGACCAAGTAAATATTTTTTTCAATATATTGGCATGATACGCTAAGGAACATTGATGGAACAGGAGAAAGAGTGTTTTTATCACCTGCAGCGTGATGTGATTTAATGCGTACAATTCCAGTAGAAGTCATCATCTGTAAATCTTTTTGTCTGGGGCTAAGAAATCACCTAGGCAGATTGATGGAAACTATTTTAAAAGGATTTGCTGGTGATCATTTTTAAGTTAAGAAATATTAATAATAAATACCACGGAAAATCCAAAGAGACTTTAATTTATGCAATTGGACTGAGACAGAAAATAACATTTAATGTTGGCATTTGTGCAGGTATTCATGCTGACAGGAAAAACACCAGCCTCAAATTAAAATTACACAGTACTGTTTATTTTTTTTTAATATCCCAAAATAGATCTTAACTGGGGGTGAAGATTTCAGAGAGAGAATAAGAATGTATAGGGAAGGTATGAGTTATCTTATAGGCCCTGTGTCAAGAATGGCTAAAGACCATCTCTTGACTATATAGAAACTAGTTACTATTGGATAGTGAACATCTCTATGTATTTCAAACAAGGAAATGACAATCATAAAAAACATGTGGTAATAGGTTAGAAAACCCAGAAAAATATTCTGATTCATAACTTGGCTTTCATATTTTTTACCTATTTTTTGAGGAAGATTTGTATTTTTCTAACTGCTATTTATGTTTATTGCATCCAGGTTGAAGTTGCTTTGACTAGTACATATTTTTCAGCTTGTTAAGTCATCAAAATCATGTGAGAAACATAAATAATTAATTCCTACTTAATGATGCATTATACTTCTTCTAAAATGTGCATCATTCTTTTTCAGCCTCAATTTTAAACTGTGTAAGTTCTATTCAGGAAAAAAAAAAAACATTTTTTCTTCTTAATTAGGTGCATGCATGTGGGTTATTATCTCTTTGGCTATTTTATGAATTTAGATAGAACATTTTCTTTCCTGATTCATATTTCCCTGACTTCCTCCAAATATTACCTCCATGTTTAAGTATTAGATTTATACCCCTACTTGAATAAGGAATACTAGTCAGTTTATGATTACAGAAAATTCTCACTGAATATTTCCTAATGATAACATTTATTTCTTGTGAAAACGACAAACCAGTAAAAAACCCATACAGGTGCTTATACCTAAGGGCTATGGTTTTACTTTTGTTTCATATATTTGGTTGGCTTTCCTATTACAGGGACAGTGAAAGCCCTACAACCTTGCTGAAGCATTTAAAAATACAAATTGATGTGATGTTGTTTTCTTCAAGGAGAAACAACCACCTAAAAAAAAAAAATCCCAACAAATATTATAAGCTTAATTCCTGTGTGCTGGAAAGTTTCTTTTTTGCTCAACTACTATAAAAACCTCCATCACTCTAGAGTTCTGCTACTACATTGTAAGTCATTATTTCTGTGCAAAGATGGATTGTTACACATTTGATAGATGGGTGAATTTTGTGTTCATGGCACACAGAATTACACTTCCACAAGCATCAAAGATATTCAAAGCCTGACTGAACACAGTCTTGGGAAACCTAGTCTGGCTGGACCTGCTGGCAGGGAGCGGTGATTGGAGTGGGTGATCTCAAGAGGTCCCTTCTAAACTAAATGATTCTGTGAAATGGATAAAAATTGCACAGCAGCAATAGACCGTGACTTAAGTCATCATGTATTCCCAACTGAAAAGATTCCTGAAAATCAGACTGATTTTGTTGTGAGGAATGGATAAAAATAATCAGCAATATTAGTGGAGAGAAATTTTAAAATATAAGAAGAAAGTTAAAGGAAATTAAAATTTCTTGCAATTGTACCTTTGTTCTTTTTATCTTTCAGTGGTTTATTATCTTCCTTTGTCCTGAAAATGCATGAAAGCCACTTTGAGTGTAAAATGTATACACAGAGTGGGATGTAATGTTATTAAAAAAAAAAAAGAAATAAGTGTAACATATTTTTGAAAACTTGCACAAAGTAAAAGTCCAGTTCACTGCATGCAAGTGAATAGAATCATAAACATCAGGTGGGTTCATCCTACTTAGATCAATTAAAGCTGGGGTTTTATAACTTGTTCCAGCTCTTTTGTTTCACTTGTGTGCACATTTGCACACAAAAGAAAAAATAAAAGAAGGAAATTACAGTATTTGCCATCTGTTTTTCCATATCCTCATCACTGATTTTTTTTTTTATAATGCAGACTTACCATCTTTGTAGTCCAGCCATTTCATAATTATTCTGCTTCCAGTTTCCTTGCTTCTTTCAGGTAGTGTATTATTTGTCCCATACTGCATGCCCAGCACACATTTTTTTTTTGTGCCAGCCAAATTTAATGGATATTTTTCTCAGTCCTTTAATAATTTCCGCCTTTCCAAGAAGTTTTTAAGCAATAACATTTCTGATAGGACTGAATTTGGGTTATTGTAAGGTATCCTTTCTTGATTGCTTCATGTAATTAAAAGTATACCTAATTCCTAAACTCTTTTAAGTTTGACTGGAAATAAGCAAAGTGTCAGATACTATTTGAGATGCTGGAGTGACCTGAACCATGACTAGGGGAATAAAAACACACATTTTTCTACAAAGAAGGCAGATATACTAGAGTGAACCTGAGCCTCAGTCTATGGGAAATCCATAATATAGCACACAACAAAAGGAATCAAATGTCTAGTCAAAAGGACAAATGCTTGAAACCACAAATCTTCTTAGCTCTTGATGTAAAGAAGACTGTCTTTATTTCTTTAAGTGATTTTAAATATTTTTGGAACTGAAAAGCTTTAAGGAAACTAATTAAGAGCTTGTATTCAGAGAATGATATTAGGCATGCATTTTTTAGAGGGAATTCAGCTAATGTCAATTCAGACAATAGACAAAAAGAAGCAGTTTAATACAGGATTTCTATCCTGTTTGTGATTTAGATGTTTTCTGACAAGTTACTAAAACTAGACTATGAGATAAATTGGCTTTTTGGCACATGTGCCCTAGATGAAATATTATTGCGAAAAATGCTAATTAAAATGAGCTTGGTTTTGGTTTTGTTGTTGTTGTTTTTTCAATATTATGTGCCCAGTATTTGCAGTGTTGGGCAACAAGGACAGAACTTGTCTAAATTTGTAACCTGAAGGTCTCTGTAGCAACGGCTCTGAAAGCCTTAATAGACATGGTGGAAAACCACGTTTCTCTCAGAGACTCCAGACTTGTCTCCTTCTAAACTCTGAAAAGTTCTGAATCTCTTCATGACTAGAATGAACATATTTTATCCACATTACATTGTATTTGTCCATGGAACACCTCTGTGCTCCACAAATGGTCTCATAGTTCTAAATCTGAATTACTGTTTTCTGTTCTTTACTGTTTCAAATCCCTGGAACAATACAATGGCACTGTTGTATCCAACTGGGCTAATATTTTATTAGCTTGAAAGTGCTGATGTGTTGGATGCAGAGAGAATTGCCAAGGCTCTAAAACACTCTGAGATAATTTAAAAGACCTTAATAGGAGAGGCAGTGAAAACTCTGCAGTATCCCAGTATAAACCATATCATCTTTATTATATTTACTCTTCTGTTTCCAGTAGCGTGCGAGAGACCCACAAAAGACCTAAGATTTATTCAGTGTTCATGAGTAAGGAACCAAGACAGAGAAGTGAATCTGAAAATAGTTATTTTTCAATATAGATTTATCCTGTAAATTCCTAGATTTCTAATCATGATCTAGTAAACCTCTCTGCCACCAAATTTGGAAGCACGTAGATTCCAGGGTTATTTGGAAGACATAAATGGCAATCACACATGCAACTCCGGGAAATTTAAGCTCTGGGCTACATGGCAGAGAGCTGAAAAAACACTTTACTTAATGACATATAGGCAAAGTAGCATTTCACACCAACATTGAGCTCTCTTCAGTCCCATTTCTACAGGCAAAAAGCCAAGAAAAGTTCTTTGAAAATATGCCTTCCAATTGAGAAAATGTCAGGCATTTCAGAAAGAAAGAAAGAAAGAAAGCCCAAAACAATGACCAGAAACACTCTGACAGACATATTTTTGCATGAAAACCTTTATCAAAAATATGCAGCTTAAGTGTGACAAAATCTGTCAAGTTTTCTCACAGATCAGTAATTAGTGAATACACCGCTCAAACAGGCCATAATGTCTCATGTGGAAATTAAGTTTCAGAAGTGTAGAAATGGATTTAATTTTAAATACTTAAAAAGCTTATCAATATGTATCCTATCACTCTATAAATTTTATTAGAGAATAAGTAACTATGATTTTCTTCTTCCTGAAAAGTTTTGAAAAATTCCATACAAATTCCAATATACAAAGGTCTATTTATCTGGTACAGTATAAAACTGTAAGATTAACAAATTTTCCATTATTTGAGTTTTAAATTACTCTTGTCTTGTTTCAGCTTCTGTTTAGAGGTCCGTCCTGTTGCTTGTTGGTGACATCTTCAGAAGAATTTTCAAAAACTTGAAACCTTAACTTCATCAGTTAAGGTAAATGAAGAAAATCTGAATTTAGAGGTTGAAAATGAAATACCTATATTTTTACTAAATTATTGTTCAAAGGTGAAGCTTTTTGGGCAGTAGGGCACGAACTAAAAGCTCTAATAATGTTGTTCTGTCAAGAGATAAGAGATGAGTAATTTTCCTTCTGGTTGGCTCTTTTGTAGAGGTTTTTTTGTTCATTTGGTTGGTTCATTTGATCTGAGGGTTTCTTATCATTACACTTGTGGACAGAAAATGTATGAAGACTGCTGGAAAGGTTTCTTAGGCTTTTGAACCAGTTTCTGCTGAGAAATTATTCTGCAGAAGTTACGTAGCAGGTGTTGCATTTCCTATTTTGGAAAATAATTAAATTTTCCACATCTTTAAATAAATTACTCATATGTCTCCTCTTGTTTCTTATTCTAGGTCTAGACATACTAATAAAAGGTTTAATTCTAGTAATTAAAAATAAATACTCTATTTAATTAACTTGTAGTTGCTTATTTTAAATTATATACTAATTTTTTTTCTTATTCTTAGATAGTTGATGTTCTACTATTCATTAATTTATTACAGCACCATATCGCAAAGGTTTTTGTCTGATATAAGAAAGATTTTTTATAGCAGCCTGTTTGCTAGTTTTGTTTTTAGCTACAGTTTTTTTAGAAAAGTTTTCATGCATTGTTGAGTCATTTGTGGTTTTTTGTATTTAACTTTGGTCATAAACTAGTTCTAAGCAATGCTACAGTAAAGAAAAGTTAAATTGAACAGAAATATGCTGGCATGATACAAACCTTGGGATGTACAATGAAGGAATGATACATAATTTCAGAATTTATTTGCTTCCTCTTATGATAGATGGAAATTGTTGTTAGCTAAGGATGTGAGGAAAACACCAGCACAATGTCAAAGGAATAGTGGGCATTTCTCAATGCCACCCATTTTTATTTTATGAAATTCAACAAATTATTTGAGACAAAATGTTTGATCATTCCCAAAGGATAGCATTACATCATACTGTATTTCTATCTGGCATATAAAGCAAAATTATTAGAGCAATAATTATACATGGATACATACAACAATTTTTTTCCCAAATTATATCTTTCACAAAAAACCCAGAGGGTTTTTTGAATAGTAAGCTTTACAAGTAAGGGGAGAAAACTTATACAAAATTAAATAGTAAAGTCATAGAATCATTAAAGTTGTGAAAGATCTCCAGGACCATTGAGTTCAGCCTTTGACTCAACAACACCATGTAAACTAAAGTTTTTCACTAACTGCTTTGTCCAGCTGCTTCTTAAACAATTCCAGAGATGGTGGGTCCTACACTTCCCTGGGCAGCCTGTTCCAGTGCTTAACCACCCTCTCAGTGAATAAATTCTTCCTGAAAGTCATTCATCCTTCATCCTATTTGCTATTTACTTTTTAGCTAGTTATGAAAATTCTCTTTCAAAAAGTTTGGTGTCAGACAAAACTTTTCAAAATTCTTCAAGATCTGTGGGTGTACACAGTCAATTATATTTTAATTCTAAGCTCAGTGCAATTTTACAGTATAATGAGGCAAGCAGTAGTAAATAATGGCAGATTCATATGAATGCTAAGTGCTATAAATATACTTAATGATTACAATAGCATGATCAGTTCAGTAGTTGCAAGAGTTTCCTACACATACATATATATGTCACTAAATTGCTGATGCTTCTGTAGTTGTTTTTAATTTTCCCTATTCAGTTTCTAATGAAGTTTCATGAATATAAATAGCATTGTTTTAATTAGGAAAATATCAATACAGTTATTAAAATTCAGCTGATATCAGACCTAGCATCTTTGAGACTTTCCACTGTAGAGCCAAAGAAGTGGGGAAAAAAGTGTTCACAATATAGAAGCAATTTCATTATTCCTTTTTTAATGTGCATGTGTGTATTTCTACACATCTGGTGAGTTTCTACATGCTTCTTGTCTGTTTCACTCATTCAAATAACATTTTCCTCTTTTGGTATCAAAATTTTTAAGCCAATCTCCCCTGGAAATCTATAAAAATGGAAATTTCAAACTAAAAATATAAATTTCCTCTTTTTTTTTTTTTTTCTAGAACATGTCAGGTTTGATTCTCCATTACCTCAGTGCTGTTAAGGATTTCAGAGATCAGTCAGTTCTCTCTTCTAGTCTATTTTATAGACACTAAAGAATGTGGCATCACAGTTGTACTGATTCTGTTTCTTAACTTTGGTTAGCAAAAGATCAAAGGACGTCAGTGCTAAAAATTCTTTCCAACATCTCTTAAATACTCATCCGAGATGTCTATGAACTATGATGGTAGTGTACAAATATATTTGAAACCTAGTGAAATCATACACCAGTTTAAAACGAAAAGAACAGAATTAAAAGTTATATATATGTATGTATATGAATGACAGATCACTTTGCCAAAAGACAGTGCTTATTATGTCACAGTCATTCACTAATTCTGTCCTTCCATTTTCCCTGTCATCGTACAATGCAGAAAAACAAGCCCCTTCTACTGAATTATTGAATATATTGTATATTCGCTGTTTTTTCAGTTGTGATTTTGGAAAGCGTTCAGCATAATAGATATAAAAATAAGAGTTCCTAGAAAATTTTATATGTATCTCATATACAATCCAATTATTAACTTTCTGGTAAAATGTCAGAGTAAAAAGTCTAGTAAAAAGAATTATCATTCTTATGCATATTGACTCATCCTATATATACAAGTATATGTTTGAATACACAAATAAATTAAAATTAGACTGTTGCTTGAATGTCATTGATGGTTTTCAGGGATAAGTAAGTCAGGATATTATCTAGTAATTTGAATCCTTCAAGGCTAAAGTTTAAAAAGCAAATAATAAACGCTAGTTCCTCAAAAATAATTTTAAATTTCCTGCCACTATGTCTCATATGTGAAATATGCGATTCCATTTAAAGAAGGTACATCTTCCACATTTGAATCAGCAGCAGAAATGCTGTTACTGTCAGGCCCACAGATGTTCATCATCTGGTTCAGAGTAAACCTGCAAGAACAGCTGCCAAGAACTTAAAAGCCTCTCAAAACCAGGTACATAAAACACAGCCCAATGGATTTCTGCCACATTATATTTTCAAATACTGTTATATTTGCAGCTAAATTTAGTGTACTTAGAAATACAGATGGAATTTGATTGTTAACCATGATGTTTTGCCTTGTATTTACTTTTACTGTGGGTATAATTTTCGTTTTTTGCAGCTGAGTTTTTTATACATATACAGAGTAGCACTTTGGGAAATAATCCTTCAGCTGTTTATTTTATGAAAATTTTGAGATATGAAGCATGCAATTAACCTGAAGGATTGCAAAGCATGTTTAATTACCAGGAAGAAAATCCAGCAGCTATATCAAAAATCTAATTCATATCTCTACTCCTTAATTTTAATCCTATGTAATTCAGATTAAAATTCATAAATATAAATGCTGAATGTATTAAGGAGAGCATATAGCTTTAGAATTTTCTTATTAGGTCTTAGCTAAGATTAATGAAGAGGTTCCTTTTCTGTGAAAGTGCACATAATTGAAACATTGTCATTAATTTAAGAATCCTAAGGCCTTAGATTCAGGGCATTCCACAAGACAAGAGTGAAACACAAAAAAAGTGAGAGTGAAATCTATCCATTATTCATCAAAGACAAACAGAAAATGAGAGATTAGAAAGTGATTGCAGCTATAATTTTAAAATTGATTTTAACAGAAATAATCAATAAATTCAGTTTTGAAGTAAATATACTTTGCTCACAGATCTAAAAATGATCACAACCAATAGTCACTCCAGTGATTTCCTAAGACAATCCCTGAATTTAATAATTACTGTCTTTCACAGTTTCAGAAATTCATGTTTATTAATAAAATTATTTATGAGAATGATCTCAAAATAGTTTTATATATTAATTTACTTATTAAAAATCTACCATTTATTACTTATTGATGTCAGTTTTGATATAGCAGTGAACTCTTGTTTGGAAATCTTGTCTGTTTCTTATTATCTTCTTTCACTTTTTTCTTTCATCATTAAATACTGTGAAACATCAAAACTGAGAAATCATTGGAAAATATTAAAAAGACAGAAATTCCTAAAAATTACAATTTTTAAGTAACACCAAGTATTCTGCAAATTTTTTTCTGAGAATTGTTTTTATGAATCATTGACTGCTAATACAATTATTTTTCAAGGTTTGGTGTTTTTATGTTTTTTTTTCCCTAACCCTATCACCAGACTAAGCAATTAAGCTCAAAGATTTTTATCCTTTAACATATGAATGAGTCATAAAGAAATGAATTAAATAGTTAATTGAAAAGCTATTTTTGAAAACATCACATATAAGGAAACCATTTCCTTCTCTTTTTAAGTGATGATGGAAAAATTTATAGAACAAGAGGGCTGAAGTATAGTAGAAATGATAAACATATCTTGTTTTGCAGAAAACACTTCAAGAATCTCCCAACTATTAAACTCAAAGCTAAAGGAAATTTAAACTGGAAGAAAATGTAGATTTTTTTTCTCCTATAATTCATGAAACCATTTCATCTCTGAAATTATTTGAAAATCAAGAGAATAACAGAAACATTAGTGAATTGCTTGTAATGCAGTCAAAAGTGGGAATTAACTGCTAAAATGATTTTTTTTTTAAAGAGAGTTACATAATAGCTATTTTTTGTTATTCTTAACTAAGCAAGCTACATCAATAAAGCTATGATGGTGTAGCTTAAAAGTGCCTTTAATAGAGTGTTTGACAGCTACATCAGTAAGAGTTCATCCTTCCTTCATGTCACTGAACAACACAGATATGTTGCTTACAGTCAAAGAGGGTTTTGCTCAGGTTTTATGATTTGACAGAGAAAAAGAGAATCCTCTCCACTAGGATAAGGATGGCCCCATTCAGACCTCAGATAAGTGCTTAAATAGTCAACAAAATACAATGTTCTGATTTTAGAAATTTTATGACTTATGGATTTTCCCATTATATTGGAAGATTTAGCTTTTGCTGAACAGTGCTTACACAGAACCAGAGCCCTTTCTGCCTCTCAGCTTACCACACCACTGAGGAGGCTGAGAGCGCACAAGAAGCTGGGAGTGGACACAGCCAGGAGAGGTGACTCAAACTGACCAAGTGGACATTCCATACCATATGGCATCATGCTCAGTGTATAAAGTGGGGCATAGGAGGATGGGAGGATGTTCTGAGTGACAGTGTTCTGTGTTCTCAAGTTTACCATTGCAGGTGGTGCAGCCCTGCCTTCCTCTAGCTGACTGAACACCTGTTCATGGGCAGTGGAGAATGCATTCCTTGTTATACTTTAGTTGTATGTGTAGCTTTTGTTTTACCTATTAAACTTTATCTCAAGCCATGTTTTTCTCACTTTCACCCCTCTGATCCCTTTTCCCATCCCACTTTAAGGAGGATGAAATTTGAGATGCTTAGCTGCTTGCCTAGGTTAATCCACAGTACTGATGTTACTAAAGACTTGTCAAAAAATGTAAATTAAGAGTTATATCAGTATCAAGTTAATAGGAGCTCCCCCATTTATATAGAATTCATTACTAAGTTTTAGCTTGTTCAGAGCATGTCCTGCTGGTAACCACTTCACAGTGTTGGAGAGCAGATGCCTTGAAAAGTACAGCAACAAAATACTAATTAGAGGACCCGGGGCTGCATGCATTAATGAATAATCAGTGATAAAAGAATTGTGTAGCAACAACTACGTGAAGCTTCCCACAACTGATAGCATAAGCATACTTGTCTTTGAAGTAAGGCTTAATAAGGCTACAGGAGGCTATGAGAAAAAATAGCTAATTACACTGCTTCAGAATCCGCTACATGGAACTGATTGCTCTGATATCCTGCACTGTACTGCTGCAGATGCAAAGACTGCCTTATTTCCATTAAACAGAGCAGTATTTTAGTCCTTAATCTACATTTTTTTAAATTGAATTCATTGTTTATTCACATTTCAGGTCTTCCTGTTTGAACTGGATACAGCAACCTGGATAAGGTAAAATTTTGTCACCGCTGATGACCTTTCTTTCTTATTGTATATGTGATTCTGAAAAATATTTTGCAAAATGCAAAGCTGTTTTTTTTTTCACTTTAATAACATACAGTTTATTGCCTAGATGTCTAATTTTGTTTTAAAACATATATATTTTAAATAATGCCATAATTTAAACAAAGAAAATTAACTCTCCACCAGTCAAAATTGGCAAAACACCTCAATAGCTGACAAGACTTACATATGATATTAAGTACATTAAAGCATAAGAATATCTTTAATTTAGAATCTGCCTTTTTTTGTCTACATGAAACCAATTTTTTAAAAGTCAGATTATCTATTATTGGTTTTCAGGACCATGCTCCTCCCTACCTCCCTCCCTTGAAATATTTTTTACATGTAATTACAAAGGGGAAATGCATATTCATGAAAAACACCATTATAAGATGCTCAAAAGGAAGTATAATTGTCCTTATTTCTAGTACACCTCAGATTACCTTCATTTATAGTCAGAAAATAGGGAAAGTAGTTTTTGCAATAACATATTTGAAGCAAGATCTAATCTAAGCAACAGTGCAGAAACATCTAATATTTAATATACGAAATATTTTCTAACTTCTCTGTGATTTGAGACACAGTGGGGGAAATCAGAAAATTGGTTAAAACCAGTGAGACAGGCCAGAGGAGTTTTTCTAATAAAGGAATGTTTCTGCTACTACCTCAAAGACATGCTGTGAATTTACTAGCTTTTTTTTTTTTTAATATGGGTGGAAGGAAACAAACTTTATTTACAAAGAAGGACCTCTTCTTTTCTTTGGGTCTACTTTGAGCCAATTCTGTGACATCAAGATGAGTGTTTCTGACAATGCTCATGATGTCAGAGGTTTATGACTTCATCTGGAGGAATAAAGAGAATCAGCAGTTGAATTCTTATAAAATAAACCTCTGTTTCCATAAAAATGCATTTTTTAATAAGAAACAAAAGAAGAAAAAAGCTAAAGAGATGTGACATATTTAGGTTGATTTTTTTTCCCTAAACAGAGTGCCCTTTAATATTCAAGATGTATCCCAAAAATGCTGATTTCTATAACCTCTTCTTGTAAGACTTAACACACTATGGATAATATTTTTTTAAAGGAGTCATCAGATGTTCTTGCTAATTCTTATGACAGCTACAACTTTCATATTCACAATGCCCACAAAAGTATCTCCTATACAAAATCAATTAGAAAACAATCCTATAGCCTCTGTGATCTCACAATTAATTCCTCCAGTTACTGTGTTGTGTGGTGCCTAAGAACATAGATGGAATTAAATACCTAATTGAAAAGCAGCCAAAGTCAAATCAAGAAAACACAAAGATGTAAGTTTTCTGAGTCTTCATTTACATCTGCATGAGACTTACATTTCACATTTGGATATAAACATGTTAAATAACCAATCTTAATTTAACTTTAAATATTTTTAATAGTAATACTATGAGTTAATACAATATAATATACTATAATGTATGTATCACAGAATCATGAAATGGCCATGATTGGAAAGGAAGTTTAAAATTACCCAGTTCCAACCTTCCTGCTGTGGGTCTTCCCCTAGACCAGATTGCCCAAAGCCTTGTAGCAAAGCAGTATCACCTTGGGAAAGATCAATTTCATTCACTGTTAACTAAAACCACAGTAAGATGGTGAGAAAAAAAAAAGACAGAAATAAAAACACTTTCCCCTGCCCCCATCTTCTTTCTTTCAGGCTCAGTTTTACTCCTTCATTCACAGTTCTTCTACCTCCTCCCTCCCCACCCAGAGTGGTGCAAGAGGGGTGAGGAATGGGGGTTTCATTAAAAACAATCTGCTCTGCTACTCCTTCCCTTCATGCTCTCCTCTACTCCAGTGTGGGACTCCTCCCACAGGAGATGGTCGTTTTGCTGAGAAGCATCCTTTCCACAGGCTGCAGTTCTTCAAGGACTGCTCTGGTGTGGGTTCCTGCAATGAGTTACAGTCCTTTGGGAATAGATTGCTCCAGTGTGGGTCTTCTATGGGGTCACAGGTCCTGCCAGAAAACTATGCACGAGCTCCTGTCCATGAGCATGGCCCTTGCAGAGGCCTGTTATGACATGAGGTCTCCTTGTGCTGCATCTTCCTTGGGGACATTTCCATCTCCTGCTGTGTGAGGTCCTTAATGTGTGAGGGCTGCAGGGTGGATATCTGCTCCGATATGATCCTCCCTGTGGATTGCATGGGGAAAACCTGCTTCAGCGGATCCTTCTGCACCAGCCACAGGGGAAACTCTGCTCAGTACCTGGAATACCCCTTCCCTGTGCTTCTTCTCTGACTGAGGTGTCTACAGGATTGTTTCAAATTTGTTTATCATCCCTCTCTCTCACAGCTGCTGTGTAGCATTTTTTGCCTCTTCTGAAATATGTTTTATAGAAAACACCACCATCTTGGCTGAGAGGCTCAGCTGTGCTCTGTGGTGAGTCTGCTGGATCCGTCTGGAACCAGCTGCATCTAACATGGGGAATCCCTGGCCTCTCTTCACAGACTACATTCTTGCTCCCTCTTGCACACTTTGTAAAGTGAATCCAGTAGAGAAGTCTACCTGCTGAGATGAGAAAACATAGTGAAACTGCTTGGCAGCATAAAAATAACTTTATAGTTTCATGTTAATACTTGTTGCTATGAAATATATTATTTTCTTAAACTTTTTTCCTTTTTTTTTTTTTTTTGAATGGCTGTTTTCTTCTTACTAATAAAATGAGAAAGATTCACCATTTTCCCTGGTGAGATGTGAACTCCTTTGTGTTACTTTGAAAAAATGTTTTTCATCTCCCTCGCTGATCTGAACATTCTAATTATGGTAGCTTTAAATGTGACAGTATCTTTTTCATAAGACTGACATCATTAGGATGAAAGTAGTGAGAAACAAAGAGTTCAGATGAGGAGATGATACCAAAATGACTAGACTTATCAAGAACTCTATGTGTGAAAATCACAAATAAAAGGAAAAATTATATCCAGCAGGCAGAGGTAACACACTTTGGCAATATCTGAGATATGAAAGGAAAGAAAAAGCAAAGGTGGCAATGGAGTTGGAGTCTGAGGCAAGGGAGTCTGAGAGTGATACTGCTTGAATAATTAAATATTTTGATTCACTTCTGAATCTGAAAGATGAGACAAAAAATTTAGTACTACATATTGCACTTAGGCTATAAGATACTAAAGCCTACAATTGAGACCCGTTCTTCACAATACTTCAAGTTGTTATATCACCTTGGGCAAAGTAATGTTAAAATTCACTAACAGTAGAACACTACTAGTTCCAAAATTCAATAATGTTAAAATATTAGTTCCAAGTAGAATGAAACTTTCATTTCTGAATTCAGAATGAAAGGAAAGAAAAATCAACTGCAAAGTCCATGGAGCCAGCCTCTTTTCAGAGGTTCATAGGGACAAGACCAGAAGCAATTGGCACACCTTGAAACACAGGAGGCACCCTGTGAACATCAAGAAACATTCTGTTGTTTTTTTACTATTAGAATGACTGAGCACTGGGACAGGTTACAGACCCTGGAGATGTTTAAAAGCTGTCTGGACATCGTTCAAAGCATACTGCTAGAGGTGACCATGCTTGAGCAGGATGTTGAGCAAGAAAACCTCCAGCAGTCCCCTCCAACCTCAAACAGTTCTGAATTCTGTAATTGCTCTCCTTGTCCAGACTTCCTCAGCACTCTCTGCCTATGTCCCCGGACTCTATTTCAGTCCCCCAAATGCATCATTCCCTGCCTTAGTGATGCTGCAGCAGAGCTGCTCTCCAGCTTCCCACAGCCCTGTCCTGCCCAGCCATGATCCCGCTGAGTCAGGCCATGTATGGGTGCATGTCCTGTGCCAGACTCAGCCCATCCCTGTGTCCAGGCTGCCCTGGTGCCCTTTGGCTGACCTGCTGGGACAGTGGGCCCTCATGGGGTGCCACCACTTCTGCTGGCCTCCAGAGAGGCATCAGCAGAGCAGATCTGAACAGCAGATCTGAACATCAGAACAACAGCAGAGCTGAACAACTCTTGTCACTGACTCTTCAAGGGACAGTGATACTACAGCTCAGCCCCTAGAGTTTGCTTGTTTGAGTTTTCATTTATGAAATTTTCCCATCTAAATGTTATCAGGAAAGCAATAGGTATTATTCCAGTTTTAATAACTCTCTTTTCTGCCTGCGTTTGTCCAGTATTTTTGTTACAGTTTTTTCACTAACTGAAAAATTAAACGGTATTACTTGTGCACTCATACAGCTTTTGGTCAAATATTTCGTATGTTTCAGCATGTAATTTATTGCATGCCCTGAAAACCCCAGCTTCACAGAGAAAAAAAATAAAATTATTTCCTTGTATACAATAGAAGCTAAATGAGCATCCTAGCAATGCAAATCCAAGAGATAACTTTTCAACAGTAAGGACAAACAAATGATTTCTTTCATTTCAAGTCAGATATAATCTGTGTTCCCACACTGAGAATAAGGGTAATCAAGAAATATTTTCTAAGTTAATTTCATGCAAAGAAACCAGTACTGTGATAAACATTTAATAAGACAGAACACAGAACTCTTTGAATTTTATGGAGCTGCCTGTAATTTTTTTTGTAAGATTGTAAAATATGTGACCCGGACACAAACCCCCCTCATCTACCCCAGATTTCTGTGGGAATACCAAACTGAACACAGGAGTGTTGAACAAAAAGTACTATTGTGGGTCCATCAAGCATCTACAGAAAGGTTATTGTGTTCGTACTAGTCAAAGCACAGTGTTTCTTAAAAATGTTGAATTTGGTCCAAGCCATCACTTATCTAAAATGAGTTATGGAAAATTATCTCAGATCTTTTGTGATGATACCAGATAAATCATTTGAAGTGTCCTCATTATAAACTGGACAGTTATAATGATGTTGCATAGTGTCAAATCCTTTCATAATCCTTGTTACCCTAGAAGAGAATCATGAACACAATCTAAACCAATTTGCGTTTAATCGTGTAACAGAGACGGAAAAATCTCAGAATAGTGAAGTTCCTCTTACAGAGTTCAAAGACCTAGCCTGGCAAATTTTCAGGGCAGCACAAGAGGGAAATTTGCTTTTTGACTCATTCTTTGTCCTTTGTGATTACCTCATCTTATTACCTCATAACACTATCTTATCTTGCTTGTACATTTGTGAGATGTCAATGGTTTTTAAATTACAGAAATATTTATTTCAGTCATACTCCATTTAAAAGGTCATTTGCAGTGTTTTATGGTTTCCTCTGTTCTCTGCTGTCATTTTCTCTCAGAAACCTAAATCAGTAATTCCTATAAATAACTACTTTTTCATCTAGAAATTATCGATCTTAAGCCTATCAAAACTCATTTAATCAATGTGATTACACTGGAGAAACCATTAGTGCACAACAAATTAGATTGAGTGTGTTTTCAGGGGAAAAGAAGTATAAAAGCAAACAATCCAGTCTTGTGCATGAAAATTTCCCTGTAATTATAAGAAAAATGTCCAACTTTAATAAGTCTGTTAGTTAATAATTTTCCGTGTTGTTAGAATGTCTACTATTTCAGACTTGAATATTTTATATTTTTAATTAATAGAACACTGAGTAAACTTAAATAAAATAATCATTTTAACTATTACCTATTTGCAACAGATTTGTTGGTTAGATACATACTTTTAACTATAAAATTTTGATTAGTGGCCATTGTGTCACTATCAGGCAACTCCTGAAGATTGCTTCTGTCTTACCAGACTTCACACTGTGGATCCATGAAGTGCAGATCAGATGGGATATGTAGAAGGAGGTAGACCCTAAAAAGAGCTTTTCCTTTAAGAGGATTTTTTCTTCTTTTACTTTTTTCATAAAGGACTTTTTTTTTGTTTTTTATTTCTGAAGTTCTTTTTAGGTTTTGAACTAGTCAAACCTATTTTCTTTTTTCTTTTTTTTGGAAAGAAATACAAAGATTTACATGCTTTGAAGGTAAAATAGAGTCTCTGTGGATGAAATTGCAAATGTCTGAAGGATTCTATGCATATTAATAACATTGTTTGACTAAAGAACAATTGTTTACTATTTTAGGTAGATTTTTAGAGAACATAAAAGAAATACCACTCTATGGCCCTTATGGCAAGTTGGGGGGCAGAAGTGTCCTTAATAATTTATTTTTTTTAGAGCATCAGTGAAAAAAGAGCCAGAACAATGTCAAGATATTTTTTGTCAGAAATTAAGAACAGTAAACCTGAACAAAGGGTTTATTACATTTAGATCCAAAGAAAAAGTAGCTTACATATGCACAGACCTATATCAATATTTCTATCTTGTTCTATACTAAATATTTATTTAAGAGGTCTTAGAGAATGATCTAAGAGATCTAAGAACACAAAACAGGCAGAAAAAAAAATGAGAAAAAATGAGAAAAAAAAATCTTATTGGAAATAACTTCTGAAGTTAATGTATTTGTGCAGTAGAATTATTACAGTGATGAGAGGTTAGAATTTGCCATCAATATGTCTTTGTTGAAAGATGCTCAGAACACGTGTAAACTATGAATACTCACCCTACAGTGCATTACATACATTTTAATTCTGAGGGGGTTTATTGTTGGTTTATCTGACTGGATTTGGTTTTGTTTACAATAGAAAACTCAGCAGACAATCCCATTTTAAAAGCTCTGGGTACCATGCACCGTATTATGGCACAGTGGTAGTATGTGTCATGGAATGGCATGGCACTCATTTTATTGTCACAACTAACTCAAACCTTAGAAGGTGTAGTGGGATAGAAAACAAACCTGCAATACCTCAGACACTTAGAACTGCATATCTACTTCTATTTATAGATACAAATCACTACCCATTCAGTGTCCTGCTACATGTAGGTCTTCTACAGCTGAGTTATACTCAAAAACTTCTTTGTTGCTTCAAATAAAAACCATTATCTAAGTCACAGCAGGGTGCATTGCAGATCCACGCTACTGTAGGCCAGTTTCTGGCGACCTGCAGCCAGGCAGTGTTTGACTTTGTCAAATATGTATCCAGGGACGTATGAAGTATCCCTGATTTCCTTCCAAGCTTCTGTCATGCTCCACAATGACGTGGGTGTCCTGTAGGCCTCTCTCATGTCTGTCAAGCACATGTGCATATCTTCAATCTTTTATGGCATGTGATGAGATCAAACAGAAACAGTTGGCTATACTTAGGCAACTAATTTCCACTTTTATTTTATTTATGTAGCCTTAACTTGAGGCTGTTCTCAATGAAATATTATCACAACTATTACTCAACTACTACTACTACTAGTACTACTAAAAGTGCATATAAAATATTTTATGAGCTCGAGCTGTATTTTAAAGTGGCTACTCATGACTTTAAAGTTATTTTCTAAAATTAAAGCTTTCAGTACTTAGACAGATAGTCAGAATTTATGCTTACACCTATATGTGCTAATGCTTCAATTTACTTCAATTATTGCTTATTATTAATCATCCATACCTGAATTTTAACTAGATTCTCTGCTATAGTTACACTTACAGAAATCATTCCACCAAACTCATTCTTCCAATCAACCTTTCACAATGACTTCTTTTTTTCTTATGCATAAATCTTGAGTTTAATTATGTTAACTTGAGTTCCATGCTGAGGAGCAAGGTCAGTGTACTTTGCAGCTGCAGGAAAAACCCACCATCCCTACAACCTGCTCGTATTGTGTCTTGACAGTGATGGCACCTGATCTAATTTGAAAGAAGTAATTTCTTTTAGCAAAAGCTTCAAACCCCTGAATGCAGTATGAGTATTGATTGTAATAGACATGGGCCTTCTCAATAGGACTAATTTTTCAAAAATTACTTCAAAGAAGTGAACCTCTGATCAACAAACATTGAAATGCAGAAATTTAGTTTCATAGACCAGATTCCCTTTGCAGAATAGCAAGATTATGTTCAAGGGTGCCATATAGATCATTACCAATGATCATTACCATAATCAAAAATTTTAATTATTGAATAAAAATGTTAACCACAAGAATGCCACTTATTTTAGTTGTGGCAAAAAACCCCAATTTGTCCCTAATTTCAACTAATCTGAGGACTGCATAATGCAAAATAATTGACATACATTTCACCTAAATGAAGTAATGATGCTGACAATTTATTGTAATTTTTTTTTAAACTGAGACAAGACACTGAATAATATTTCAAAATATTTTAGTTACTATGTGAAGAGTTCATTCTTTCAATTTCAGTTGTACTCCCTCTGAATATAATGCTGAATTTAATGAGCTGAAAACACTAAAAAGAAGAAAAACCCAACACACAAAACCCTCTATAATAAATGAAAACAGCATTTATGGGAAAAAATATTGCTAGTATTGGGATCAAATTAGATGTGTAATTTATAAAAATCATACAAATAAAATTATCTCACTAATTTTTAGTAAAATCAAAGGAGAAACAAACAATTTGTTTTCTCTTTACCAAAGATACTTCATATTTTTTTGCCTCTGCGACTTGCAGATGTTGGAATCCAGCTGCCTCAAATAGTCAGGGGAAGATTATTTTATTGGGTTGTGGTGGTAACATGAGATATTCTATCTGTATCTCCAGATTTCAGGATTCCAACCTAAAACGTTTTGAGGTCCATATGCCACATGCAACTTTTCCACAGAAGAAGCCACCCAGATGTTAGTAAGTAACAGTTCCAGTCATGTGGGGAAAAAACAAACAAACAAACAAAACAAAACAAAACAAAAGTACAAAAACAACAGCACCACCAAAAAAAAAACCCACAAACCATACACAAAAATCCAAACAAACTACGCCTTTTTTCACCTTAGAGTGTTGCAACACTCTCCTTTCCTCCTTTCAATATCTGTGCAGAATAATTTTGAAAACCAGGGAGCTGCGACATGGTTATTGACTGCAAAGTGCATCTGACTATTTACCATGCATGGCATGCAGAATATATTCCTAAAAGGTAAACAAGTCAAAGAAATATTGCTGCTTTTCCTAAGATGCTGATATAATTGTGCTTCTGGCTCTAACAGTGCTATATCAGTGGTGTACCATGTTAAACAAAGAAAAGAAAGAAATGTGCTCTGAGCATGAATATGAACCATCTCCATGACATTACTGGATTTATTCGTTTCCTTAAAGACTTTTTTATTTACTTGCATCATAGCTAAAAGGAAATAAATCTGATTTTCATCTATTAAGGAAAAACACAAGTGGCTTTCATTTCTACTTTTGTTGTTTTCTATTTTGTTAATTAAAACATTTGTATATTTACCATTTTTTAAATTATCAAAAAGAATCACACAGACAATACACCTTCTCTTGGTCTCTTTTAACTTCTTTTATTATTTTAAATATAAGAACAACAACAACAGACTTTTTTTTTAAATTTACTTTTCATTTTATCTCAATTCCATTAGGTACACTTTATGGCCAGAGTCATAAATAAAAGGTAGGCAGCAAAATGATTTGTCTAAGAACTATTCTGCCTCCTTTGTTTGTAATTATTTTTGCAGTTCAGAGAGCTCTAATCTGAGCTGTAGTACATGATATAAATACCACCTTAGCTAGAGATTTACTCTGAGTGAATGAACAGAGCAAAACCTGTCCTCAGTCTTCAGCTTGTCAAGTACTGTAACTAGAAATAATTACTTTGTTCCTGTTCCCTTGGTGAGCCTTCCATGTTTGTTCAACCTCTTTTCTATTTCTGCTTCCATTTTCTTTCAAATTAGCACAATACTATCTAACATTATATCTAGGAAATAACAGAATATTTGTGGTGGCATTAACTCATAAGAGTAATCCCTTTTTATTTTGGTCTTTCTGTCCTCTAGTAGGTGTGATCTTTACACAGATGAGACAGTCTTCACTGCACCCAGAGATGTCTAAGTTAAACTAAAGTTTTAATTTCTCCTAAAAGACCATATTTTGTTTTTTATAGAAAGCTTAAACCAATGAGTGATAATCAATGTCCTGAAAAAACAAAAGAAAATATTTTCTTTTAAAATTAAATTATTATTTTATAATGACCTGCAGGATTTGTAGGTGTAAATAATTATATTAATGTGATAGATTTAATCAGTTCTTCATGGACCACCGTCATATGCTCTGTACACCACATTTTAAAAACCTCTTATTATATATTTTCAGAACAATTACATCCATAGAAGAGAAGTGATTGTGCCTACAATTTTACTTCTCAGAAACAGAACCCTGCACTACAAAGTGAACATTGCCTATTTATCTATAACATATGTGCCATATATAGCCTCACGGATACCTACCCTGTATTTCATAGAACTTTTAATCCTGCTGGAAGCAAAGTACACTGTATTTGAATGGGCCCATAACTTCATCCAATTATAAATGAAATACACCTGCTTAGAATTTGTGCCAAGTAATAAAAATAATTAAAACAAAAAAAATCTCATTTACAGGTGGTAGAGCCTTTTACATGCAAAGGCTCTGGATATTTGAAGTTCTTATATTAAGATAGGAACACATGTCTTTAATTGAAATGCAAAGAACATAATCACCTGTTTTAAACATCAACCAGCCCTTCATGTTAAATATTAAACATTTTGAATCTGGTTCAAAACCTTTCCCAACAGCAATTAACTCCCCCTTGCACACTTAAATATTTCTTATGTTATCTGCAAGCCACACATCTGGAAAAGGGCCAAAGGAAAATCTATTCTTTTAAAGTATATTTTAAAATGAGAAATATTTTTAACTGTGAGATGCACTGAGGTCTGTTTTAACCATCTCATTCCTGTCTACTGAGTGAAGTCAAAGGACTCCTTCACTCTATCTAAAAACTAATAAATACCAGCCAAAGAAAATGAAATGGCACTAATAGTGATCATTTTGCCAAGAGGAAAATTAAACCTAGCAGTAAATAGTACAGTATTTCTACTGAATGCATTGCAGGACAGGAATCTGATCCCAGCTGGAATTAGAAGTGATATCAAAAAAACTTGTGTCTGCATAAATGAAGATGGTGTAAAACATAGAGGGTTACACACTTCATGGCCACTCTCATGCTATGTGACTGAGCACACACATACTGCACTGCATGATACTATAATTTATATTCATGTGATGTCATGGCCTGTTGCCATATTCAGTCATTAATCCAACCAGAAACATGATGTTCCCTATACCTCCCCTAAAGATAAATTAAGGCCATTTGGTGGGTGTTTAAAAATACACAATGACATACCCTTCTACCAAATATGGGAAACAGACAAGGCGTTTTGCATTCTGAGGTCTATGCTTAGTATTTGTTAAAGTTTAGCTGCTTGTATGGTTTGTGGATCAAACAAACTTTGAAGTATGTGTGTTTCATGAACAGAGAAATTATTGAGTAAATTTTTCAGCGTTTTCTAAACATGTAAATGAAAGTCATATCTCCAACTTCCCTTGTTCCAAAGTTAAAAAAAAAACAAAACAAAAACCTCTCACACTGAGTATAGGCTTCTTAAAATAATAATCCAAATAGAAAGAATGTGATTTATATGAATAAATATATGAAACATAAACCTTAACTGATCTAAAATAATTATATCCATTTATAATGGTACATATATGTTTCATCTATTAACTTATCTCAATCACATATTCTTTACATTTGGATTATTATATAAAATACACATTAAATATTAGATATAATAATATATATATAATTTCTTCTGCATTTAATTTGAACCTCCTAATGTCACTGAAATTGTTACATGAGTCCACATGAGTTCCATTCTTTCTTTCTCACGCAGATGTAGACAGCTCCTGCTCATCCTACTGATTGCTTCCCATGCTAATTTATGGAATGTAGCTCTTAGGCAATGTGTTGAAATCCCATGTGCCCATTTGAGGCTTTTTATTCTGCTGGAGACAATAAATGTGCTAGAAGTTTTTCCAGTGGAAAAAACCTTCAGCTCCTACCTGCCGTCTAGTTTTGGATCTTATTTCTTTTTGCATATTTGTTCATAATGTGATTGCATAGGCCAGTCTTACAGCATTGCCATTGTCAGTAACAGGCCATAAGTTTGGTGCTTCACTTGCCAGGCCTGCTCTGCCTGAATTTTCCTTACCTCCAGCTTTGTGTTACAAGAGTTTTATACAGAGTAGCAATTAAAAAAAAATCACATAGAATGAGGTATTTGCAGCTCTAACACAGTGATGTAGTACAGAGAAATTCACATCTCATACAGTAGCAAAGACTCTGAGAAGTGGAGACACAGGGCATGGGTCAGAGGAACTCAGGCATGGGGTGATGATAACAGATGAGGCACAGGCTTGGCACTGGAGATCCACACCTATAAACAACTCACTGTCAGTACAGAAGTGCAGATTTGGAGATGTACAACACTGGTTTTGGGGGCAATGAACAGGAGAAAAACCCTAGTACCTAACATGTATATAAAGGTCACCATGTGTAGTAAACTGGGATGTAGCATGACACTGCATACCTATGAGGAAAGAGAGAAGTGTAGAAGCTCATTAACAAACACATACAAAGTACCACAACTGGATACTGAGGAGAAAGGAAAGGCTCTAAACAGCACAGCCATTCCAGCAGAGGCTGACAGTTTTGGCCATATAGAAGCTGAGAGCTTCCTTTAAAAGTATGTGACCAAGGACCTTTATCAACATAACAAAGGATGAGAAAGACACAAAGTCATAAAACCTGACTCTTGCATTTTTAATTCTGAGTATTATTTAAAAAAAAAATGAAAACATTTTTTTGTCTTTAATAATTGAATCCAGACTAATGATGATTTTGAACTAGACTTTTCAGATTTCCGTTAGAGAAGCAACAACCTTTTGTTGTTGTTCTTTTTAATATATATTTTACTTCCTCTTCACCCATAAACAATATTTTGAGCATAATTCTAACTTGTTTTTAGTTATTCTTTCCCATAAAGTGTTTGTTCCCACAGGGGAAGATTGATTTTAATTTCCTTATTTATGCCCACATTCATGCCACTGAACCTGAGGCATTTAGCTAATATATCTGAATAAGGTTCTATTCTGTCAAGTGCCTCTTACAGAAACACAGAGACACTGGCATGCCCAGAGAGCGAATCTGCTCTTTGTGGCACTGCACAAGGGAAGTTGTTCACTTTATGAAAATTAGAGAGAAAAACCAGGACTGATTCCCACTTTAAGAAGCTAAAAGAAATACCAAGTTGGGCAGAGTGACTCTGCCCCTGAATACATAAACCTTGTTTGTGTGAACATAAGGATTACTGTTTTTTAAAACTCTTTCCTGTTACCAATTCATAAATTGTTGCATAATGTTACAATGCTATAACGCATTCCTAAAAAGTAGCAGCAGAAGTATAAAAAAAAATAGCAGACAGAATTTATAATCATTTTTCACAGCGTTATAAGTGTAGGTGTGCCAAATGAATAAATGCAGAATATCAGAAATTAATTTCACTGGAAGTAAAAAAAAAAAAAAAATTGTCCAATTACACAAAGTACTGCAAATTGTTTGAAGTGGTATTGAAGTGGAAATGAAGTTCTGCAGCAGCATGGTCTGTTGAATTACCATTATTGTACATAGCAGGACACCAGGAAGAGATATGCTAAAATGGAAGAAAACAGAAAGGACATGAAACAATTATCTGGGGGAAAAAGACTTCCTGAAAAGGAGCAATCAACCAATGTTGAGTACTTGTTCCTAGTTTTTGCTATCTTTGCAATTTTTTTTCTCCTTGTCCACCTATTTAGGATAATAAAGAGACTTTTAGTTGTCTGTAGTTCATAATGAACAGACCCTGGACCTGCAAATAAGAGATAATTCAGAAGTTAGTCATTATAAAAAAGCCCAAATTTTAAGTCTCAGAGGATAACTAGGAGCCTAAAATTCTTGAGTGCAACATTTCAGGCTGTGTTCAGCCTCGTCCAGACCCTCCACAGAGACTGTAAGTATCACAGGGTGTTTCTTCAGTCTGTGAGCTGAAAAGCTAGGGAGAGCATGTAATCCTCTTCCTTGCCCTTCCTGTTGCATTTTGTAATCACAGGTATCACCAGCAGAGGGAATATTATGATTTTCATGGGAAAAAAAGTTCTACTGTCTTAATAAATTATATGGAGTGTCTAGAGACTAGCAATCCCTATTTTGCATTCTTAGCCTCCAGAAATCCACCAGGTTAATGCAAGTGAAAAACATGTATTGCTTTGTCTACAAATGATAATAAAGACATACATCAGAGTATAATAAAGACATACATCAGACATACATCATTTGAGTAAGTTAAAATAAAAGATTTTTAAGCAAATGGAGAATTCTAAGTGCTAAATCCTGAATAAGTGAGTAGGTAAAATCTGTTGGTTCATATTTAACATAAGGACCAAAACTTTTTTCTAAATTTGAACATTTTCAATATTGATACACTACTGGTTTTGTGCCCTTTTTGAAAGATAAAAAAAAGTCTTTGATATTCTCTTTCATCAGTATATAAAAAGCTACCATATGTGGAGCACCAGAGAACAAAATGGCTCAAAAATCATTGGCTGAACCTACTTGTAACTGACTATTTCAAATAGTTTTCTGTAAATGTTTTAGAACAATATTTAGTAGAAACTCAGTTTCCAGATGATGTACAATTCCACGGCAATTTTGCTAGCAGATAGCACAGAGATAAAAAGAAAAGACCAAGCCATAAAAAAACCACTATATTTTTGGGTTTCAACAAACACATATAATAAATAAATTAATCATCAGTAATTAAAAACTTGCACCAACCTCTGGCAATCATGAATCGTCAACTCTATATTAACCTTAAGATAAAAATTAAGTGTTCTTGCATTCCAGCTACAAAATTCTACATATTGAACTTTTTGAACTGGTTAAAAACCTGAAAAAAAAATCACAGGGACTATACAAAACTTTGTAATAGGTAGCAATGGGATCTAGGTGCCAGTATCCATTTACCTTGATGATTTCTAAGCTGGATAATAATATTGTCACATTGAATAATTTTTTTTTTATCAGAACTATCTGAATAATATTCCTTGTGACATTCACTTCTTTACTCTTTTGTGACACCTTTCTGTTTAATTTTCTTTCAAATGAAAAGAGCAGTCTACCATCAGAACTTAAGTCAACAGTTGGAAAAAAAGAGCATCTGATGAATAAAACTGGTCATTGTTAAATAGCTGCTTCCTTTCAGAAGATGGAGGAAAGAAGAATTAAAACATTAAATGATGCAAAGACTGTCATGAGAATAACTGTTGAATAACATGCATTCTTGAAACTGCATGCACAATGAAACAATTGAATGCCAGTCACAGTGGCACTTTAACAAATCTTATTTGTATTGTTTGGCATGGATTTTTTCCTGTTTATTTCTCTTTTTTCAATTCCTGTTTTAAAAATAATTCATATCCTTGAATATAAGCACACTGAACAAAAAACAGCTCACACTCTGAAATGTGGTATTTCTACCTACCTAGACCATCAATTAGTTTGGCTACAGATCTTAATTGTTATAAAATTAGCAATGTCAAACTTATTTTTTCTATTCCCTCAGACATTTCAAGTAAAATGCTTTGCTATTGTTTTAAGTAGACTATTGACTATTTTCATTTGTTCTAGTACATATTTTTAAGGATGCAAAGAGATAATGTTTGTATATTTGTGAAAGCATGAAAATATCTGAAGTAAACAAAGAAAGAGTTAATGTGTTGGAATACTTCCAGAGAAAGGTGAATGTGGATTAATGTTATAAAAACAGGGTCTTCATAGAATAAAGCGTTTTGTTCATGTATCATATTTTAATGTTAGTAAAATTAGCTTTTAATAACAAGTTATACAAGATGACAGGAAGCTGTGTAAACATAGGAAAGATTATGTGTATTCATACTCATAAAATATAGACTCAGTTAATAAAGACTAATCCATTCTGCTAAAGTGCCAAAATATAAGAATATTTTTAGACTGTCATCACCCTTCTTGACTAAAGTTTATACTTCCTCAGTCAATGTTTGGAAAAGAAAACTCAATGTACTCCTAGGTTAAACTTGAAGGCACAAAAATGCTGAACCTTAGAACTATTTAGTCCTTTTCCATTATTTTAAGCTAGAGACTTTCAAAGATAGCCATAAGAACTACAAGTTCACTATTTCTTTCTAGATAATATCTGTACATACATTTTATCTTTCAATTATTTTGAAGCTCTTTTCAAAACCACAGTCCATCTCATCAACAGATCAGATTTTCCTCCTATCTCCTGGTCAATCACCAAAACCTATAATTAGTTGTAATTATGCATTCTGATCTGTTTTAATTTAAAGGCACCTAGAGTATTAACTTTTTAAAAATTCCATTCTCCTCCCCCAATACAAGCCATTATGGTGCTAATTTCTTTGGCTTTTTTATCCTAAAGTGCAGGCCACTAATTTCAATATTTTGTTTTACTTCACAATATGACCATTAGTTCTGTATTTCTAAACAAAGTGAGACTGTTCTTCTACACTAAACAGGAGAAAAGCATCCATATAAGGAAATATCATAAACATGCCATATTTGATTTGGTGCAGTGGGGATGGTATGTCTGTTTAATTTTCAGTTTTGATTTTTAACTATTTGATTTGATAGTCCAGAGTAGCAAATTAACTAGATTACATTTCCATCCAAATGGCTCTTATGGCCATTTATAATGGCTCTTGTCTCAATTAAAAAAAAAAAGAAAAAAGAAAAAAAGAGATAGCTTTCATTGTTAATAATGGATATCAAAAAATTATTTTCCATTGTGATTTTATCCACAAATTTTCACATGGTGATGAAGTCTAAATACTGCAAACACTTTGTTCAACTATATTAACAAGTCCTAGATTAACTAACAGCTGTTCTTTTCTAGATTTATTTTAGACTGTTTTTTTCTGTCTTGTGCAGCTGATCATCAGTCATCTTGTAAAAGTGACTGTGACCAATCCCTGACTTACTCAGAGCTTTGAGGTAAATTTATTTGTACCTTTTCCATGCAGTAAAATACCAAGTTCAACAAAATTACTTTGAATCTTGAAATTTAGATTTCATTACTTGACAGAAAATGCTATTCAAGAAACACTGGATCACAAAAAGAGCAGATAATTTTCATTACAGTAGCCATCCCATCTCCACAATATCACTACTATGGTTATAGTGGAACTTTTATTTGTTTCTTTTATGAGGAAGACAGTAGACATTTTATGTCACCAGTGTTATTTCTACAATATTTCTGAGATAGATGAAAGAGGCTGTTTCCCTTTATAATGAACATCTAAAGAGTCTAGCTATCCCAAGAATATTTTAAACTTTTCATTTATTATCAACTTATTTATTCACAAATGTAATATTTATTGTCATTCAACCCTATGAACAGCTTTCTGTAAGAAACACTTTCTTAAGAAAATCTGTGATGATTTAACTGGACCTCATGTACAAGTTTGTTTAGAAGGTTTTTTTTTCATATGGTTTTGTATTGGGAACTAGTTGAGGCTTTGTGGAGAAATACCTGGGCATGCTGATGGGCAGTGAGTTGGATATGGATCAGCAGTGTATCCTTGTCACAAAGGTCAGCAGCATCCCAGCTGCATTACGAAAACTCTTGACAGCAGGTTGAGGGAAGTGTTAGCTCCCCCATCCCCAACCCTTGTGAGGCTACATCTGGAGGGCTGCCTACAGGTTTGGTGGACATATTGACAGAAATCTATGTGACATCTAAACAAAGGGCTGTGAGTTAAGGGACTGGAGCATGCTTCATCTAAGGAATACTGAGAGAGACGAGTTTGTTTAGCCTGGAGAAAAGAAGGCTATGGGGGACCTATCAAAAGCCCCCAATACCTACACAATGTCTTTTGAGGTGTGTGATAGGAGAGCAAGAGAGACGGTAGTAGAAACAAGGCAGGTCCAAATTGGATATCAGGAAAACCAATTACGACATGAGGTCAACCACACAGGGGATGAGGATGCCCACAGAATCTGTGCAGGCTTCATACTCAGAGCTTTTCAAGACCTGTCTGGACAAACTCTTGAATATTCTGGTCAGAGCTGTGTCTGCTTTGAACAGCAGCCTGGGATAAAGAACTTCTCATGTGCCTTGAATCAACTTATGGCCCTGTGGTCCTATCCTACCTTATCTCTGTGCTTCCTCCAAAGACCACGAGTCCTTCAGATGCTGTGCATTATCGACCATCTTTAGTCAGGTGTCTTGAATACTGTAGGGCACCTCAAATTGCTTTATAGCAATTTGTATATAACAAATTGAAGCAAGACCAAGCCCTTCCTATTTCAAGTAGATATCTCCCTACTTTAAATAAATATCTAAGGTTCCATCACAGTCAATTCATACCTAATATGGGATTCAGCAATCCAGAATTAGGTATTCAATAAAATGTGATGAGGTGGACAGCTGTAGGTTATCCAAGACTCATGGGACATTTTTTTCCACTATAACAAATAACATGAAAGATTACCAGAGCCTCACAGGAGCCATTGATGACCCCTGAGGATATATCAGTGTGATATCTCACACCACCAAATTTTAACTTTAGTCATGAAGTCATCATGGTTTAACTTACCTCAAATCAGACGTCTATGGCCTGCTCCAATTTTGTAAAGATGCCATCAAGTATAAAAATCAAATGCTCAGATGTATCTGACATAACACTTTGGCCTTGCAGATATGACAGGATGTATGGTAGAGCCATGGGCTTTTTGAGGTGGCAGCTGGACAGCAGGACAAATACCCTATAGTATTCTAGAATGACAGAAATGTGTAGCCAACTGATTAATCTGAATAAGCTCTCTGTAGTCTGCCAATATACTGAGCAGGGTCTCAGCTCAGCTGCTGTGTATTTATTGTTTTAATGTCATTTCAAACACCCTCAGTTGTCATGAGTACCTGCTAACATCACAATTATCACCAAGGGATTCTAAACATTACTAGATGCCTTTGCAAATGCCAACTGGAGACAATTGAAATATCAATTGAAATTGACAATATTCTGAGGATATCCTGAAATTGAAATTAACAATATCCTGAGGATATCTGATATATTTGATATTTGATATTTATATACAAGTATGTATATATATTCAACCACAACCCCCATATTTAGTCAGCTGTATTTGCATATCTAAGTTTAGAAATCGACCATCTGGAACTGCATTTTACCCAAGGAAATATTAACTTGTATAATAACTAAGAGTCCTTTCCAAACTGCTGACTCCTCAGGCAAGGAAAAAATTCTGAGTCAAGTGCTGATATGCTAATTTGGATAACATCACTTCCTTTGATTGCAGATTTTCATTGATGGTACAACAACATGAAATAGATAAGAGATAAGATTTGAACTGGAATTTCATTTTAGTTGAGGGGTAGCTAACTCTCCAGTTTCAATTTTCTAACTGAAAGTTTTCTCATTTAGACGGTACTATTGGCTACATATCTGGGCAATTGCTGAAGACATAATATTGAAATTACATAAACACTAGATTTAATAAGAAAACTAATCTAGTAAAGAAGGAAAAAAACCTTTGAATATTCTTCTTTGTTGACTGTACCCAAGCTGCAATTCAAGCCACATACATACCACCATTATAAATATATAATAAATATAAATAAAACACAGGGTTTTTTTCATTCCTTTAAAATATTTATTAATAAAAGATTTATTTAGATTTTCTTAATCAAAGCTATTTTTAACTTTATGAAGTTGAATTAAAATTTGCTGGCAGTTGCATTCAGACAGAAATCTGCAGACCATCTGTGATTCGAAACCACAGCACATAGCCAGACCATCCCTGCTCTCAGAAAAATACTAGCCCTTGACTCTTTAATGTTTGCCTAGAAGGCACATTTCCTGCTGGGACAATGAAATTGGCAGCTCTGGCACATTCTTCTTACACAAATTATGTTGCACCCTTGTTTTAATTACCATCAGAAGAAAATCACAGGAACACTATGAGGCTTATTTCATGTCTTCTTTTCTTTTTCCTAATTTATTTCTCCTTATATTTTTTTTTATTTTACTTTTGGTCTGGAAAAGTTTGAGTTTGCTTGCTTTCTTTCTAACAATGCTAGAAACTTCTGAAATATCTGCTTGTTCATGAAATACCACAGCAAAAATGATTGTAAATAACTACAGAAGCATCTACCATGAATCATGGTAGAGTTTTGCAAGGAAATTAACAAAGACCATTAGTAAGAATAATCAAAGCATGATAAACATTCAACTATAGCAGCCACAATGACTAGGAAAATATTTTTTAAAAAACACCATACACAATTTCCATCTAGAGTGATGCAATAAATATAGTTTTGCTTCAAAGGAAAAAGAGAGAAGAAACACAAGAATCAGAATATGGAAATCAAAATATGGCAAATATAGTCTTAACACTCTTAATGCTACTGAAGTTCCAGGGAAAATGAGAATTACATATGATCTATTCAGATGATGTGAAATATAAATATGACAACATTTTATACGTGTACAGAATTTTTATTCTTTTTTTTCCATCCTGTTATTAGCTTTATTAAAAGTCTGAGCAAATACAAACAGTGTTTTTTCTAGGAAGAGATTTTTTTATAAGGAACATTAAATTTGCTACTTTACAAAATCAGCACCTTATAGCTTAATCTGAAAAGCATATTCACCTAATCTTTGTAGTCCTCAGAGACAAGGAATGTAAAAGCATTTAAATTGTGCTTATAATTTAGGTCATCTTATAGCTTCTAAATGAGTAACAAATAGTTGGTATTAATTATGCATTAGCTTTAAATAGGTCTTGCCTTTTAATATAAAGCCAATTTCCTGATGGCTGTGGATATTTTTCATCTTCCTCTTTTGGCTTGTAAAACCATTTGTTTACTCTATGCACATGTGCTAAAAGAATGAATTCCTGATGAAATCTGGTGCAAACGAATGTTCTGTTCTTTCACTTCAAAGCTGAGTGACTTTTGGACTGATGACAGAATTGGTTTGAGACACATATATTTAAAGGAGACATTGTAATAGGTACATGTAGACCTAAGATATAGTAGGTCCCACGCCTCCAATAGGGATTATTTTCCCATTAAATCATTATATTTTACTTTATGATGTCCAAATAGATATTTTACACTGATTAAAAAAACTAGCAATTTAAAACAATAGTTTATATTTTCACATAGACTGGAGACTCAAGGGCTGAATGAAGGAGTTTACTGCAGGGAAGATAGGACTAAGCAGTTGTATGAGCTATCATGTTTTCTTCTTGGAGTTCTTAAAAGTAGATCACTGAGTGTTACTTGTCCTTCTACTTTTTGTCTAAAAAGCCACTCAGGGTGTATGACATGATAATTACCTTTAGATTGCTGATATGCACAAAAGTGGCAAGAGATCTTTGGTGCTGTGAAAAGCACAGCATTTGTAAGACTGAAAGAGCTTTTATAATCAGTGCTGTAATACCTCAGAAACAACTGTGTGTGCAGCTGGCACGTTTTCAATAAGTGGCAGCCCCATCCTATGGTCCATTGCCTCTAATGCTCACCAGATACTCAGAGGATGTATCTATTTACTCCTCCATGTTTGATAGAATACTTACATTACAATGACTGATAACTCATTTGAGACAGCTTGGCTTGGAGAAACAGAAAAAACACTTTTAAGTTCTGGATTTTGACAATTTTTATTGAACATTTCTATAATGGCCCAATGGGAAGTCCAGCTGCCAAGTAATTCTGTCTTTCCTTCTGACCTGGTATAGTGGGTTTTTTGCACAAATATTCCTATTGTGATTTATATAGCTTCCAAGAGACACCACAGCATAAAACTCCATTTTCTTTTTTTTTTTTCTTTAAGCTGTTTATGTTGAGGTTTTCATAGACATGCGGCTTGCATTAATAGAAGATTTAAACTCTTGATAATGTAATAAAAACACTTGCTGATATATTCCAAGACAAATAAACTAACACAAAGATTAATTTGAAAAGATTTTAGTACTTTGAGAATTTCCAAAAATGCGCAGCAACTGATAAAAGAGGGACTGAAAGGAGCATTAAAATAACTGATTTTGAGATAAATTAATTTAAATTATTGAATTTATTTATTGACAGAATAATACACTAAGGGACTGCTTAAATATATTATATTTGAACCAATGAAGAAGCCATATGCCCTTTGCATGGAAAAAAAATCAAAATACTAAATGAGATTTGAGATTAAAAAAAAAAAAAGAAAGGAAATAGTGACATAGGGTAGAAAAACAGGCTGAAAATGTAGGCTGAAGAATATCTACTGAAATTTGCCCATCTTATGAAGCATGTATCTCCAGATTGGCAATAGATGTAAACAGGAGGATCTCTTGGCAGAGAAGCTGATTGTTGAAGTGTATTTCAGTCTGTCCTATCTGGATAGGGCTAATGTCCTGTAAATAGTGGTCTTATGACTTCTGAACAGGCAAAATGCCATACTGACAGACAGATATGAAGATTAGCATGAAAAATATCATTATATACTTCCCATTTGAGTTTTACAGTCTCTAGTCTGGCAAACTACAGAAAACTACAGAAAGAGTGTTGCAACAAGTTGCAGGCAGTTTTTGAAAAACTATGTGCTATTATTCAATTTAAAGAATAAAGCTTTAGAAAGAACAATTCCATAGAGAGTTATCTATTTCTGGAACTTGTAAATTAAGCTTACTGATTTAGAATTATCATAAGAAATAAACATGATATTATAAGGATTTTAAATCTCAAGACACTTCAAAGGCAATTAAGTCAAGTTATTATATGAATCTTAAAACCTGAAATTTTTCCTTCACACTTGCCTTATTTAGCTGATTGCCAAAATTCTAATGCTCAGTCACAATTAGTTGCACTTTGAAAAAAAGTAGATTATGACTTTCCACTAACACACATGAAGATTTAATGAAAAGAAACAAGTGGCTCAAAAAAAAACCCCAGATATTAATGTTCTAATATTTTCCCAGCACCCATTTTTAGTTTAATCTTTTTCTTTTCATAAGTAAATAAATAAAATGAGGCTATAGTATGGTTCAGATCATGTAGGTCACATTATCATGAAATTAATGCATAGTGACATTGTGCCACCTGAAATATTCAACCAACAAAGACCCTTGTCTCTCAGCCTCAGTGTCATTTTTAACTATGATTTATTCTTTCTTTTTTCCTTGAAGATAGAACTCAAAAGATCTGAAAAGCTCTTATATTAACAATTGAAACAGTAAAAATCTGTGTGAAGTTATCAAGATAATCTAAGATCAATAAATTGCGCTTTGAAGTTCAACAATATTATGGAAGTAAGAAGGATTTCATGATCCAGTCTCATGATCTTACATGAGTCTTGCCTATTTTCCCTTGTCAGGTAATTTGGAACAGAGTTGTTCATGACTTAATCTGATGAGTTTTGGTATTTCTGATTGTATAGAGACAGTTTATTCTATATTCCATCATAATAACATAAAAACTCACAAATTTAGTGAAGGCAACTATTTCTAGGTGTCAATTTTGTTCAGCAAATAACTCACTCTCTACTATGACCTGCTGTAAGGGAAGTATTTCCCTTCTCAAAGACCTTGCTAATAGCTAAGTGAGGTATAAAAAACCCCCAAAGTTCTAGGGGACTAGATACATACAGTCTCTTCAAACTCTGCCCTAGATTACTCTGGTAACTAAAACAACAAACCTATTCCTAGAGTAAAATGCTGCTCCCTAGAGCTTGAATTTCAGAGACAGCATGCACATGCTTCATTACTCCTCACACAGGGGAAAATAGACTGAAATAGTGCAATAAGATACTCTTTTATCACCCTTCATTTTGGCTAATCAAAATGTGGCACCCATTTGCTGTGTAACAAGATAGTCAAGAAGGGAAATTGTGCAACAGAGCTGGATAATGTGTGTCAGCACCCTTATTAAGGATGATACAAATTCAGTAAAGCAAGCAAATTGAAAGCATAAGTTAATAGTAGGCCTCCTGAGGTTGAGAAGGACTTTCTTCACTTGATTAGGTAAGCAATCCTAATGAGGATGCAGAGTAAGAAGATGCAAGAGCTACCCTTGCAAAAATATTTGTTGTCCATAATTAGGAGTTTCCAGTGCTGTGCTCAAAAGCGACTTGGTTTCATAGCAATATAAGACAATATATTTATAGAGTGTATGTAAAGATGTTCTAATTGACTATGCAAAACCAAAACAAGGCTTACATCATTTTGTTTCATTGAAAGTTTTTCTATGTACTCCGCAGGAAGCAGAGTGTTGGCTTGATTTTTTTTTTCAATTGTTTTGGTTTGCTTTTAACTTTTTGTTTGTTCACAAGGAAAAATTGTATTGGTACATTGCATTGAGCACATAACACAAACTGCACCATATTTATGTCCTATATATATCCCTGTTTTTCTAATTATATACTTTTTTTTTCCTCAGAAAGAAAATATTCCAGCTAACTTTACAAGCACTGTTGTTTAATATCCAGATCATTGCTTAGAATGTGTATATAAATTTGTTTCTGCACACTTGGCAACTTATAACATATTACCATTCCTAATGCCAGCATTTGACACTGCATTGATACTTGGATTATTTAGAGTGATTATATCCCTATGAACTAGTCTAAACATATCTAATACCCTTTAAAGAAATAGCACATTCATTCTGCCTCCTACTGACACTTGTGCTTGGAAGCTGAGTAGGTGTAAAAGGTTGCTTTATTATGTTTCGAGGAAGTAGGTGAAATGTCTATATTTCCTGGTGCATTGTGTAATAAAAAAAAAGTCTTTACATATATATAATATCATGCTAAGTTTTGGAGCTGCAACATTAACTACAAGGTGTCCTGCTGCCCCTATTTTTCTCTTCCCCATCATTCAGCTTTGTCACTTACTTTTCTCTCACAATTTTTTATTTCAAATAAAAAATTTCCCCCCCCTCCCCATCAATTTTGATTTTTGATTGTTTAACCTGATTTCAGTTAGGAGTTTACTAATTCATTTGTCTGAAAGAGATAAGGCAGTCACAATTCCCTGTCCATAGGTACAACCAGCAGAGAGGCTGAGCACATATTACCAGGAGGCAGGCAAACCCATGCACATACTACATGTACATATGCATTCACAGACAGACACACAGCTCAGCATAGACACTCAGCACTCACAAGGACACAGACAACACCTCTGGCCTTTTCCTGTTCCCCTCTCTGATTAGGATGGGAGTTCATTAGTAGAAAGTAAATATAACCCATGCTCCACTGACTGGCAGTCAAATCCCTATACAAACCCCTGCATATGGAATAGATTTATTTGCCCTAAGAAAGAGTTAGGGATGGATTTTAATGAGAGAATAGAAAAGTCTGCAGTGATCAGATGCAAAGAATGACCATGAGTACAGATTAGAAACCTGCTTGTAACTGACCAATACTTTTTATGCCTTTTTTCCCTCTACATCCCCATATTTGCCCTAACTCAAGCCTCCTTGGTCTATGGCCTCTTCTCTGTCTTTGACTCCTCCACTAAATAGCCAATAACATGTCTTGCACAACCTTCTTAATTGTTTGTGGTGCCTTATAGTGACTCTTGTACATTCCCATAATCTACTGAGGGCACTAGATCATAAATTCTGTTTCATTCACAAATTCTTTCCACTTCATTCTGTAATACAGATGATAGGCTGTTCCCTTCGTTTGCAAGGCCTCCTGGTGTATGTCACCCTGTTTCTTATTGCAGATTACCATTGCTCTAATTGCTCTTTCTGGGCAGACCTCAGAAGCAGACAATCCTGTGAGGTACCTGTTCACTGAAATGCTTGGTATCTTCCTCCATCAGTCAAACTTTTCATCTTTGCAAGGTTCTTTTCACTCATGTTATTAGACTTTAAACAAATAACTTAACAATTTTCTTGCTTCTCTTTTTCCATCTGAAGTCCTGTCAACACTATTGCTATATCTGTTACTTTCTAGTGCTTTCTAGCACTTAATTTTATAATTTTACTGTTCACTTCTCTCACATTTTATCTATTTTATAACTTAATGAGTACATGGAAATGAAATATCTCATCTACATTTGGATTTAATCAGGAATTTTATTTTAGCAGAATGGGAGAATCCATGCTGAGCAATGGCACAGAAGCAGTAGTCATTGTCTTTTGTTTGAAGAGTAAACATATTAGATAGATTCATACATCCACCATGCCATTCTAATTACAAAAGTCTATTAAATGATCATTTCTGTCCACTAAGCATTAGTTCCCACTAATATCACTTGTCAGACACCTGAATCTTCTCCAAATTCTGCCTCTGGTCTGGCACTACTTAACACATATATTGCCCATTTGTTACTAAATCTGCCTCTGTGATCTGTTTGCGAATGAGACAGGAGGATCATATGGGATGCACCATAAGGATTACTTGTATGCAGCCAAGCAACATCAGAGAAAGACTGATCAGACTATCAAGATATCCAGCTATCAAGCCTATCAAGGCTATCCAGGATGAAGTCACTGAAATTAAGAAAATGTCATGGAAACTAAAGAACAGATGATCCATAAAAAAAATGCATGTGATAAAAAAATCACCCACTGACATTGCTTCCAATGAAATATAGTTCTAGCATAATAAAACACTGTCTTATTACATTCTCTTCACTATTTATGTTCATTCCATAATTAAAATATGTAAATAATATTATAATCTAGTCTGTGTTTTGGCAGTCAGGTTTCCATCTTGTTCTCATCCACATGCAGCCTATGCTCACATGGAACATGCTAGATTCCAGAAGAATATTCCTTTCCCAGAAAATAGCAATATTAAATAACCAGCATAATCTGAATAACTCAATTTGAATTTTATCAGACTGATCATACTGATTTGTCATAATATTTCACCAAAATCATGGAATAAGACATATTTGAAAATCCCTGGCTTACTAATAAGTTAAGTCTCTAATTCATTTTGGACATATGCTGCTTTTCCAGTATTAACAGAAACAGTCTTCTATAGCGAGTTATGAACTAGGTAATTTTTTTTTCCATTTGAAATGAGAGAAAATACTTACTTTTCTCACTTTAAAATAAAGTTAAAATATATTCTAGACCACCACATTAAGCGCTGATTACCTATTCTCCTGTAAGTCATGAACACAGAGCAGATAAATCATTTTGCTAACAGCATTTCCTGTTGTGGTTGAGAAGAAGTGAAAAGAAGGTACAAATTCATTTGCAAATAAAAAAAATGTAGCTGATCTTTACTGCTATATCTATTGATATAATAGATAGTATATATTATATATTATATTATCTAATATTATATATTATATATTATATATTATATATTATATATTATATATTATATATTATATATTATATATTATATATTATATTATATATTATATATTATATATTATATATTAATAATAATTTCATAAAATATATCTTCTTAGGAAGGCATGATATATAGATCAATGATGTTTCTTTGACTTAATGAGAAAAAACATTTATGAAGTCTGAAAATTGTGCAACAAATTCTATAAAGTATTATGTAACAGAAAAAGACACAAGAGGGTGAAAGAATTACAGATATTTTAATTTTCACTAGGATAAAAAAAAAGCATATGAACCTAGAACATGCAAAGTTAAAATTGCATTTAAATTTTATTCAAGTTCATTAAACACTACTGTGCATAATTAAGGCAAGTGAAATACAGGAAAGTCAGTCTTTCAAAGCTGAAGAACAGCATAGTTTATGCAATAAAAACATATTTAATTTAAGACTGGACTGTAAAGTTTAGAGCAAAAAATTTGACCAAGAATTCTGTAATAAGGGAGGATGGGATATTGAAGAGGAAATTAGGTTTCATTATGTTTTCCATAAGTAATGTTTTCTTAAATCTGTACAATGTGCCTTGAAATAGAACATACATGTTTATTTCCATCATTCAAAATAATACTGGCAGGGCTTCAGGCACATGAGGTTTTTTCCCCTAAAACCAGCGTTTCTTAGTATAAATAGATTCCACTTTATTTATTTTTTTTAACAGTTGTTCTTATATTCCCATATGTACTATTTGCAAGAATTTATACTTGGGCTTAAGAGAAATGACAGTCTGTTATGATCCATGTGAACATATAGCTCAGCATGACAATCAGAATCCCCAAGGGGGAAAAAAAAATCAAACAGAAACAAATTATTTTAATATTCAACATAGAAATAGCTTCACAAATAGAATGGCACTTATACTTGATTATGTTATCCTCTAGAATAAAATAGAATGAAATTTTTTGTTAGATTTCCTGATGGAAACCTTTCTGTAGATATAATTGTAATTTAAATAGTAGGACTCACAATATCTCTCCTAAAAAGCTAGCCACATCTACTGCAGAAGCTTAATTTAAAATAATGCATTGCCTTATCTAGCACTGCTAAATTTTATACCTTATCTATGTATTTCAGAAAATTTTTAGGGTCAATATATATGAATAGATACAGGTGAATATGACTATTATACTTATTATATTGACATCTTGCATATTATTTTTGGTCTTTAAAGTCCATTCCAACCCAAACCCTTCTATTATATGAATCTATGATATACAACCATATGCCATGAATATAAAAAATATATTTTTCCTTATTGTGGCTCATGTTTTTTAATTGAAGCTATTAATTTTCTTATTATTTAGAAAAACTATGGTCATAAGAGCTCTTTTAAACCCTTTGAAAGTGTTTTGTATGTTTCAAAATTAAATCTAATTTATTTGAATTCTTATTCTAACATTCATGAAAAGCCAAGCCAATAACCACAAAAGTCTTGAATTAGTTAATCTTGGTGCTAGAAGAAAATCTAAGTCAAAAATGTCCTGTCTCAAGTTTTCAGGCCAGCTCCATTCTTTAAAATTAAATCTTCCATGAACAAGCACTGTCATCTGTCGCAGCATAAGCACATCTCCTTTGACATTCCAAGCTTATTTAGAAGGACTGTCTTTCAAATGTCTCCCACCCGTACACCACACTTCTTTTCTTGCAGGCATTTCAAAAAACACTTGAAAACATGGAGAAGGAAATGAAATGAAGTTGCAACATATGAAGTGCAAGTATTGCACGCATGCATAACCATCTGTAGGCCAAACTTTGAAGTCCCTATTTGGCAAAACTTGAGCTTCTTGTCCTTATTTTTTCAAACACCCTAGAGAAAAACCTCTTCTTTAAAGTCATTCCTGGCAACAAACAGATTTTGTCCAAAACAACCACACAACAAGTGATTTAACACATGTCAGGAAGAATTTAAAAAGGGGAAAGCATGGTTTTAAGATATATTTTGCAGTGGGGGAGCACTTGTGAAATTATTGATTCACTCTTTTTTTTGAATATATTTTTATCTTGGTAATGCCACTTTATCATGAAGGTAGATATATTTTTTTCAATACAGTACCCCTTATACACTTTTCACAGCACAAGGACAACAGTATCAATGTGAACTAAATTATTTATTTAAAGATATAAATACTCTTTGAAAATGAATACTTTTTCTCTCTAGCCATATTTTGGAGATTGCAAGTTCTGTTTTATTTTGCATTGTTTTCTTTTGTTTGCAAGATAATTAACAGACTAATAATATTAGTAGATAAAGAAAAATATGATACATTAAATAAAACATTTCATAACTGGCAGTAGAAAATGAAATAAACTACCATATGAACATATGTAAATGTAGCTTCTTTCCATCTTGTTTTTTTCACTGTAGGAATGCTGTTTACTTTTTTTCCCCTTTTTGAGTTTCCTAAAATGAGTATTGCACCAGGAAAAATATAGCATGTCTTCATTCTGAGTGACTGCCAGTGAGAGACTGACCAAAGTCTGTTCAGAGCAGGGAACATCTTCCATTGGATTCAGCTGTCAGACTAAAAAAGAGAAATACTTGGAGTGTGTATGTCTGTATATATAGAGAGCAATTTGCTGAAAACTAGTCAAACAAAACAGTGAGTTATATCTACTCATGCATTTAGAACTCTTTCTCTATATAATACACACTTTTTACTATTGCCACTTTACCAAAATGGTGAAATGATGTGAAGAGGATGTAGATTAGAAATTTTCAGTAAGACAGTGCAGCATAAATTACTGTAAATATAAGTGATTTTGTTGTAAATTTCTATAACGTTTAGTAACCAGAAACTCAGGATGAAGGCAAAAAAGGTAAATTTTGAGAGCACTTCATTTAATTTTTCTTTTTCAGTCTTGATCTTTTGATTATTGCTTTTTTTCCTATTATATGAAAGTGACAGTTAATATCTCAAATTTGACCTGTATTTCTTGGAGAGAAATGCATGTTTTTCACAGCAATGAAATTATGATCTTCACCTCATAATAAACTTTTCAGAACTTCATAAAAACTGTATTAAATTAGTTCATTCTCTGAAGAAACCATTGCTTTATGAGAAAATGAAACACTCCCTAAGTTTTTGGGTGCTTTAGGCCAGAGTTTATAAGCTTACTACAAATATTTTTGCTCTGAACACCCAGAATTGTACATGACTGGTCTCTTTGATCTTCAGTAAATGCTTTGAATCAGGCATTTACACCTCCCATGAACTTCTGGGAAATAGAACATTTTAAATTTTACGAATGAAAGCCTATTCATTTATTATGATCCCTTTTCTCCCCATGATGGGTTTTCTTCAGAACAAAGAATGAGCTTTAAGGCTCTGTCTTGATGCAAACCAACAATCACAGCTGTTTGGAATTAACACAGTGGGGGAAAAAATTTTTGTGAACACTCTTTGTCTTACCGAACACTGAAGTCTATATTAAAATTAGATAAATAAAATAGATGTAGGACAATTGTGATACATCAAGGTGAGAACTAAAAAAAAGACATTAGGTGAAATGCAAATATATTTAAAGTATATATATATATATTGATGCGCTCCGGTTCACACTGTAGCTCTCCCTCAAACGATCTGAGAAAAAAAAGAATTTGTTTGATTTGGATAAATTTGTGACATCAATAACAGAAATTGGTATAATGTAGCACTGTCTATGCACTGTAAAGGGAACTTTAGCTGTCTAACTTGTGAATAGTTCTCAGAAGCTTTAATTAGAAAGTATTTCCAAATTACATTGTCTTTTGGGACCTCGCTTTGTTATTTCAGGCATCTAAAGCAGGTTTTGGACCAAAATGGAATTGTGTTTCTTCTGCTGTGGTGTATACTTGCATTAGAAAAGAAAACAAGAGAAATATTGTCTTGCCATTAGGAACAAGATGGGAAATTATCTGGCAGAAAAGAGAAGGAAACTGGAGGAAACTCAAAATTTGATCTGTTTATTTAGATTTAAAATTGAGGAAAGAAAAGCAACATTTGCTAGAGTTAAGTTGCATCTAGGGTGCATCTACGTACCTACATGTCCTATAAATACACTCTGAGACTTCATTCTAAGCTGAAATTCCCTGATTTCTATTGTGACAAGGTGATGTCTACACTAGCATACAATGAGGGCCAATAGGAGTGGATCTGTAGAATGGAAGATCTGGTGCTGAAGGACTTGATGTCCATACTAGATATATTTCACTGACCTTTTTTGATTCAAACTATTTAATCTCTGGTTTCATGAACTATGTTTTGGCAGAGTCATTAATCACATTTTTCAGCTTCAGCTAAAAGGAATTCTGTTTGAGCACTTGGGTTCCATTTCATGATGCAAACTGACAAAAAATAACAGGAATCATTGGGAGATTCATTCAGAATATCACTTTTGATGAGTAGTATAGCTTGTCTTTATAAGGATTCTGATGACAAATAATGTAAATATAATAGCCAGGGTGCTCTATCTGCTCCCTCATGTAGTCTTCATGATGCCTGATTTTGACCTTTTCCTTTCTGTGGAAATATTTTTCAAAAGGTGATCATGAAACTTCCATTACATTTCCACTTGAAAAAATATCCAGGCACACTGACAAATTATATTAGCATATATAATATATAATATTATATATAGCATACATATAATATTGCATATTATCATATATAATATATAAAATATATAGCATATATATTGCACTGTCACTAGCCCAGTGCTTCTCTCCTTCTAACACATACTTAAAGAACACGAAGTTTTTCCTCCAATGTTTAGTGGAAAACTTGTATATTAATACTTGACTGTCGTGGGGACACATAAAAAGCACCAACTTTTTTATCTCTATCCTAAGTCAAATTTTTGTAAGGTTATAAGGTTAAAGAATTTGAAGGAGAAATGCATATAAAGGCAGAAACCGAACGAGTTCATAATTTTCTAGATCCTATTCCCTTTTCTACCCTTATTTTGCTCCTCCTTACATGAAGTTATTTAAATCAATGTGACAACATAATACGTAATTTCCTGTCTTTCAGAAGACTTGTACTACAGTCACTTTAATTCATGGATCTCAGAGTTATGAATAAGGAAATTTTCAGCTTCAGCATTCTGACTAAACCAAAACAAAAAAAATCCAGTACCAGATTAGGATTATAAACTTGCCATTTTATGTCACAACAATGACAGACCCATGCTTGTAATAATCAAGTATAACTGCAATCTTTCAAGTTAGCATAGTATTTATTTTATAAAATATATTTCTTCATACATAAGAAATTATTTATTTCATTTTCTGTTCCTTTTCACAGAAAATAGAAATCTAAAATTCACAAGGTGTTAGTATTGTACTTGTGTTAACAGCATTACTTCAGTTATGATCCTCATTTCACAAGTCAGAGAGTCTTAGTCACAAGGGTATCATTAGGACAACTATTTTCTCCCTGAAAACCCAGTGCACAGTCTGGGTCATTTGTATAGGACTAGAAACAGTCCTTTCCTCAGCATTGCTGGTAGAACATAATACAGTTATCATATTTTCATTATTCCACTGTTTGATGTCTAAGAAATTCCTAGGTGTAAAAAGTATGTCAAATGGCATCTGCTAGATTAATTTTGTTGTTAATTTAGAGTTGGATTGTTCTACTGATCATAGCAGGCTTAAAAGGCTTCAGGAGAACTTAGAGAGACTAAGAATTACCAGGGAATTTTGGCCCAGCAACATCTGTCTTTCCATCTTAAATTCTCTTCTACTTCTAGCCTCATGACAAGTTTCATCACATTTCAACTGGTTTGCATGAATTGGTTCTACAGATTTACAGGGAAGCATTCATCCAGAATATATTTGTTTGCATAGGAGAAAATAAAATCCAGTTCCAGCACCAGGAAAATGATATTTTTGCTCATTTCTATAATTTCTTATTTAATTTATTTCCTAAGTTAAAAATTTAGATAAGTGGGAAAAGGTCAATAAAAGAAGAAGGAAATGAAATAAATCCTTTAACAGTGAAAGCAGAGCTTCATTTGAGGTGAGACTGATATAATTGTATTTTTGATTATTTTATTTTGCCACGTTATTATAATGAGTTCTGCCTTCTAAACAAGGCATAAAAACCATCAAAATAGGCTGATATTTGATAAGAAAGATCAGAGTCAGTTCCATGCTTCACTAATAGTCCTCGATTTATATTCTGGGTGAAACTGTTCTATTATCAGCACTGTCAAATGTCCCTTGAGTGATCATAATTAAATATCAGCCTTACAAATGAATATAGATCTTCCACCAAGAAAGTGCAAATTTTTAATAAAATGATTAAAAAAAAGAAAAAAAAAGAAAAAACCAACCTAAAAAACGACCATAAAAAGTACTACACAAAAGAATATTGTAGAAACTTCTTGAGGAATTACTCTGGTGCAAGTCACAAAATTATGAATGTCAAATGGTTTTGTGACTGTTTCACATATGTTCCCTATAATGATATACTCATTAATTCCCCTCATTTTGCTGTCACTCTAAAATTACTTTCACATCTGTTTTTCACAAATGGAACTGTACTTTTACATTAGGCAGACAGAACTAGAGTCAGATCCCAGGAAAAAATTGAAGCACAGCATAGGTTTCTCATATAGCTGATGAATTCAGTATTTACTAACTGGATACAAATGCATAGCAGGCAAATGTGAAATCATACTTAGCTAGATTAGATCTTCTTACAAAGTCTCTTTTTGATAGATTATTTCTTCACAAATATATGGTTAAGGAAAGAAGCTTATCAAGACTGATAGAGTTAACTCTTCTTTTTTATTAGATGAAATGTTTTGGCTAAAGTAGGAAAATCATTTGGTTCCCACATTCAGTCACTAAAAGCTCTGTAATGACTTCAGTTATTTCAATTGAGGTTGCCTCTGTTGTGTACTTATTTTGCTTTCCCAAATTGATTGTGAAGTGAACTGCATGTTGGATGTCTTTCTGAAGGCAATGTTTAAATAGGAGAAAATAAGAAATAAACATTTAATTAAATCTTATTAAATACGAAAGTATTTACAGCTCTAAAGCTGTTCCTCAATAGCAACCCAATGCAAGCATGGTCTTATAAGAAGCAATTTAAGCAACACGTTGCATTCATCTAGCTGAACAGGTATTAGTCCAGTCCTAATAGAATGAACCCTTAGAGTCTAAATTATCTAGGAAAAACCTTCACTTATAAATAAGTTTGAAGTTGTTATAAAGACACATGCAGACTCTAGTCTCTCCTAACCTTTTCTTCAATGTAAGCTCATGTTTTTTGTGACCTTTTGGGTCTTAGGGTCAAATCAATATTCACTAAGAAGGAAGTCTGGAGTATGAGTTTGAAAGGGTCATCAGCATCCCAGCTCCACCACAGGAGAAACAATAAGTTTAAGTTCATTCCTCCTTATTGTAAGGTCTAATTTTATGTATTTTCTAAACATTTTTTAGCTTTTTTCATTCCTTACTAGTCTTCATTTCCATATAACATCCATATTTATAATGCCTAAAAATAGTTTTCCTTTTGCCCCATGTTTTATCCTTTTAATTACTAATAATTGATCATTGGTGACTTGTTCACAGACACGTAGCATCTGTCGTCATCACATCTATATCTACACACTTTCAAGACCTTTCTTATAATGCTGTCAGTTCTCTATACTGAGATTTTTTCCTAGGCTTACAGTTTATTCTACATGTACTAATTTGGGTTTGGCAGTTTCTAGTTACACACATCTAACAAAATCATTAGAAGAATAGGTGCAATGTCATAATGTTATAAAGAAGTAAGATAAATACAATACAAATTAAGTAATAATGACTTGGATATTTGAGAACTGCTGCTGTCAATATAAGTCAGATAAATAATGCTCAAGAGAAGTCAAGACAAGTGTAGATACAGGAGTTCTGCAAAATCAGAAAACCGCTGGTCTTAGGCCTTGGAGATTTTAGACAAAGCCTTCTTCTTTATAGTACCAGTGTCAGTACCATAGTTGCTCAGTTACAGGTTTACAGAAATAGATATTAAGTCTGTTAATGTTTAAAATTCATACTTCTTACTTAGGAAGGACAGGACAGACTGTAGTAGGTTTTATTTGCCTTTCTAAGATTATTTGTATGCTTTAGTCAGTGTATATTTAATGCTAATTCACGGAAATTTTATTCAGTGCATGCAAACTACAATTCCTAACAAATGCAAAAAAAAAAAATTGCCTATAGAATCACACCATCAGTTGCTGAACTAGGCAAGTCTCACATTTTCAATGGACAAAAAAATAAAGGAGAAATACATAGCTGCAAAATAAGAACAGAAACTGCTATGACTGCCTATAGTTATTTAATTTTTATTTTAATCTGGGCAGGTGTATGTGCTGAGAGGAAAATTAATTTAGGCACATGCTTTATCTCCTAATTAATGTTTAATAAGGATGAAGAATAGCCCAGAAGGAAATGCATTTTTTTCTTTCTTTGTGACAGAAAGGACATCAAAGAATGTCTTCAGGACAGGTGTAAAATGTGCAAGTGGTGTTTCTGAGTAGATACCAAAGGTGTAGAATATGCTCTTTCATTTTTCTCCTCAAAGATCCTGTGTGGTTAACACCAAGTAATTTCTCACACTGTGCATACGATTTGCTTGAGATCTACATGTGCAAGAGCAGGTGCATGGCCCAGGGGTCTGGAACCCAGGTTCCTAAAGGTTCATCATCACAAAACTTAGCCCCACGTGGCCTACATCCTCTTTGCTGTTTTCCCAAATTCCTCACAGTGCATGGAAAACAGAGGAAGGTAAAAGATTGTCTTTATACTTTCAGTCAGAGAGAGAAATGTAATCTTTAGCTCTGTCTCATTACCCCTGAGCCAGCCTTAATCTTTAAGATGCGAGACCTGCAGAGCTGTCTTTCTTCTGCTTTGATCTCTGTTCTTTATGAGTAGGTTTTCTACAGTTAACAAGACTGTGATCGTATAGGACAGTCTATCAGGTGTGTAGTGGATGTCATCACTTAGGATGGCATCACTAAGAATCTATGACAGGATTGCAGATTTAAATTCAGATTTTGATTTCAGGTAATATTTCCCATTGCTGGGTTGGCAAAAATCCCAATGCAAACAAACACACTGGTGATCTGCAGTGTAATTTGACAGAAACAAAGAAATATACCAGGAAATAGTATGCTAAATATAATTAAAAACATGAAAAAAAACCTCTGGTCAATGGCAAAAGATTTTTTTTTCTTTGCGATTTTTAAGTCTTTTTAGTTTTATATATTAAAAGGAAATATTTACTTAATCTATGAAAAGTTTTCATGACATTTTATGAGATAATTATTTATAAGACTGAGATTAAAAAGTAACACAAAAAACTTCTGTGAACTATGCATAGAAGGCCTAATGAAACCCCAAATACAATATATATATAGAAAGCTACTTATTAATTTCATTCATATTTTCATGCATGACCTGATCCAAGGCCAACTGAAATTTGGCCTTGTTTTCCATTGACTTCAGCGAGCCTCAAAATGTGGTTCTTACTTTGTAACGTCATTGTGTTTTGGTCCAAATGCATTAAATTATGTATTACTTAAGTGTTTTCAAAGTGAAGTCCATGATTTTATAACAGCTACTCTGTAGTCCATAATGTGAAAATCTGAGGTTTGTATTAATATTGATTCAAATCTGGACTTTTATTTCCTATGGAAGAATAACCTGTAGCTTTCTCTTCATCTTATTTAACATTTTGCAAAATTGCCTCATCTAATGTTTGTTATTCAAAGTAGAGGAGGAAAGTATCAGCATTATCTCTAAAAAAATCTGCAGTTAATTTAAAGATATTTGTCTTCTATCCAAATATACATTAAGACTAAAGTATCCCTTATATAAAAATAGCTTTATATTTACGATAATTCAAACATTCCCAGACAATTTTGTGCTATGCATTCTTATAGAAAAAAAAATGTTTGTGGTAGAAAAGAGATAAGAATCATCTGGATTTGGTTTATAATGGTGGGATAGTAAGTCATACCAACAACGAGAATGCCTTTAATTTAACTTAATCTAAACTGTTTATCCTTCCACTAGATGTCTTGAATTACTGCATAACCATTTCAATGTTTCAATTTTTTATAAGTCAAATACAGTAGTAAAAGTCTAACAGTATTGTTTCAGTGCTTTAAAATAAGAACATTTTTAAAAATATAAATTCTATCTTAAAGTCAAGCCTCTATTCAATATTTTACTATTATTTGTGAGAAAATAACCAAATACCATCCTATTTAATAGAAAAGGTAACAGAGTAAAGTGACCTTAATGTAACAAGATGCTTACTAGTAAAAGGAGAATCGGGATTTCTAAAAGCCATTTATGCTTCATTGTTAAATCATGCTGCCGCATAAGAACAGAAAAGAAACAGAAAATTAACAACCAAGTCCTATTTTCATGAAAAGCTTATTTATAAAAAAATAGTGTCAGACTGAATCCCAACTTGTTCCTTTTTCAGTCTTCTTGAGTCTCACAATGGTAAAACACTGGAAAATAAGTAGGAAGTATTCATCCTTACTTTTTGTCCTTAGGTATATCTATAGGCCACATCTGCAGCTGGTGGTTATGACTGATACAAGAAGTGCTGCCCATGCTCTGTTCTGTAAAACCTTCAGAAAGAATAGTCAGAATGACCCCATGATGTAGGCACAGCAGTGACGGTCAGTTGTGGAGTCATGGAAGTTTCAGTCCCTGCTGTAGTGGTTGCTGCTTTTTCCTTTGGTGGGCAAGGGCTCAGGAATGGCTTTAAGAGAATGAATGTCTGTGTTTGCTACTGCTGAAGCTAGCAGTTCTTCCCTGTTGGGCAGGAAATGGATGAGTCAACCTGTTTTCTTCTGGTTACTCTTCTTGTAAGTTTTCCCCTTATAAATTAATGTAAACCATCTCTACAGGAACCTGGAGAGAACACAAATTGTTGTGGGAGTCAACATTTGGAAAAAAAGGTGAAGGGGAAGGTGTTAGCAGGAGAAAAATGTGAAAATGAGGAACAACAGCTAGACACTGAGCAAAGAACCCTTGATGGGCCAAATGGTAGTCTACCCAGTGGCCAAAAAAAAAAAAGCTAGTCTCCCAGTTAGCAGGATCCCTTTCTTCAATCTCTTTTTCCTGATGGAACATGGTGGTTGTATAGGACTAGAACAAGGTTGATGAAAAATTAATTGAAAAAATATTGATTAAAACTGCAGAATGTCTTTACACTTTTCTATCACAATAAAAACTGAAATAATATTTTTCTGAAATAGGGAAACAACTCAGTTCAGACAGAGAAATTTGAAAGCAAACCTTTTGTTGCACAAGTAGGGGTTCATCCATTGTCAATCAATTTCTTGATTGTAACACAATATGGTGTCCTTTTGAGAGCTTTCTACCCATGTTCAAGGTTTTTTCCTAATTTGCATTACAAAGGCGTTCCTGTCTTTATCTACATTGCAGGCTCCCTACGTTTTATGCCTTGTTGTGTGCCTGCCCCAGTTAGCACTCCAGGATATGCTACCAATGGAGTTTCCTTAGTTACTCCAGAAAAAGAGAACAACCTTTTATTTTGCCTTACTTAGTCACAACTCACAAGCAAGATAAGCAGATGGTTTCCACTTCTGGTTCACAAACTTATTAAAAAAAAAAAGTGACAGTCATTGCAGATTTAGTTAACAGTGCAAAAACAAATGTGTGTTATACCACCTATTGCACTGGAAAAGTCTGCAGTGAAAACAAAGAATTACCCTGCAGAGAACTACAAAAACCCACAAAATATGCTTTATATGAAATAGAAATGGATGTGAGTCATCCTGAGAACTTCTAAAGGAAAGTGCAGCATGATACAATGGGGTCTTGCAGCCAAAGACAAGAGTTACTAACTAGGACAAATGAAGTATATACAGTCTTGAACTTTTTTTGTTGCAAGCCCTACTCACTCTCTCAATGAGCATCTATTTCCTCTTCAGATAAAACAGATATTGAACTGTTCAAAATAATATTAGACTGTACTGAATTTTTTGAAGACATGTAAAGAAATAAGGAAATCTACTGTGAATTCTTATTCTTAAGAACCTGAGAGGGACAATTATGAGTTGATTCACTGCAGAAAATTGGCGTCTAGTCTTGTTAGCTTTCTTCATTTCTTAGTTTAATGACATTATAGAAACATAGAATCTTAGAACAATTTGAGTTGGAAGAGACTTTAAAGATCATACAGTTCCAACCCCTCTGCCATGGGCAGGGATACTTTTCACTGGTAGAATATTGTCCTCTTCAGAAAGCATCATTATTTAATATGAACGTGACTGTTCCTTTTTCTGTAAGAGTTAATATTGTCTTTTCTACAATATACCACCAAACTAAATTCATAAATATTTCACCAAACCAAATTATATCTCAAAACATGGTGCCTCCTCAGAAGTAAAATAAATATTATATCGTGGATAATAAGTCTAATCTTACAGTTATAAAAGTGAAATTATTGGCCAGTATGAAACCTTATGTAAAGGCTTGTTCTTTTAAGGGATAATTTGAAAACTTCTGGAGTATATGTTTCATTTTTTAAAAGTTTGGAACCAACCTCGAAATTAAATCACTTAAGACAAACTTCTTTGCATGCAAAACGTTCTTGGCTGTCCTTTACAACTTTCAGTATTCACAGTACACAAGACTTAAAGAAACATTTTATTCTTGGAACTCTAATTAATCCTATCTTTATAAATAAATCTTCCTTCCTTTCTCAGCTTCACATCTTTTTCTCCAGGGGCTTTTGTGTCACTTTTGTTCCAACATTTAAGTTTAAAACTTTTCCTGTTCCTCTCTTATGCAGGAAATCTCACAGAAGTTCTCCTCCCAATCTCACAGAAGTTCTAACAGATTTTTTTCCCAGACCTTGCATTCTGTTTTAGTCACAGAATGCTGAGGGTTGGAAGGGACCTCCTGAACTCATCTAGGCCAGCCCCCCTACTGAAGCACACTCAGAGTAAGTTGTACAGGATTGCCTCTAGGAGGGTTTTGAATATTTCCAGAGAAGGAGACTATACAACCTCTCTGAGCAGCCTGTTCAAGTGCTCTGTCATCCTCACAGTACAGTTTTTCCTCTAATTCACAGGGAACTTCCTCTGTTTCAGTTTGTGCCCATTGCCCTTTTCTTGTCACTGAAAAGAATCTGTCCTTGTCCTCTTGACACACACCCTAAAAATATTTGTCGACATTGGTAAGATCCCCTCTTAACTGTCTCTTTATCAGGCTGAAAAGGCCCAGCTCCTCAGCCTTCCACCACAAGAGATCCTTCTGTCCCCTAGTAATCTTGACAATATTCTACAGAACCTACTCCAGTAGTTGCTTGTCTTAAGCTGTGTCTATATTAGTAACTAAAATGAACCAGGGACCACTTATTGATTCTGGGGTAAATTATAGAGCAGTCGCTGCCAAGACTGTACTAAATTCTTATCTTCTATCACCCTTTACCCCTGAAAAGATGCATTATATTTATACATATGTGCACACACACACACACACACACACACACACACACACACACATATATATATATACAAGCATATATAAAAATTGGCAGTGTCCTTCTACAAAATCACACTTGGGAACATCCTGACAAAGTCTGGCTGAATTATGGCAAGACTATGCTTAAGTTTTTAATTTAGCTGAGTTTCCACCTTGCTCTCTTGACTTTTCTCCTAGAGACATGTGAAGGGATTTGAGGGTAGTCTTTCTTGTTCTTACTGTCCTGGAGAGTATGTGCTACAAGAGTTGCATTTCCTACATTTTTTAAACTATCACATTCTGGAAAACACTGCCTGATTTCTACTTGCTGCTGTTTTCATAGCATGGCTCACCAATTTTGCAGCAATAAAGAACTGAGGAAGAATTTCTTTGCTCTGTGGATGACCACACACTGGAACAGACTGCCCAGAGTTAGGGAGTCTCCCTTACTGGAGGGAGACATTCAAGAAATGTCTGGACACAATCCTGAGCAATGTGTTCTAGGATGACCCTCTCTGAGCACAAAGGTTAGACCTAGACTCTAAAAGAATGTTGTTTTTACTTTGGCAAGAGACATTGCATTAAATGCAATGGTGTGCTCAGTGGAGTGCTATCAAGCTTACCAAATTATGAGACTCAAGAGAGAGTAATCTTCCATTACTCCTCAATAAGGTAATTAAAAATAAGGAGAAGGAATTGTAGAGAATCAGATCCACTATGTAGCACTGCATGTGGTTCCAGAAGGAAAATTGAAGAGTTCTTCTGGAGTTACTCTATTCTTTGTCAGTGTGAACACAGAATGAGCAGTTTGACCTGTAATTTGACATGATGTTTGAAAATGAATCTTGAGCTTTTTTTATTGCAACTTTGTAAGTTGGTGGTATGTGCATACCATTTAATATCTACCATGCATTTTAAGTATCAACAAGTTTCTGATACTTAAAAAGAGCTATAGCCATTAAGTTAACAGAACCAACTTCTACTTAATATATTTCAAGAAATTATTTCTATGAATTAAAATAGTACAGAAGAAATTTCAAAAATAATTTGTAAATGAAATAACTGAAAAGAGTACCTATAATCAACTGGGGAAAACCAAAAGTACCTCAAGTAACCACAGACCAGTTAAGTTTCTCAGTAAGTCTAAGGAGTCATCTTACCAGAGGAGTCTGTCACAATTTAAAAACCTCTTTGAAACATTGTTTAAAATGTTAACCTGTACAACCAGGCAAGCCCAAAATTGAACCAAAGTCTAGTTCCTCTTAGACTTTGAACTAGCACTACACCATGACTTCCTATTCTTTCACTATCATTCCATTGACACATGGAAAAACTGAAAATTCTGAAAGATCACTATTTTTTTGCCAAGTAACAGGCACAAATATATTAAATGTAAGTGGAAATGATGCTAAATAAAATCTCATCTTTAAACTTTTTGTGCTCTTTGCAGGCATAAAGGGATATTGCTTAGGTTCTTACTTTTTATTAGTATCGGTTTTTATTGTTCCATTATGAAAAAGTCATTGAGGTCTCCTTAAAAGAAGAAACAATTTTTTTGAAACTTAGCAACAAGGCTGATATCTTAAATAGATGTTTATAATGTTGGCATGACTTGAGCAATATGTCATTTCAATTATCTCTTCAGAATTGTTTCCCAGTTATTATTTAAGACCTCAAGAGCAGCTGTAACAGAATGTTTATTAACTGATTTTCTACAGTGAGGTCGGTGCTCAGATAGCAAAACACAAGTTTTGAATTAAAAGCAGTGAACCAGTAAATAACAAATTAATAAGGTTTAACTGAATTAGAATAGAGTTTAATTTATGAATTAAAGAGAAATATTGGTAAAGGAAATCAAATAGGGAATATGTTCCAGTATTCCAGGGCAGAACCAACTATATTTTATTTTACCACTTGCAATACTTTGTGCAACTTAACAATGTTGCTATTAATTACAGCACTAGTAAAAAGTATTTGCAAGATTATAGCCCAATAAATTTCTATCTTCAAGCTATCTAATTTTCCAATAAAAGTAAACTAATTCAGGAGTTTGTCTTGAGCTAGAAGTCCTTTCTCTTCTTTACTTCTTTACTACTTTACTTCTTCACTCCACTAGGTGTGCAGAAGATAGAGATGGCAAGAACATTCTACCAATTTAAAGAGAAAAAAGGAGGCTATTTTAGTTCTTTCCCTCTCTTTCTTTTTTTTTAATGTTACAATTTTTGTGCTTAATTATCCCTTGTCCCACCTATTTTCAACAGTAGATTAAATAATAATTTTACACTTTTAATTGTTGGAATAACACTTGTCATTATTTGACTTTGAGAAGAAAAAAATTACTCCTTTAAATAAAAGGAAAAAGAAGAAATTACAAGTCAATCTGGAAAAATAATCTTAATGAATCAAATGTAATAAAAACATAGACATCTAAATGGTACAGAATTTTTGAATACTGTTTTTTCATACATTGAAATAATTGAATCAAAATTTACCGATTAAGATTACTTTTGAACATTGAACAAAGTTCATGTTATACGTATTCCTTATCTGAAATTACACAACTTAGATCTTCCTCATTTGTGCTTCTTTTTTTCTGTCCCATGCACACATGTTATTCCACAGGATTATAATTTAAAACCAACATTTGGAATAAAATAAATTCTAAAAAATTCAATTATTGTTCTTGTGCCATTGTATATTATCAAAATTTATTCCCTTTTCACTTTATCAGTTATCTGGTTTTATGGCTGCAGGCTTCTCTCTATTTATTATGAACTGTATTTCATTCAATTCTCTGTTATGCTGCTAGTAATAGTACATTATTATTTAATTTATTTCTTCCAATTCTGACTTTTTCATTTCTCATATGCCAAAAAACCACCTTATTCTCATCACTACAGGCTAGTGGAAATATTCTTTACATTGTTTTGACATGGAGTAGTCTTTCTGTTTACCTAACCATGCACATATACACACATAGGTACACATAAACTGACACACACTAATATGCCAAAATTAACATGGCAAAGTTAAATAATGGTGAATGCACCATAAAATTAAAATGGTGAGTAAACTTTAGTAAGATTCACTTTCATTTGGTATAATTTTGATTGCAATTTTTTTCGGGGTGGGGGTGATAAACTCCTTAAGATACCAAGCTATTTCTCTTTAATTAAATTATACAGCAACTTGTGCTTTGAACTGTATTCTACATTCTCTGATAATGAAGCCAGCAAGACAAACAAACAAACAAAACAAACAAAATGTCAAGGAGACCCTGCATTTCAGTTTCAGTTAATTCCTCATTTATTCCTTTTCTTCAGTTTAGTAGCATAAACAGAGAAAGACATCTGAACCAACAGCAATTATTTTCTATAAGGTAAATTCTGGATATGCAAAAGAGAATGTATCTTGTTTAATACATTCTAATTTATGATCACAATAAATAAATTAATACTTTCAGCAAAAAGACGACACTCTGTTGAATGGTCTCTAATAAGATAATATAAAGTAGCTTCAAGTAGATACTAAAATAATAGAAAAATGACTCAATTTTTCCAATTTTTACATTTTTAAAATTTTACTCCTCACTTCTTCACAGGTATTATAATAACTGACAACTTTGCATACATCAATATGATAGATATATAATAGCCAGATGCACATGCCAAAATAAGTATTTACTAAAATATGCTCTATATCTACAAAATCTCTACACATTTAATTCTGGTCCTTTTAATAAACAAATTCAGATAGGTCAGTGGCAGTAACAATGAAGCTTGAAATGTAGGCTTATAAATATTATCATTCCAATTTATCTTTTTATGACATTTTAGTGCTACATTAGACAGCTGCTTACAAATAGGCAGTCCTCTGTTTCCCCTCAGAAAGTAAAAAAAGAAACACCCTAATTATGGCTTGGGAAATATCATGAGTAAGATATTTTAATTCTATCAGTATTAAAAGGAGCTGCAGTCTCCTGAAACCTTGCTTAAAGATTAGCATGACATGGCAGGTGTGATGTTTCATTTCCATTTCTTTTTTCTTTTAACAAAGTTCCTAATTACATGTCAGATTACAAGCAGGTAGCAGTTTTTTCCTTGTTAACTTTCAGTGTTGAAAGAATTGCATAAAATAGTTTTGCTATCCTGTGCAAAGCCCCAGGATTCTCTCGGATTAGGGACTGGTTCTTAAAATAGCTACTCAGTCTATACCAAACTGTCAGCACAGAAAACTGTGAGTTGAGAATGAGAAGTAACATCATTCACTAGCAAAGGCAGATGTCCAGAAAATCTTGTGAGCTATTTGAGTCAGCAAAACCATGCTCTCACACAGGATGATAAGAATGTGATCTGAGATACAGTATTTTCAGTGAACCAATACTTAAGTTTCAGGGTAATCACCCAGCCAAGAGCTTATTCATAAAGTCTCTGAGTTCTTAATTTTGGAGGAGGTCCAAGAAGAAATATTCCTCCTGCTTGAACTGTTTCTCATTTCTTAGGAAGGACTGGATAATACAGTAATTGTCCTTCATCTGACAAGTAATTTTTGTTAATTTACAAGTAATGTTCTTTTCTTTCCCCTTCACTTTATTAGAATTAAAGATTATACAGGTTCAGGTCTCCAGAAAGAGGAGTTTCTAATGTTGCAAAAAAGAGAGAAAAATCTGTATCTGTTATTCCTAATATCTTGGAAAATAGCTCTTTATTTCACTTAGTTTCATGTGCACAATAATTAACAATATAAGAACTTATATAGTCTAAATAAATGTATGAATTTAACATTTTAACATTTTTCTAAATGTATAATAAGAAATTTGTAAATTAATGAATGTATGAATGGTTGTGGATTTATTTGATTTTGTTTTCATTAATGAGTCTTACATTTCCTGTCAGCTACATTTTATTATATATAAATAAAATAATTACTATTGAGATTGAAATGATTATCAAACTCCTCTCTGAAATACATACACTATACTTGTTTTCTACTTTCAGTTACTAATTCTGTTCAAACTAGATAAGCAACTTTCAATCTTTTTTGAAAATGTATTTTTAGGTGTTATGGGAAAAAAATTAAGGTATATTGTAGAAAAAGTAGGGCATTCCAAAACAATATTGAATTACTGTGTATATGCTTCAGTGTCATAATTTGCATGTAAGTTTTTTTATATTTTACTCATGAGACCTCAATTTCCTTCTCCATTACATGTTAATTCTGCTTCACTCTATTTGACAGACAAGACAAACTGTTTCAGATTCAGGGCAATTTGTAAGTCAGAGGAAAATCTCAGAAACAAACTCTGGAAAAAATGTTTAGTGTTTACTTTTACAGTTTGGTCAATGTCAGTTTAAATGGCCAAGATTTTGAGGTGTTGACTTGAATTAGCATTTTGCAAACTTACAGAAAGTTCCACACTGAGCCAGGGATTGAAATGCTCATCAAGTTAAAACATCATGTTTTGAGCTACAAAGTGTTAAACTGATGGAGGCATTTCAAATAAAACTGAGCTTTGCATAGTGCTTCCTATAATTTATTTCTATTAGACACTGTTGTGGAGTTAAAAAGACTAGGGATAGGAAATTAGGGTGAATGTAGTGGCACCCAATAGAACAAGTAGAAGAAGATTTTAGAAAACTGAGAACAAAAATAATGTTGAAAGAAATAAACTATGTTTGAATGCTCAGTGATCTGAAAATCCAAGGGAAGAATTTTATTATATTTCAGTGTGAAGTAAAATGTGGATAAAGCTTTCCTTTATCAGAAGAAAAAGAAAAAAACTTCACTAATAAAGAGCTTTGATATGCACAATAAATGTATGACAATATGAATATGCAAACTACTTCTTTTGGGAATTTTCCCTTGATTCTATTAAAGATGTTTCACTAGTACATAATTTTATAGTTATGAGGACTTGAATATTACAACCTCTTCACTTCACTGATTTCCTTCATGTCTTCTGGTCATGTGCTTTTTACTTTTAAAGGCATGTTTATACCAAGTCATTCTTATCTCTTCAAATCTTTGCTTCACATATGGTATATCACATTTCTTAGGCTTTCTTGTACATGGAGCTAGCTGCCAGATGTTCCAGGAAATCTTTTCATTGTCTCTATTGATGTATTCTGTGCATTCATTTCAACAGACAGCTGATGTCTGGGAGTGTATTATATAGTCAAGAATGATTAAACATATCTTCTTACAGATTCAAAAGAACATTCAAGTATTTGATGAACTAATTAGGAAATGTAAGCAATAAATGCACTTCGAAATTCCCATTGGTAAGCTATACTATTTAAGGAAACTTCATATGAATTTATTTTCTTATGCAAATTCAACAGTTTGCACTACAGGTTGAAATAAAAGAACCTGTGATATTACTCATTTTCTCATTGTTTAATATATTATAATATTGTGGGAATATTGGAGGAGTGTGGATAATCCTTTTATTTAGGTTAGGGAAATTTTTGTTGTGGTTAATAGTCAAGGCACAGACTGCAGCCTGGGAAGTATTCCATGCCTCAGTAGCCGAAGATGCCCTTAAGGAAGCTGCAACCCATGGAGATGCCATACTGGAGTAGGCTGGAGCTGTGTCTTGCAGAGAACATGTTTTCCACAGGTCCTGTGAACCTGTGGGGAGCCCAGAGTGAAGCAATGTGTTCTAAAACCCTCCACCCCATGGAAAGAACCCATGCGGGGTCAGTTTGCGAGGAGCTGCTGCCCATGGGAAGGACTCTCACTGGTGAAGTATGGAGAATTGTCTTCACAGCTGGCACTCAGGGCTGGAGCTAGAGAAGAACACGAGAGGCAAAGAACATCTGAGACTGGCTGACCACAAGCCCCGCTGCCCACCCCTCTGTGCTGCTTAGAAGAGGAGCCAGAGATATCGTGAGCGTTTTCGATTATGAGAAGAACAGAGCGGGGGATGTTATTTGAGTTAGTTCTTGTTGTTTCTCATCACCCTACTCTATTTTTAATGGGCAAAAAAAAAAAATTAATTTAACCCAAGTGTAGCCTTTTTTTTAATATGAATGTAGCTGATGAGTGATCTTCTTGTCATTATCTCAACACACAAGCTTTTTTCACCTAATTTTCTCCTCCTATCCTGTTAAGGAGAGGGAATGAGAGAATGGCAAGATAAAGGGCTTGGCAGGCAGCTGAGGTCAAACCCAGACCAAGGGATTGCACCTTTCATACTGATTTTTCTGGCCTTATTCTTTAAAAGAGTTTTAATTTCTCAGGGAAAACAAAAATCCCTATTTTTTATATACTAAAGCTCACATGCCCCATTTCAGGCTCATTTTTCAATGATAATAACAGCACAAAATATACTGAGTTTACTTGCACAAAATAGGGCCAATTACAGATCCTATTTATGAGTAATTCTAGATTCTTAATTTCACAGCCTTTTGAGTTGTAACTGGCACAGGAAAAAGAGATCAGCTAAAGAGCTCCAGTAAAGGAAATCTTGCATTGCCAGTGCAATATTACTATCACGGTATGAGGCCAATGGAGTTGCTGCCAAAACAGAGTCTATGTCAGGTTAACACCATAACTGCAATTAGGCAAAGAATCCTTTACTTTTTTGGTCATGGGGATACAAGAAAACCACCAGGCCTAAAAGAGTGAAATTCTGTTTCAGTGCACTCCTGAAATATTATGGAACAATCTCCTACTCAGACTTTCTTCTACCTCCACAGAGTAACACCTACTGTGTTCTGCTACAGAGGAATGCAACATGGATAGTGAAAAAATAACTAGTGATAAACTGCTTATGTGTTATTTAATCAGGTTTAAAAAGAAAATGTGCTGAAAGGACATGTATTCTATATAGAGATAATTATTTACTGAATTGTGTAGAGATTAAATTAGGGTTTTCCAGAAAATAAGCAAACATAATCCTTATTTGAAGGTCATTGCAGTTTGTAAAAGTGTCATTCATTGTGTAATAACTTAAATCCAAAGAAGTGACAAAATTAAGATCATTTGTAGAGTACTCTTATACCCACACACCACATGTTCCCTGACAGATTTAATAATTTTCAACAGCAACTTCAGTCTGCTTCTGCCAGATAAGGAAACATTGTATGTATTTTCAGTCTCTTCCATCATGTAAAACATTGTCTTAGTTATACTCCTATGCTTACTCTCCACTCCTAAATGCATATTGCATTGTTTCCTTAAGCTATGGATATGTAATAATAATGAAGACAAATTCTTAATTGTATAGACATATATTTAAATATCACATATAAGACATAGATATAAATATTACATAATAATATTACATTTCTTCAATTGAAGTTGGGTAGAGTTTACAGTACTAGAAAAAGTTGCAAAATTAGAATTTGAATAGTTATATATTTCTATTTGTATAACCAGTTAACCCTATAAGCCAAAAACTGATGAGTTGAAGTAATTAAAGCTAGGTCTCTGATATAAGCACTGACAGATCCTTGGCTATAGTGGTTTAAAATTACAGCATCATCCTGCATACTACCTTTCATTGCCATATGTAATTTGCTTTGACAGTCAATGAAAAATAAAATTGTTGGTGGAACTTTAAGAATAGTAAAAGAAATATGCCAGCTGTAAATTATACCTTTGCAAAAGAGAGAGATTTGCAATTACCAATTCACACACTACTTAACTACTTATTATTTTAAGTAATAGTAAAATGAGATTTATTTTCTGGTGTACACTGTGTTGCCATAAATAAAACTTTGTATTTTCAGTTTAGAGAATCAGCTTTTTTTACTGCTAGATAATCAAATTAGCTCAAGTGAATTTCATATGTTTGTGATTATCAGGTGTTTCTCATATGCTATAATATGGTTTTTTAAAATCTGAGGGTGACTGTGTTGTCAGAAATCTTCCAAATAAAAGCCCAATTATTAAGGCAGCAGAACTAATATAGAAAATTATGTGAAATAAAGAGTGACGTTGCATATCACTGCCATCACTTTTGAAATATCATGGGCAGTGGCTTGGCAACTAGATTAGCCAATTCCTGCTGTGATGCATCTCATCAGGTTCCACAGCCCTGTGTAAGTTCAGTTCCTCAGGTGGTCTCAAAACTGATCTTCTGTTACAATGGGACAGATTATGCTCTCCCACACCCTGCCTAGCAGTCCATGCCCTTGAGAGCTGTGAGGACAGAGGTAACCAGTGGGTTGAAATGAGAATGTCCTTGAGTACCTCAGCCCTCTCCTTATATGTTTTTATCAGTTTGCCATTTAATAATTAACAGTAATTAACAATTAATAATTAAAAATTATTCTTAGTATGAAGTTGTATTTAATTACTATATACACTTTAGAGTTTTGAGTACATGAAATCACTATTAATTACACAGTAACTATTTGTAGGTTCAGAAACAAAAAATTGCAACTTGGCAGAAGTGGTAAGAATTAAATTGAAAAATTAAATACTAGTTTGTAGTTATTTTCTTCTTAAGTCCTTCATCACACTAGTATGTGATGTAGGACTCTCACCAACATGGAATAAAACATTTTAGAGTCAAAGAGGGATTTTTTCCATAATGATATTATGTGATGTTTGCATAAGTTATTCTGTGGATAGCAAAGATGAGAGCTCTTTTATGCAGATTTCATTAATAAGCAGCAACTTATTTCTATGCTTGTATTAATTTTTTTAATTTATATTTGCTGTCAATCTTATACATAACATTTCACTTGCGTTCATGTAGTGAACTATATTAATAATAGTCCAATTTCATTTCATGCAGTTATTGTTTCCAAGTTAGATTAGTAAATATGTGCTGTTCACTTAAAGGTGAACACAAGCAAGGTCTATAAAGAAAATTGTTGGGAAACCAACTGGAAAATAGTCTTCACTGGAATCTTAAATGTTTGTTGTTGGGTTTTTTTCCTAAGTAAGAGACATTAAAAAACAAGTTTATGAAAGCTATCACTTATTCCAATTATTTTCTGTGGTTTTTTGGCAGGCATCAGCATGATAACAACCAAAAAAAAAAAAAACCTTAAAAGTTTAATGGGTACAACCTCTCAGTGAAAAGGTCTCATTATCTTGAATGGAATCAAATTAAAATGAAATAAAATTTGAGGAGCAGCAAGCAGCATATTGGTTATTACAATTTCAAAAATATGTTTGGGAAATGTGAAGACACTTATCACTTCTATTATTTCAGTTATCAGAGAAACCAGTATAGAATTCAAATGAACATACATCTGATTTTTTGTAATATATTTCAAATCCATCTTAAGCAATTTTTTAGCTTATGTAGTAATATATATGACTAGCACTTCCAAAGGACTGTAGATATTGTTCTCTGATGTCTCTGTGCCAAAATGAACAGAATTTTAAAAAGATAAGATAACTTTATCAGTGTTCTTTAGTATTAATCACATGCATAAGATGGATTGGAAGTGACAGAGAAACTTGTCACATGTAAGCAAAGGAGAAATATTAAATAAGTGCTGAAGATCAGTTTATATTTCCTGCATGTCAAGAGACTCTTGACATGCAGGTCTACAAGCGCGAAACATCTTCTTAACATCTTTAAATGTAGCCACCCAAATATTTTCTGCTTATTCTTTTACTTAGACCAAAACTATAACTAAAATATATAACTTATTTCTCCTAGTCCTTGAGGAGCCATTCAACATGGCTGAAAATCTTGGAAGCCTTTGAAAGCAATTCTCATTAAGTGACTGGTGTTCGTATTCTCCAGATTAAAGAAATAAATAAGCAGAATTGTTCTCTTTACAATAGTAAGTATTTAACTGCTTTAAACTTTATTCACAAGAAACTATTCCAAAATAAATATATATATGATGTGTTGTTGTATCAGTTTGACATCCTATTACAAAAGCATTTTATTGCACAGAAATGGTCAGTATTTTCTACCCATTAGGCTTTAAATATTGTGCTTTCTATTTCTTATGTTTTGAAATACCTGCTGAAGAGGACTACAATTCTAAAAGTTCATCTCAAAAGAGAAATTTAAAGCATGGTTTTATTTCAGTTAGCTGAAAAGGTATTATATATTGTGTGTCTGATAACTATAAATTCAAACTGTATTGCTATAAATAGGGTAATAACACACATTCCTTTAAGAACTAAAACATTAAATTATTAAATATAAAAGGATAAATAAATAATATTTTATGTACTAATATACAGTATAAGTATATTTATATCCTTTATCAACTAATTATACAACATACATTAGTACTATTCATTATAAAGAATAATATTTTAGAAAAAGTATTAGAAATTTAATATAGAAATACTAATTTTAAAAGGCTGCATTTACATGCTGATTATATGTTATATCATATTATAATATTATATTTTTACTATACATAATCATAGCATTATTGTATTATAATTCCAGTATAATTTTATAATATAATGTAATATCATAATATTAATCTATGCAATATAATCATGCAATATTAAAAAGTGATTTATTAAATGTTGACAGTCAAGGATGATTCCTGTTCCTCCTACATATTACTAAAATCTACTGAGGATTATGCACATACTGCTGTAAAAGATTTTAGTTGTTCTGCGTGCACTAAGACTGGATTTCTTGTTATTGTCATTTAATCTCTGGTAAAATTATTTGTCAGTTATTATAAGCCTGGACCCCTTGTTGTCAGACTTCTGTTGCCTTTAAATTACCCTTGTTTTATATTTTCTTATTTAAGTGAACATTTCAGTAATTGCCATAAAATAGCAGTGAACTGCTAGTCCCCAGAGAAAAAGGAAGCCTGGGGCATTAGCAAAAATATTATGGGTTGTAAGACATGGTTCCTACAATCAGAATGTGTCTACACATGAGCCAACATCTATTAACTGCAGAACACATGTCCCGAGACAAAAGGACAAGACACCTCCCAAAAACCATATCCATCTCAGAGACACACAAGAAAATGGACTTGGAAGATGTGTTAAATCATGCTACAAAAGCAAGACAAACATTTGTGTGTGTGAGAAGCAAAGTAATAGAAAATTTCTTACAGTTATATACATTTCATGTTGTTGCCCCATGGCATTACAACTTTAAGGCATCTGGGTTAAGAGGACATTTTTTCTTTCAGGGGTGATTTCCTCCACAGGTTCATGAGGGTCAGAAAAAAAATGTTTTTTATAAAAATGGTGAAAAAGAAAAACACCCAGCAGATTGGCAGATGTGGGCAAAAGCCACTACCTTTGCTATCCTCCCAATAACATACACATTTCAGAGCAACAGAAGTCCTACACAATGGTATGGTTCGTTGCTAGGTGAGAGAGATGGAAACTGCATCTTTGCTTTTTTGGGAATATTATGCATGTAACACAAGAAATCACTCCAGAACTCTCAATAACAACAGAAGTTTTAGTCCATGTTTTAGTAAAGGAGCAGCTACAACTTTAGAAATCCTGTTTCCACATGAAAATAAAACACAGCTATGTGAAAAAATGTTGGTCTCATAGAATAAAAAAATTAAAATTAAAAATCAATGACTGCTCACACTGCATTCTTTTAGCAGCTGAACTTTTTGCCAGATGTCATTTTGTAAAGAATAATGCATCAGCTATCCTCTAGAGACAGGATAAATCTGGTGTAACCATACAGACAGCATGAGCAGATTTACAGGTCTGATATATTAACAGAAGCCCATTTCTGGACATGCAGAATCAAGTTGACTGGTTCAATGGAATGATCATGTAATGGGCACATAAGATATAAATATTGTGGGATCATGGTTTGAATAGCATTCTTTAGTTTATTCATGGAATTGACAGAGCATAATCCTCTTGGTCATTGCTTCTGCTCTGTATTGTACATAAAGCTGCAAGTGACTAGGAAATACTTTTCTCTCTCCATCTTTGTTTTTAAAGTGACAGAAGAATTTTCTTGAAGGTCCCTCACATGTATTTCATGAGATTAGAGAAGTTTCAAGGAAGCCTATGGCAACAGAAAAATGTCTCTTTATCTGTTCGATGTCTTCATCACTTGAAGTACAAGTCGATCTTCTTTTCCTTGCAAAATGAACAAATTTGGCTCATGGCAAATTTACCAGTTCTTTATTCTTTTATTCATCTGGGGTTCTAATCTTTCCCAGCTTTTCTGGTATTTCTCTTTCTGGAAATTAAATATTAAACTAACACTGACAGGAAGATGTTGAAGTCATTGGTGCCAAGTCTTCTACCAGCCACTGCTCTATTGACTGGAAAAGAGATGCTTAAAATTGCCACTTGTCTTATGGTAAAATGAGAATTAGAATTATTATCCCCAAAGCAAATCTAAAGTTACTTATTAGGAAAATAAATAACTATAGGTAATGTAGAAAAAAAATCATAGCTAGAATGGCATTGTAAAAGTCAGTCACATGACATTGTCTAAAATGCAGCAGATGTTTCCGGTGGTTCATTCTAAGATATATGAGCTCATACTAGAATAAATGGATGTAAGGATTGCTAGAAAACTGAGATGAGAGGCTAATAGATCTTTGACTGTTTATGAGATATAACTGCAATCTATACATCTACAAATGATGGAAGATAGCTATCCAAACTAAGAGCAATCTTGGCACATGAGTAAATTGATACAAACTGTGTATGAATACATTCAGTCTGGAAAGGACATTTTCCATATATCATGCAATGGTATTCTATAGCAACTTCACTCTCAGTGAACTATGAGCAGAAAATGTTTCAAGCAAATGTTTGATTTATCATGAAAATAATTATGCACTGTGATTTTCTTTCAAGGGCATGCAACTGACTCAGTGGTTCAAAAGTATGATTACTACTATAAATCTATATAACAATTTTAAGATTTAACTGAGATTCCTGAAGCAAAGAAGAAACATTGCCCTGAAAATGCTTAAAAAAAAAAAAAAAGAAAAAGCAAAAAGGAAGAAAAAAATGAGAGATATCAGTTTCATTGAGAGCAAAGCTGCATATCTATACAAAAATATATAGGCAAAAGTGATTAAAAAAATAGTCTGTCTCAAGTTAAATTCTAACAATTTTCAGTGTAAAATGGGAATATCTGTGAGCTAAAAGTTTTCTCCATCTAGGCAGACTGGAAGTTGCATTTTTGCATGTACATGTGTATGTATATAATTGCAATCAATACAACATGTTTGATATCTCTTCATTAGGAAAGCAATCATCCACAATAAAACTATTGAAATTCTGGTTAGGTGTAACATATCGACCTTTGTTTCATATTAGTATTCACAGCAGGGTGCCATCATTGCTGACTCCACTCTTTCTTCAGGTAAGCTGTGCCTCTGGTGGACAGAGACAACACTCCTGTGTGTCAAGGCAAGAAGTTTGGTTTTGTTTATTACACTAAATAAAGTGTCACCTTGGTTTGAAAAGGAGTCTGAACCCCTCCATGGATGACAATTTTGTGTAGTGTGCTTTGTCTGTCCACCATGTCTTGAAAGACACATGAAAGTGATGTTCCCAACAACTGAAGGAAGGTAAGTTTTACTCATTATCTGTATTTCCTTTACTCTTTTTATCTTATTATTAAAACAAATTTTGTATGCTTTTGTGCCTTTTCTATTGACATGTGGGATGAAACCTGTGAACTCTCCAGTGCAAACCATATATTCTTTGTTCTTACAGAAACTTCTCCTATATTCATATGAACTATATATACATACATACATATATATATACACAACTATATACCTGGACATAGTTGTATTTTTTTTCTTGCATATAATATTTAATCAGACACTTAAAGTTCTTTTTCTCTAATAAGTAAGTTGCTGACATGCCACTTTATACATGTTATCCATTATTGTAATTGGAAACTACAGTAAATGAAGAATGAACAGCAGATCAAAAAATTGCTGTGAAGAAAATTATTGTGAAGGAAATAAGGAAATTCCATGCCAGCTAGGTAGAAAAAATTCATAGTTGTTTTGTTTCTTTATTTCTTTTATTTTGGATGCTTATCCTTCTCTTTTTTACCTCATGTTTATTCTAGGTATGTACTTCCCTTATATCCTTACCTTTTTCTATTTTTCTAATTAATCATTCTCAATTCTCATTTATAATCTCAATTTTTTTTCTGTTTTATACCTAATCTTTTCAAATAAATAAAATCAGCATAAGTTATATGTGCACCAACAGATAAGCATGAATAAATATATTTGATATCTCTGTTTTGCCATAAGGAGTTTAAGATTCCTCATGCAGTTTTCTATTTTCATATTTCCAGGAAGGCAAGAAAACCAGTAAACTCAGATGTTTCAATACTAAACCAGATATGGTAAAAAATAAGGATATTAGATTAGTAATTTCATAACATATGTCTTCATATATGTTAAAAATTCTGTATGACCTGAGCCAGGAGCTCTAGGAAAGTCTGTGGCCCTACCTCACTTAGAAACACTTTAAGGCATTTATTTTAAGTGTCAAGTTTTATCATCACTCCCAACAGAGCAAATTTATAGAGTCTGTAATATGGGGTTTGATTTATGAGCTCAGAGAGTACAACATAAGCACGTATTTGTAAAGCTGAGTTTTGTTATCTAAAATTATTATCCTAATAATGATAGTTCATAAATTATCTAGCAGCTTATATATTTACAGTAAAGCCCATTGCAGTCCTAATTGCTGTTTGTTACAATACTAACATGACTGTGACTGGATCATGCACTGTTTCGTGGCATTTCACCACCAAAATTGTCTGTGGGATCTGATCCAAAAGGAAACTTGAAGAGAACCTGCATTTAACAAAGAAGTTCTGTTGGAAAATGCATTGGTGTCCTCTCTTTTACGCTTACACTCTTTACACAAAATTTAAATTTTTGCTTGAGATATAGATGATATGATTCAAAGATCTTGCTAATTAACTAGATCTGTTGCATGTCCTTCCTTTTTGAGTCTTAGTTCTGGATTAAGTATTTAATTTACTTATATTTTTAGCAAATAATCTTCAGATATACTCAGCTTTACCATACTGTAACCCATTCCTTTTGTTAGTCTATCCAAATGAAGAAACATTTTCTTTTTCCCTTATCTTTATTTCAGAGAACTTTACAGAAGTTATAAATGTAGATTATACACTATTCTTTATCTGGATTTTTGGTTTTGTATTATATTGCACTACAATGGCTTTTTCTGCAACATTTACAACTGAGGTTTCTATTATATATGTACAGCAGGGAAAACAGTTAATCTGATGCCTAATAAAACACCTTGTTTTCTATCTGCTTTTTTTTTTCTTTTCCTAAACAGAGGAATTATACTTTCCTCTAGTGTTCCTTTTTACTTGAAAAGTCTACTGGACATCTTGTGTAGATGATAAAATGATGAGTTAAATTATGTGTACTTTTAAAATTCGGATTGTGTTTCTGAACAGAAAGAAAAACATAAAACATGAGCAAACATTTCTAACTTACTGCATGAAGAAAACTGGAAGAAAGGGAGGGAGCCTGTTTATGAAAACCATTCAGTCTTTTAGATGTACAGTAGACACAAGTGAGGGTTTTTTAGTTGACTTCACCTTTACCTGCTTCTCAATCTCAGTCCATACCTGTCCCATTTCTGGATGATTATCTCTGCTTTTTTTTTAATCATACTTTAATTTTTAATAACCAGGATCTGACATTTCAGGTAGTTTCTCCTTTTTCCTGCCTAGCATGTCAGACTATGTCACAGAGCATGGAAAAGATCTCCAAGTAAAACTCATGGTGTTCATCAGTCTGCCTCTTTGAAGCCTGCTTTTATTACTTTGGTGTCTTGCCAATTTAGAAAACCAAGACAGAAAATTTTCTACATATTGTTTTATATGACCTTGAAAATGTCTTATACTCAGTACCACTCTTTCTATTGACCAGCATTTGGCAATCGTAACAGAACCTCACTATTACATGCTTTGGTCTGCTGCCAGAACTGGAGGGAAGAAGGTACAATGCCTGTCAATTATGATTTCCTCTGCATTTTGTTGATGAAACAACTCTCCAAACACTTTCTGAATCCATCCACTGAGATTATATTTTTTGAATTCTCTTTTATCTTTTAATTGATACCTCCTCTTTGTGTAACTTTTCAATGTGGGCAGCTGGACTGGCTTTTTCTACAATACTATTCTGTTTTATAGGGTATTCAATATTCAGGAATCTTTTCCCGGTTGACAAAGGTGTGTAAAAAATGTGTTTCTTCAGCCTTTTTTTTTTTTTTTGTCAATGCTTTAGAGATAAAATCATCCCCTGTAACCCACCAACACCCTGATCTTTTAACTTGGCAATTATCCTTGACATGTTATTTTTTTAAAAATTAAAGTTTTCTTTTTTTTTTTTAATTGTTGTAAGACTTAGGAAAAGTCTTAGGAAGACTTAGGAAAGACTTAGGAAAAAAGTTCTTTTCTCAGTTCACAGTAGTTTAGATTCTGTAACAAGAATGTTACTTTGTCCATCAATAAAAGATAAATGCTTCCTGACTTATATCAATGAACTGCAGAATTATCATAAACCTTTGAGCATCTTTGAGTAGTTACATAAATGGCCAGCACATTTCCAAACCCTGAAGAGGGTCAAGTTTAAAAAATGCCTAATAATTGCAACAGAGAGGACAGAATTTAGTGGAACTTAACCTGTAGGGATTGGTACATTGGTTGCTTTAAAATCATTCTAGTTTGAAAAAACATATATGATAAGAAAAATAGGCGATTTGTGTTTATTTCTTCAGAACTACAAGTATCCTGGTGGGGGAGCTGGGCTTGTTCAGCCTGTAGAAAAGGAGACTCAGAGGAGGCCATATCACTCTCTGCAAGTACCTGGAAGGAGGTTGTAGCCAGGTGGGAGTCAGTCTCTTCTCCCAGACAAGTAGTTACAGGGCAAGAAGACACAGTCTTAATCTGCACCTGGGGAGGTTCAGATTAGATATCAAGGAGAATCTGTTCATGGAAAGGATTGTTAAGATTGGAATGGGCTGCCCAGGGAAGTGGTGCCATCGCTGCCCCATGACTGGATGTGGCCCTCAGTGTCACGGTGCAGTTTATGAGGTGTTGTTCAGTCATAGGTTAAAACTGATGGTCTTTGAAGTCTCTTCCAGTCTAAACAATTCTATGATTCTGTGTTTTTTAAAATAGCATTTCCATTCTGGTGGACTTCTGAAATATTTTCATCAAATTCTTTCTTATGGGTGATTTGATTTTACCACCTACTTGTCAGATTTACTTTTCTAGTAATATGATTCTAGTAAAATGATACTAGAACCTAGCTTTTTATGACATCCCTTTTCTGTGTGGCACATTTACTGTAAGGCCTGAATGGTTATAGGTTGCAATGCTAATATTTAGAAAAAGATGACTATGAAAATTCTAGAGATGCTGGGCTTGACAGCAACACTTAAGCAGGTAAAACCTTTTTGTTTTAATTTACTTAAACAAGGAAAAATATTTTCATTGAGCAGAAAGGATAAAACATTTTTTTTCTGAGGAACTACTGGTTTTTCAAATATAAAGCAAGTGACTGATTGTTACTCTGAATCTACTAAATTGCTCTAAGTAATTTGTGGAGAACTGTATGAAAGCCATGCATATATATTCACGTGCTTTGGGCTGGACTGAAATGATTAAAAAAAAAGAATGTTCTAGGTGAAAGGCACTGCTTCAGTAAGTGAGATATGAATTAAAGCTGTCCAAATCAAAATTGTGCACTTGAAAAACAAATAATTATTATGGCCAAAATCACCAAAAACCTTGGTATATATATCTGTGTACAGGAAATAAAAAAAATATATTTAAAACTACAAATTAATTCTTAATGTATTTACATTCTTATAACATGTTTGGGGAGGGAAACAAAACTGTAATTATAAAGAAGTTCAAAACCAGCTAGTTTTCTTTTCTGGGGCCATGTGACCAGTAAGCCTCCTGTCAGCGTATGGCTATCATCTGAGTTTGAAAGAAGAAAAAACCTAAAAAACCAAGAGTTCTCTGGTTACCCCCTTATTTTATTTATTTTCCCAGACAGGCTACCAAAATCTTGAAGAAGTCTGATTCTGAGGTTGATCTGCTGTGGGTGATGGTCAGGCTACCAGCCAAATCATGCCTGTTGACATGTTGGACTGCGTGCTTGTTCCTTAAACTTGTGGTGCTTCCCTACCACAGCTGGACCACAGTGTTTTGCATGGGTTTGCATTCCATACAGAATGTGGATTTGCTGTAACACAGAAATCATGGAAAAGAAATCATAATTTACCCACTATACCCATATTCTGTCTTAAAAAATATTTAAATAATAGAATTATAAAACCATTCAGGCTGAGAAAGACTATTGAATCCAATTTCTAACCTGACACTGCCAAGTCTACAACTTTGTGCTATAGTTGCAGGTCTTTTAAAGAAGAACAGGAAAGATGATTTAACCACTTCCATGGGCAGCCTATTCCAATTCTTGACAACCACTTTCCTGAAGAATTTTTGGCTACCTCATGGCTACCTCAAATTACCTTAATTTTCTCTTCACACTACCTTAAGTTTCTCCACAACATGTCTGATTCATGACTTTCTAGTTAAGAAAAAAGGATCATGTGGACTGAACAGTTTTCAGTGGTGCAGCACCACAATACACATTGCCTTTGCTTATGCTGGATGTCTGTAAGGCCTCAGGGCTGGGGCTTATCAGGCCTGCTCTGTCTGAACTTTTGTTGACCTGCCTGCAAATTTGTTTTGCTTGGTTTAGTAGTGACAGAAGTTTCCTCATTTGATCAGGTGACTACAGATGATTTGCTCTACTTTTAGAACAGCAAAATCATAGTTGCATTAAGTATTTATTCTGAAAAATGTGCACAGCTCAAATATAATGCCATAAAATAGAAAAATACTTATGTGGTAAGACAACAGTGACCTGGAGAAGTGAGTACACAGGACATGGTGCAGAGGAGTTCAGACACAGGGGTACTTAGAGATAGGGAACAGACAGGGCACTGGAGACAATGCAATGATGAACAATTCACCTATGATCAGTTAAAGAAATTCTGGCATGGAGCTGGACAATATTGATTTTAGGGGTAATAAGGGAACAAAAAAACATAGCTAGAGCATGTGGATACATATAGTGAATTTGGATGTTACATGGAGCTTCAGACCAATAAAGAAAAAAAAAAAGGCTGTTAGAGTGTGTTAGGAAATGTGTCAACATTATCCCAACTGGTCACTTAGACAGAGATAAGGAGACCCATTAACATGAACACAATAGTCCTTCCTGTAAGGAGCTCCAGAATCCAAAAGTCATGGCCAGCCTCCTCGCCTGCAACAGACCTGTACAGAACAGAGTGGAAACACCAGCCTCAGGACCCAGAGGAGCATAAGGAGGGTGGCCATAATACTTGGAATAGCGGCTGAATCTGAAAAGTGTGTGCACAGTGATTTTGTCTGCAATCTTTTCTCTGGTAACAACTAGATCTAAACCAATGAAGATTATTAGACTCATTATTTCATTTATACCACAATTGAAATCTTGGTTTTTCTTACATACAAGGGTCTCTTTATGGCTTTCAGTATAATTATCTTAAAATGATTTCACATTGCTTAATAACCATTGTACTGTCAAGTAATTTTAGCAGTAAAATGCACATCTTTCTGTCAGCAATTTAAAAAAAAAATAGATTTTGTTATTTTGCGAGGCTTGGGGGAAAAATAATATAAATCTGTAAAAATAGTTTAATTGATAATGAACTTTAATAAAATTCAACAAGAAGTTTCATCTCAGATCTACACAGACACTACTTGAAATGAGAGTAAAAGGAGGGAAGGAGGAAGGAAGGAAGGAAGGAAGGAAGGAAGGAAGGAAGGAAGGAAGGAAGGAAGGAAGGAAGGAAGGA
>QUSF01000006.1:27111457-27142940 GCA_003676055.1 Chloebia gouldiae | reverse complement strand
GGAAGGAAGGAAGGAAGGAAGGAAGGAAGGAAGGAAGGAAGGAAGGACAATCAGAAACAAAACCAAGGAAAATAAACAAAAAATTCCAAAACCAACCCCCATAACCCTATATAAACATGAAATATCAACCTCTGTATTAATGGTGATAATTGAGGTTTGTAACAAAAGTATATAAAACAATAAATACAGTCAAAATGGTAATGGCTCTGATTTTCTTGTCTCTACACAGATGCAATCACTCTTCATGTCCAGGATGAATAGGAGGCTTAAGTGCCATAATGGAGATTTTAATTGGACTTTAGAAAAGTTGGAACATGTTGCCCAAAGAATATTATGAGTCTCCAAGACTGAAAGCTTTTGAGGGCAGCCTGAAAATACATTTGACAGCCATGAACTAGGTAGGTCTGATCATGCTATGAAGTGGATGTTCTGTAGTTCTTTTCCAGCTGGACTGTACAACACTGTGCCATTTACCTTTGATCTGCTGAATGATGGCCTGGGAATGCCTGTTTTATGGGATAGCTCCAGCTTAGTCCATGAGAAATGCTGTGTTCCTTTGTTTGCCTGCTATTTAATTTCAGCCTATTTTTGGAATAAACCCAGATTTTAGAAAGCTTCCCACGAAGTTCAAAACCTATTATTGAGTCAGATTTAGTGAAGAGCTTATGTCTGACACCTTCCAGGGTAATGGCATTCCACAGTCCCATTACTTTTAGGTTTCAGAAACACTTCAGAAATCTTCCCAAAACCACAGTTTCCTTGACACTATTTTCTCAGTAGCTACACAGAAAATAGAACTCTTGTTTCTATTTAAGAACTCCAGAGATAGTGTGACAGGAAATCAAGAAGCTTATGATTAACAAAAGGTCATCTTTGCTACAGAAAAGGACAAAAAAAAAATCAAGAGCAAAAACAATCTTTAGGTATTAGAGAAGCAGTTTGCAAAGCTACATTTAAAAAAAAGGAAAAGCAGCAGAAAAATACAGAACAATGTCACTCCAAGTATAAGCTTGTCCTGTTCTTTTTTCTGAGTTAATGATGGCCTGAGTACTAGAAGCCCATGCTACAATCTTAATTCTGGTAATGATGTTTGTGTTACTGAACTGCTACTTTGCTAAGAAACGTAGAATCTCTACTTATTTTTAAGGGCTGCATTTCTTGATTTTAATCAGAGAAAAAAAAAATCTATTTTTCTTTTATTTTCTTTCCAAAATTCAGCTTTAAAGGCATTATAGAATTGATCAAAATAAACATCAGTTAGTTACCCCAAAGGATTCATTTTGCTTCTCTTAGACAAAATAAATCAAATAAAGGTGATATAGATTTTATATACAACTCTCAGACTTCACAAAAGAAATGAAAAATAGTTCAGAGAATAAATCTTGATGTTTCTTTGCAGATATGTTACTGATCCATCTCTCCTTTCATAGAGGTAAAATTTGTAAACTGCTTGCATTCTGTTTGTGTATATACAGATACATGTAGACACAGAAATGAGTCATGTGTGTTTCTAAGAAAACAGTGATCTGGCATCTCTCGAAGGCTGGTGAGGAATGCTAATATGCCTAATGACAGCAACGTGCACCCTGAATCAGGATGGCAATTGTGTACTTGGCTTTTAAATTCATCTTGTTAGTCTTATATACCTGTTCTTATCTTGGGGGCACTAATGCAAACATGCAAATAAATATAAATGATGGTTAAATACAGCCTTCCATTCTAGCACAGAATGTTATTTCTTAATTCAGGAAGTATATCTCTACTAAATATAATATGAAGCATGTGCAGAGACTATTAGGCACAGAATATTAAAGCCTGCATTAAAGAATCCAGCAGCAAAATGTCTCCTCTGCTCTTTGGTTTTGGCTTCTGGAGGTGTCACAAAGACAGATACTGCTCTGATTCTGCACATAGTATTGTGGGAGTAGTAGAGGGAAAAAAGTTTTCCCTCTATTTTCCCTGTTATGAGATTTCCACCTTTATACTTCTTCAGTCATAACAAGCAGGGTGTTCAGAAGCCAACAAGGAAAACTGCTTCTCTAAAAACAACTATTGTCTTAGAGGGTGTGATGACATGAAGGGTTATCCAACCTACAAGTTTGCATTACATATATTTTTTAAGCTGCAATGCATAAAGATATGGAGGGCTTTATTCTCCAAGAGAGACCAAAGCACTCTAAAACAGGTAGGCAAATCAAACTGACCCCAGAAGTGGGCCCAGAGGGAGCCCAGGATGACAACAGATATCAGTTTCACTCTAAAGATGATCCATGTCACAGGGTTTTTACATTGTTTTCCTGTTCTTGGAATTAGAATAGGCAACACTAGGTAGTGATCCTTTATTTCTCAGCATGTTTACCCCTGTTTTTGTTAGAAAAAAATCAGTTTTCTAAAATTACTTTAAACCTATTTGTTGTCATTACAGCTCTTTGCTTTTGCAATTAGGTTGTGTCAGTTTCTAGGCAAAGAAGCTTCAAGATGCCATAATTTTTCTTTTTTTTTTTTTTTTTGACCAACATGCTTCTGGTTCTCAGATCCACTTCCCATGCTCACTGTTCCCAGGCTGTCAGGCAATTTCTCAATCAGTATTTCAGAACACATTTTCTTCTGGTCAGTAATCTTCCCCATCTAACAAGGTTGCCTTTCTGGCTGCTCATATCTTAGGGAGAGAAGGAAAGGAAGTATAAGTCCAATATCTATATTATTTATCTTATTTGTGTTCTGGAATGATTTTGCTCCTTTGTAGATGTGTCTCAATCCAGACAGTGGGATTTGTGACACTGGGAAAAATGCATAAAAAACACTTGACAAAATGAACAAGGAGGATCCTGGATTTCATGCATTATTATTTCATTATGTTTGAATGTCCTCACTGGAAGAGATAGACTTAAAATTTCAGTCTAACTGGAGTTCATTATTGAGTACTCACCTTTAGTAAAATGATATTGTAATGAGAAGACAATAAATTATATTTTTTTGTTATGTCAGTCTTGTTTCTGAAGCCAGAAAATTAACCATAATGAAAGAGGAGGGTTGGATTGTGCACAGCACTACTGAGCAAAAAATAATAATTAGAAAGACAGTACAGTAACACACATGGTTTTGCATTACTGGAAGTCACCCTGTACAGCTGCCAATAACTTCCCACCAAGTAGGAAAAATATCATATAGTTAAGCACACCATTAGTGTGCTTATAATAACATTTAGATTCTCCGTGATGCACTTACTTTCCAGATATGTCAATATTTCATTTTCTCCAAACTCTGAGTGAAAGAGCTTTGCAGAACTTTTTTCCGATTTGTTTAAAAATGTGTTTGTGTCTGAAATCTGCAATGTCTTTCCCTCAAAGGGAAAGGCTAGGCTGTTAAATTATGCAAGTAAGGTTAAAAAGACTATGTACTGCTACTGTTTGTCTTCCAAAAAAATAAGATTACAAAAAGGAATAGTTGGTCATTAACAGTCTAGGTTTGATCTTTCAGAGAAAAAAATTACCCTTTTTTGGAAAAATATATTATCAGCAAGTCTTAGGAACGGTAGCTGTAGCAGTATTTCTATAATAAAAAGAAATCCATTAATTGTCACTGGTATGTGGAAGAAGTAAGGATTTTGCTTTCTGGAAAATGGTAGGTATTACTACTTATGATATCTAATGTTTTGGATTGGGTTGTTTTTCATGTTTGGGTTTTGGAAGGGTTGTTTGGTTTTTTGTTTGTTTTTTTCAGTTAACATCACCTGTGAAAAATTGTCTTAAACTGCATGACAATTGATAATTTGCAGATGATGTTGATTTGGGTGGGAGAATCGTCTGCTGGAGGGTAGGAAGGCTCTGCAGAAGGATATGGATATGATGGATTGATAAGCCAGGGCCAATTATGAGAGTTTCAACAGTGCCAAGTGCCAGAAGAAAAGGACCTGGGTATTTCAGCCTGCTGAAGAGGAGCCAGCAGTGTGCCCAGGTGGCCGAGAAGGCCAATGGTCTATATGAACAATAACATGGCCAGCAGGTCCAGAGAAGTGATTGTCTCCCTGCACTCCGCATGGGTGAGGCCACACCTCAAGTGCTGTGCTCTGTTTTGAGCCCCTCACCACAGGAAAGAAAAGACACTGAGGGGCTGGAGTGCATGCAGAGAAGGGCAGTGGAGCTGGTGAAAGGTCTGGAGTACAACTAAATACTTGTTTGATGGAGCTGGGATTATTTAGGCTGGAGAAAAGAAGGCTCGGTGGGGGTGGGGGGGACTTTATTCCTCTCTATCGCTACCTGAAATGAAATTGTAGACAGGTGGGGGTTGGTCCCTTCTCCCAAGTAACAAGGCAAGAGGCAATGGCCTCAAGTTGTTGCAAGGGAAGTTTAGATGGGATGTTAGGAGTAATTTCTTCTCTGCAAGGTTTTTCTTTTGGAATGGGCTACCCAGGTTGAATCACCATCCCTGGAAGTATTTAAAAAAATGGGTAAAAGTGGCTCTCAGGGACATGGCAGTGTCAGATTAAGAGATGGACTCAATGATCTTAAAGGTCTTTTCCAACTGTAAGGATTCTATGATTCTTTTAGGTAATTCAAAAGGTGAATATACTTGACAAATTCCCAAATTGTCTGACAAACTTTGCATATATTTGAACTACTAAAAAGAATCTGCAGTAGATGTAGGCTGCCTGTTTTTCTCTGTGTTTAACGCAGGTCTCACCTCCCATGCATCACTCTTTGAAGATCCACTACAAATTTATTTGTATCACTGAATCTGTGAGGATTATTAAGTTTATTAAGTTTATTATTAAGTTTTATTATTGGCATCTATATATAAATAACATTTATCAATGTCCTCTGAAGGTTAATTACTTGTGGAAATAGGAATGGTATCATAATTTATTCTGGGCCTGGTTCCACCACTTTTCTGCCTTCAGAGCTGAATCCAGAGAAAAGCCCAAGTAGATCATCTAAGTCCTTCGTAAATAACATAGTATTTATCTTGAATGAGAATGGAAAAATCAAGTCCCCTGCTGTCAAATTCCCTTATGGCTATTCTGATTTCACCCTTACATTTTGCCTACTTTTTTAATAGTGGCATTTGCTATTGAATATTCTACCAATACATTCATAACACAGTCAGATGGGATTGCTTATGAATACTGCAAATGAGAAATGCTAAAACTACTTCTCTTCTTATCAGAAAGGGCAATTTCAACACTACAAAGGAAGATATTGTGAACTATATTGTTTTCAGTTCCTTTGAAATGTTTGCATCTTATTCTGAGTCTAAAAAAATCTTGTCAGAAAAAGAAAGGAAAAGGCAACAACTACATATTGTGTTTTATTAATATAGCATAAATAAAAAGGACACAAGCAATTCTGAATGGAAGTAGATGAACAGCAAAAAATTTGCAAGAAGAAATTCCTGTAAGCCTTGTGGTTTGATTTGGGTTTGTTCTTTTTTTCCAAAGCAAAGTATTTAATATTTCATTCTCCTCTGGTTTCAATGGAAAGAATTAAGTTATTGTCCTAAAGGTATTATTAAAACCTGCAATTCTAAACTATTATCAGGAAGCACTGGACATAATGAGGGCCAATTTTGGCTCTCAACACATGTAGTGAAGCCTGTCAGCTGGAAGCTTGGGCTAGAATTTTAGGCTGCAATAACTACATTCATAATGCTGATTTCATATTTTGTAAAAGAGGATGTCTATAGAATTGGAAATAATATATTAGAAAAATTATTTACAATATGAATACAAAGATGTTTACATAATTTTGAATAGCATTATATATATATGTATAAATATCTATTTTCATATGCATACCTAGAAAATGACAAAATTCCCACTTCCATGCTTCAACAATAGTCTCTGAATTCAACTGTTTATATGCTCATGAAAATTTCTAGTAGCCATCTTTATTATATCCTTGTTACTATCCATATCTCTTACATCTCACCAGAATCTGCTGCTAACAGTTAGCATAGTCTTAGTTTTCTCTGGTAAGTCTTCCTCTAAATCACTATGAGAAACCAACTGAATGGTAAAGCTTCATCACCTCATGAAGCTCTAATTATTTCAGTTTCATTAAACTTTTAGTATGGGAGAGAGCAAACCAATTTATTTCATTTCCAGTCTCTTCAGTTTATCATAACTCAAATTCATGCTTTTATTTGAAGTAGCTTTTTTTTTAAAGAATCATTTTCATAAAAAAAGAACATTCATGCTCAGAAATAACAATCATGAGAGAAATCCCTATTGCCTGTGATAATTTTTATTTACAGGCTCTTTCTCACAGTTTCCCAGATATGTTCAACTGTTTTTAACAAGACACATAATGCTTAATATCTGCTGGTATCATAAAGTCAACAGACAAACTGTGGGCTGTAAACTTAAGCAAAAGATCCCTGTGAAATTAGAAATACTCAGTAGAACTTCAATTACCAAAGAAAGCAGAAAGATCCTTCCTTTCCTGGAAATTATGTCTTTTAAGAAGCTGGATAAATAAGATATTTATTTAAGAAATTCTATTTCTATTCTCCCTCCAAATTTTTGTTAACATCTGTGAATGCAGAGCTACCTGTAATCCTATGGATATAGGATTTATATGGACAGTGACTACTAAGAATCTAAACTGAGTGGGATTAACTGTTTTGTTTTATGAACAACATATTCACATATCCTAGGTTACAATATTAAGATGTATTCTATCCCCATCTTCAAGAGCTGTTGAAGCCAGGAGGAGCATTGTTGTTTCCTTATTTCCTGTCAACAGACTCATCAATGCCTTGCTGCATGACTCATAGAATGATATCAGCCCATTGTGAGGTGTTCTGCCCAGGTAGGAGGGGCTAAACATCCCCACCTGGATATAATCTGGGATTTGGGACAGAATAAACAGCCCTTTCCCTCTGGTTTCTAGAGGACAAGAGCTACCAGATCTTTTCTATGGGTCACCACTTCAACAAGACTGTTTCATCTGGACTACTACCACCACCCTAACTAGCAGGGTGTCCGGTTGTATTCTGACTCTGACAGTGGTTTTTCTTTTGTATTATTGCATGTATTTTGGGTTCTTTTCTCTTTTTTTCTTTTCTTAATAAATTGTATTTTGGATTTAGAGTGTCTCACTGGTTTTGCTTTCAAACCAGAACATCACATCAAATGGCACATCTGCTTCTGACACTGTCACACCCACTGTGATAACAGTCTAAACAAATCAAAGTCCTATGGGTAGTACTAAAGGTAGAGCAGGCATAACTTGGTCAGTAAGTTAAAGAGTTCAAAATAAAAGTCCTGTTAGTCTCACTTTGAAATTGGATAATCTAGTTCTTGAAATGAAGAAAGATTTTTGGCTATGCAGATCACCAGAATTTGAAAAAAAATATCATGAACTTTAAATTTAAATGTCAAAATCAAATGCCTACACTGTAGACACTGACAAGAGGAAAATCATCCTCTGTGCCCATCACAGTCCATGGAAAGTGGCAGACAGTTCTGTGTCAAACATGACTTCTTTTAGCAAGTTAATTCTGCTGTTTCAGAATTGATGTCAGCTACCATTTGAGATCTCCTAGGAGACTTCTGACATCCACACAGGGTTTGCAGGTAAAGAAACCAAGATGAATGACTTACTTAATTGGCAGCTAAAGCTCAGGTGGGATATCATAAAGAACATTTAATGTCATTAGACGTCTATACAGAAGTAATTGTATTATCTTGAGGTGTCTGTATGAGAATGAGATTAACTAAATCTTACAACAGCTTTTCTCAGGGATTACAAAGGGAGTCTGTGGTGATTAACTCATGTAAAGATATCTGCCATGTAGGTGTCTACATCTGATTGGTAAATTACATCCTTTTTTACCCTGGAGGGGGAAGATTGTGATTCCTAGGAAATGAATTCATAAAATGAAAGTAATAGAGAGTTGAGGATGTATAAATCTGAAAGCAAAAGAATTACATTTAGGTGTCTCTAGGTTAGTAGGTGTGTAAGCTCCTTATATAGTTGATGAAAATCTAGTTACTGAAGTAAACGCAGCCCAGATCATCAACGCTATTATTTAGTTTGCTTTGAAGTATGCACCAAAAATACTATTTAGTTCCTGAAATATTTGCATCTAGCGCTCTCTAAGTTTCATTCTAGACATCTTCATAGGTAGATAAAATAGGTCTAACAGGAAACTATCACACTTCTGGAACTGAAGACCAGAAGTCTTATATTTACATAATTATATTCTGCCTAAAGCTGACTATACTGGTAAGTAAAGAATTCAGTTGGGACAGACTGCTATTCCAAGTTAGTTGTAATTCACTAATTATTTATTTGCAAATTTAACTCATTTGTGTCTATATGGCACTACAAGAATGTGACACAACATTATAAAGTCCTGTAGAATATATAATGATGAATTTAGTGTTGGCAATTGTAACTTTTATGTTGCTGTCTGTAAACATGTAAGCAATTAATTATTAAAGAAAGTGTTGGTTACATTTCAAAAATATACTAAAATACCTAAACCTTCAGTTAGCAAAGCCCAAAAGAGTGCTCTAAAGATTCCACATACCTTAAGTTTGCACCAAATACCAGCTTTGACAATAATTATTATTAGCATATATGTTTGTGATGAAACACTCTTTTTATCTTTCACATGTGCTCTCTTTATTACTTTAATATTGTCAAGTATTTTCACAATGTATATACAACCTAGCTTTGAAATTTTTTTCACATTCAATATTAAGGCTTTTAGAAAATGGTGACACCATTAATGATGTTAGAAAACGAGCTTGGTCTTGAAGGCCAGGACTTTTGTACTTTTATTTTTTGCAGTGGGTGAAAAAAAATTTTTTTTAAAGAGAAGAAGTGAACAACCTTCTCCTCTTTTGTTATCTTTATTGCTTCTTACCTATTTCATCTGGAAATAACTTTAAGCTGTGTATGCACCTAATGAAGACTCAATATTCCTAAATCTACAGTAATTTTATCCTTTTAGGCAAGGCCTATATGTTTATAAACATCTATCCTTCTTGCTTTCCAGCAACTCACTTTTCATATTTAATAGTATGAAACATACTTAATATGCACTAAATTATACACAGCTAAATAAAATGTTTGCATTTTTCCCTGAGACAGATTGAAAAACAATTTTCAAATAATCTTGTATTGTACTGCAATAACACTGCAAAAAAAAAAAAAAAGCTCCAAATCAAACCTATTAAGAAGAATATTCTTTTGATTTAAATGCAACTTACATATTTTTGTCTGATTACTTTGGTTGCAAAATGGTTTACTGCCTCTTGTCTACAAGACTTACTGGAGACCTGGCAGGTGAATTTCATGCTAGAATTATAAATTCCATGGTCAGATAGCATGATTCTGGGAGAAGCAACTAGTTTCTGTGGGCACAGTAACTACAGGTTTTTCTTGTTTTCATTTAGCTTTATTTATTTAATTTGGTTTTATTTGTGTTGTGGTTTTGATTTTCACTATTTTATTTTTTAAAATGTATTCATGATAAAAATGGCAGGTCTTTTTGCTGCCTTGTAATTATAATGCAGAGAGTAATCTGAAATATAAGATCTTTTAAACAAACCTTGAATACATTTTTTCTTCATTTCAGTGGTTTTCTGGTTCTTGGAGAGTCTCTTTACAGCTGTCACTGAGAAAGATGAAGAGTGCTACTTATTTTCATTTGGTGATTATCTTAGCTGATATATCTTGTCATCTCAGTCATGGCCAGGAGTCAAAGAAAACAGGCCAAAATGCACTTTTTCTCATTAGGGAAATCCTTGCCTGCGCTGGGTTTAGAGCTTCTTAAATCATTGTATTAGGGACTTTGGTGTAGAATGCCTATATCAAGAAAAACTCTCTACTGCAAGTGCTGGAGGGGAAAAAATTATGTTACTTGAAAGTGTATTGAGCTCAATCTTACAAAGACAAATTATGTCAACCCCATATTTACTATTAGCATCTTGATTTCCCTGACTGTGTGAAACACATCAGGCAGACTTTAAAATGTGGTTAAAATGCAATAAAGAGTCAATTTTACCACATCTATCACCATGCACTGTGTCTGATGAAATGCGTCGGTCTCTGTTGCAGGACCTGAGGAGTTCTGCCAACAAATAGGAACACAAAGACAAATAGTTCAATAAATAAAACTGAAATGCATGTTTGTGACTTCAGGAGCTGTAGCTGTTATGAATTAAAGCAATCTTGTCTGATAGCACCTCTATCTGTTTAATGAAAGATAGTTTAAACAAGTATATAAAAATGCCAAAAGTCTTAAAATGTAAGGGGGACTCAACTGTTCAAATTAGTGTTTATGAAAAGAAAATGTTTGTAAGGCTGATTCCAACCTGTTGCAACAGGACTCATTTTTGTGGCGGTGTTTAACTTAAGTTAGTTGCTTCTTTTCACTATATCCATTTTTGATAACTTTCACTTTATTACTGGAAGAATTCACTGTCAGATATCAAATAACTACAGACAGTACAGATTATCATCTAGATATGACATTTGTTTTAGTAAACAGTTTTTGATATTTTGTCTGTTTTGATGCTTCATACTCACAAAACTATTCAGTGAGGGTGGGAATAATTTAACTTTTTTTTTTATATGTCTGAATTTGAACTGGTTGCCCAAACCAACCATGCCAGATAAGGTAGCTCTACCTATGAATCACAGAATTAATTAGGTTTGAAAATATCCATGAAATCATTGAGTCCAACCTATGACCAAACAACTCTATATCAACCAGACCATGGCACAACTTTCAGATAGTCGTAGAGAGTGACAAGGTCACCCCTGAGCCTTCCCTTCCATTCCTTTCCCTCTCTCTCAGCTGCTTCTCATAGGCCATATGCTCCAGACCTTTTGCCAGCTTTGATGTCCTTCTCTGGACCTGCTCTAGCACCTCAGTGTCCATGCTGAATTGAGGGACTCAGAAGTGGACACAGCATTAAATTTGTGGCCTCACCTGTGCTGAGTACAGAAGGATGATCCTGCTGGCCACACTATTGCTGACAGAGGCCGGGATGCCACTGGCCTTCTTGGCCATCTGGGCACGCTTCTTGATCATGTTCAATGGCTTCTTGATCATGGTCAGGGCCATCAGCAGCTCCAGGTCTGTTTCTTCTGGAAAAATATCTAACCAATCATCATCCAGCCCATGTAGCTTCCTGAGGCTCTTGTGATTAAAATGTAGGACCTGGTACTTGATGTTATTGAACCTGATATTGTTGTTCCCACCCTATCAATGCAGCCTGTTCATGTTCCTCTGCAAGGACTTCCTAGCCTCCAGCAGATCAACACTTTCTTTTATCCTATGAATTTACTAGTAGCAGACTCATCATCAAGGAAGATATTAAACAGGACTAAGCCCAACACTGGTCCCTGGGGACACCACCTGTGACTGGTCTGCTACTGGATGCGCACCATTCACCACCACTCTCTGGGGCTGGCCATACAGTCAGCTCTGAACACAGTGAAAAGTGCACCTGTCCAAGCTGTGGGCTGCCAGCTTTTCCAGGAGTATGATGTGGGAGACAGTGTAAAAGGCTTTGCTGAAGTCATTGAGTTTGAACAAATGTAGCAATCTGCTTTAGGTGGTGATGACTTGCACTGTGAACTGAACTTTTCAAACAATATTAGACTGCTCATTACAGAGCAATTGTAGTGTCTGTTGAGGGATACTTCCCCATACCATAATTACTGTACGTACTATTCAGGTAGAATTTAATACATTTTTCTTATCTACTAGTTTCAACGTCTTGAAGGTGTATGGTTTTTAGAAAATAATTTTTTTAGATTGCCTGTAAGCTTAGCCTGGATGTTTTCTGCTGCGTTGTTTGTGCAGTTGTCAACCATATGTTACAAAATTATGCATTTTTTCCTTTCAGACCAAACTGGTCATGATGTCAAAAGCATTCAAATGCACAGATGAGAAATACTGTTATAAAAAAATTCAAAGATTACAGCCAGTTTCTGAGAAGTAATTATATCAGAATTGCAAGATAACATTAGTTTCCTACTAGTTTTAATACTAAAGTCAGGAAAAAACAGTGCTAATCCATATTTTACATGATCTACAAAGACAGAAGACGACACATTGTCCAATTTAAACTTCTGGTCAGATGAATATAAGAAGTCTCTCCCTGCACAGCTGTGCTTCCATTATGAGTGTTATAAGCAGCATTTAGACACGTGTGTATAACTGTCTATGTCTGTTTAGACAGAGAAACCTTCAGTACTGTCCTGCAAAATAAGAGCAAACTCTGTTTTGTTCAGACTTTCTGAGTTAGTGCACAAGCCATTGGACATGGGATATGGACACACTGTAATCTACACCCAATCCAAAATCATAGACAAAACCCAATTAAGTTGACTTAAATAACAGCAAGAACCTCTGTTTCGCCATCACAGAAATTACTGCAGGAATGAATCTGAAAAATGCAGAATTCTTGGGCAAAATTGAGAACATTGCACTGTCTGTCTACACTTGTGCCCCTTGCTCAAAGCTGATTTAAAAGCAGAAGTTGTTTCAGAACATGTTTTATTTTTCAGTTCAATGGCCAATATCTGACTTATATGATTATCACCTTTGTGTTTTACTTAACTTTGCCATTGTGTTTGGGGAACTCTTGTACATGAGTCACATTTGCCTCCCACTCTGGATTCATGTCTTACACAGTCACCTTATTTCAAGTTCTGTCTTGCAGTAGTGTGCAAGGTGTAAGCATCCTGAATTGTAAGCAATGTTGTAACTTGACATGAGTTCAGATCAGCAATTTGTCTTTTAGTATCCTGGAAAGGGGATTTATGCCTCAAAGCTTCCAACTTTTAATTTTAGGGTTTTTTTTTCTTTTTTATTTTTATCTGGTGTGTAATAATTTAGCTTTCAATTATGAGTTCATCATCTGTATTCAAGGAGCACTAAGCATATTTTTTCTCTTACTTCTTCTTCTGCATGTTAATCAGTTTCCATATAATAGAAATGTGCCCAGAAACCCTAATGTGATGTCCCAAATAAAGCACATCAAATTTTTCCTTCTCCATTAAAGGAAAAATGTGAATATATATACATCTAGAAATATAAAATAAATTAATAAATTGATATGGCACGTGTTTCCAAACAAATAGAGATCTAAAGTCTTGTAGAAAACATAAAGAAATTAATAAATCGTGCAGCCTGAAATCTAAGCTGCAGAGTGGTTACATTAGACCATAACATTATTTAGTCTGATGTCTAAGTATTTTCATTTTTCTAATGAACACATAACAGATATTTGCTGATGATATAGCAATAGCCAAACTCTGGTTAGGACTTGGAGAAGTGGCAATGACCCTAAAGAACATGCCAGCCCTGTGTGCTGATGGGATTACAGTGAAGGCAGGCAGTATGCTTGATTTGGTTGTCTTCATCCACTGGTCCTAGAGCTTGGTGGGTATAAAGAGCCCTGAACAGAGAGGAATGATGGAATAATCATAGTCCCAGTGGCTGATCAAGGCACTGCTGACTAGTCACCTTGCTTGTCACTCACTATGCTGGAAAAATCTGCAACATGAAGTCACATATCAGAAGAAGTATATCATAAATTATATTAGAGATGTCATGAGCCTAGGGAGCAATGTGGGAAATTTTATGAAAAGTTTTCAAGACAAAAAGGCCAGAATACCAATAAGTTATAATTTCATTTCTAGAGCATGGTTTTTCTGAGTCCTTTTTAACAGTAAGCAAAAGAATTTTAAAAATGGATGGTTCCGTGATAATCTATTTAAGATCACTGCATGTTTTTTTATGTAGCCAGTAAAGACAGGCTGACAGAGGGAAATGCTCTCAGTCTAAGTCAGGTGTAGCCCTTGAAAGATATCTGCTATCCCTCAGACACTGAACAAGAATTACTTATTGCAGTAATAAGTAAAACAGAACCATTAATTACTTTCCAATAAACCAAGACAATTATTGTTATTGCCAGTTTTCCCCTGGAGGAAGTTGTATTTTTCATTACTGTGTCATTTGACATCCTCTTTGGTCAGGTGGTGTTCCTTTCCTCCCTAGCTATGACTTTTTGTGGTGGTTGGGTGGTGGTTTTTTTTTTGTTTGTTTGTTTGGTTTTTTTTTGGGGGGGGTTGTGTTTTTTTTTTTTTCTTTGTTTGTTTTCAGCTTGGCCATCTGAAACAATTTAGATTTTTAGGGTAATTTACTCATATGTTCTTTTTATGCCATGGGATTCTGAAAATGGAGTAATCCTAGGACCTTGCTTGAGTATTGTTTGGAGAAGGCTGATTAGAGCTGTTTAAAACACAGTCAAACTTGAGCTAAAACCTAAGATTAGGTATACAGAGATTGATTTCTCTTTTTGTTCCTCTTCCATTGGAATTACAGATAATAGTATTCACTTTCTTGCTGTAGCTTTTTTCCTACACAAAACTAAGTACATAGGCAGAAATTCAGCATTAAAATTATCTGGAGTACATCCTAGCCTGAAAATTTAGAATATAAATCCTCTGTTATGATTTGTCATGTTCTTATACAGTTTATGAATTGCTTCCTGTTCTTAAAGACAAAAATTGGCTGAGAGTTTCAAGTATTTGGGACTATAGATTTAAAACAGTTTTGCTGCATATTTAAATTCCATTTTGTTGTCTTTTGCTTGTGGTAAACTGCAGAATTTAATTTAATGGCAAAATAATCTGGCAATCTGTTTGGGGAATGAAACTGTATTAGGATAGATATGATGTTGAGGTCAATGTTCCTTAGATGGAATATTGAACAGCTGCCTAATCAACAAAAAAATAATTAAAGGAGTACACCACACAGATGCTATTTGATGGGGTTGATTTAGAGCTTGTGGATCTACCCAAACACTCATCCATGTGCACACAGCAAGTTTAAATGTGCATGAGCAGGTCTTCTGACATGTATTTTATCAACACAGATTGCTTATCCAGTAGAGAACATCTGTGATGGTAGAAGAGAAGAGGAAATTAAGGAAGTATGTAATGTACACTCTATGTTCATTTACTCAGAAGTTTTTAGGAATCTTCTTCCACCAGTGAAAAGACCAGTAGTCAAGAGTTTCTGCACTCTCCAGAATAGCCCAAGAGCAACCAATTCACTTTCACAGCTGTTAAAATAATTTTTGCATAGCCCAGTAAAGCACATTGCAATTTCTGTCCTTTGTATTCAGTGATCATGACAAGTCTATACAGTTGCTCTAACTGAAGCCGTAAAAAAGTATATTCATTTTACTCTGCATTGTCCATGGACACTAAAAAAATCCCTAAATGCTACATACAAGCCTTTATAGTTCAAATTTCTCCCACATTACATGTTTTAAAAATCTTGGGGTTTTGTTTGGTGTGCCATCCTATACAGGCAGGGAATGGGACGAATATACTGCAAATATAGAGATCAGTATATAACTATGCTGAAAAATTTGAACTTTCCTCTCAGATCTTAGCTTGTTGATGTTCTCAGTAAAATAATTCCATGAGGAAAAACCCCACTTTGAAAGCTATTTAGGTGTTTGTTCATGCTCTGGTGGCACAAGAAATCTATTTAAATGTAAATAATGAAATGCTAGAAGGCATGGCTATTGGCATTAAACCCATGACAAATAAAGACAATAAAATTTTGAATGCCTGCATTAAGACAAGAATTCTGTTATACCTTCATCTTATTTACTTGCTTATATTTTATGTAATATACACATGGGTATATATTTTTTTGCACAAACACAAAATCATATATATACATATACTTTGTCTCTTTGTGATGCTTTTTGGGTTTGTTTGAGTTTCTTTAAATAATTATGTACACTCCTACATACCCTCCCTCTAAATACCATTCTTCCAAAATTCCTCAACAAATAGTTTACTTGATGTCAACATTAAACTGCATCAAATCAGTAACATTTCTTTGCCTAGATGCTTATATTTTATATAAGAGTCAGGAAATCAGAACAGTTATGTTTCTAAGTCCAAACACTTGTAAGGCCTTTAAACAAGTCAGGGTTAAATTCCAAGCATTCAGGAAGTACATTTTCCAATCTTGTAACCTTTATAAATAAGTAAATTCTCCTGTTGCCACATAATGAACTCTTACAAGTGTCAGTGGCTAGAGCATTAATTACATTAACTCTGCTAGGCATTCAAACTTAAAGCTTTATTCCCTTGTCTAGGACTGTCAGGGAGAATATTAGTGTCAGTTTATTAGACATTTCATTTAGGCCTGTCTCTGCCATCTTCTCTCTATTCAGCCATTTCTGTTAATACCCAATAACCTTTCTAAACTGGAGATAGGCCAGAAAAGACATTATTCATCACTGAGTTTTAATGTACCACTGGAACTGCAGTGCAAGGACAGATTGTTGTTTCCTATTTAATCAGTGAAGTGACCGGGACTTTTTATTCCATATTGTCAATATGGAGGAGCAAGTCTAAAAATAAGGGAACTAGTTTGTGAGGAAAGAATATCTAATAGTGTAGGAGAGATTGCCAATCAGGAGATAGTCACAGGGAAAATGATGATTAAAAAACCTGATAAGAAGCTAGAAAAGTAAAGTTAGAAACAGAAAATGAAAGGCTGATATACTCGATTTACATAATGAGAAAGATAGGACCCTGATGACAGTGACGCAAAATATTCAAGAGATATAAACTTTAATGAGGAGAAAAAAATTCTTAAGAAGGATTTTAAATTAATATTTCCAGAAATCAAAGAATTTGGCTCAGTAAATGTGGTCTAAACCACTATGTTTTTATTTGTAAATAAGATTGCCATGCACTGGTGTCTTGTTTGAGATCAAGTATTACCAGCTGGTAATACCAAGTATTCTCATGTACATTGCTTAAGGCTAGTGTACTTTTATATCAGATTTTTCTCAAGGATTTTAGGACACCTTCAAAATGGAACCACTTAAGCAACATGGGCAAATAAGTCTGCATTGTTCAACCTCACTTATTATTTAAAAAGATAGCCTTCCCCAAAAGATATAGAAGGAATATAAAACATACTAGAGGGAAAAAACAACCCAAAAACCCTCAAACAAACAAAAAATTAAATCAAAACAAAGCAAACAATGGCAAAATCCAACAAAATCAAAGAGAAAAGAATACAGAAACTGTAAAATGAAAATCCGAATGTACAATAATAGAGTTCAAGAGAAGCAGATGAAGGCTTTCAAAAATAATTTACAAGTACACTAGAAAATTTGCTGCCATATGGTGAAACACTTTGTATGTTTGCCTCTGTTCTGACATTTGAATGTTAATTGGTTAAAGATGAAGCAGAGTTTCAGCCAGTTCAGATTATGGGACTGTTATCTTTCTATGATATCTGACTATCAGTTGGCACAACCTTATTCTGTTGTCTGCCACCTCTTATCATTCGGGCAGCTGAGAAAGAATGGGATATTCTGTATTTTTCTGCATGCATGGCTCCCTTTGATGCATTTTCTTCTGGAGGTGCACTTAACTCATGTATCTTCATATCTATAATGGTCAATTGACTTTTTAAAAGGCACCTGAACATCAACCCTTCTACAAATTAAGACCAGCGTTACCCTGAAAAGCTATGTGAAGCTGTGGTATGCCAGCAAGGATAAGGCAGAAACAGAAGAGCAAGATATGCTGAAATTGAAAATAAAACCCTCTCCACAAAAACAAGAAAAAAAAAACAACAACAAAAAAACCCCAAAAAACCAAAAAACAACTACAAAAAACCAAAGCAGTCATGTTATCTTTCTAACTTTTACTTGAATTATTTGGAAGCATAGAAATTACTCAGTATAGCTTATTTTTATATTGACCAAAACCTCTTCCTATTTGTTAGGCTTTAAAAACATTACTCAAGTTCTAGAAGGATCTGATAAGGACACTGAACTCTCTGTCTTCAGGTAAGATTGTTTCAAAGAATCATCCTCATTCTGAACAAGTCTACACCTTATGAGACTGCAGAGTAAGAAGAGAACAGGAGGCGTGAATAAGAAACAGCTATAGTCTTGCTGACTGCTCTCATTATTTTAGATTTCACACTGCTGCTTCTCCTGAAGGCAAAGTTACAGTCTCTCTTTCTTTGCACTGTAGTTAGATATCCAAAAGAAGCAGATGAGTCAAAATAGTTCCATCTGATTTTTTCTGTCATAAACTGGAAAAGATGTTTGTATTTAAGTAGAAGACTCACATCATTAAGTCAAAAATTAAGGAAAACTAGAAAAAAAATTGTTTGGTTTTTTTGTATCTTGTTTCAGAAGTTGTATCACCAAATGTATTAAGAAGTTTTAATTTGATAAACAAAGTTTTCCCTTTATTAAACAGGTTTGGTATAGTATTAGTTGCTACATATAGTTGTTATGTTTTGAAGTTGAAACATTGATATAATATATTTTGTTCCTACAAAAACCCACACAAATATTATGGCTCAAAAATTTGTGTGAATATGAGGTAAAAGTATATTTACTATAAAATTAAGAAATGCAACAAACAAGTTGCAGTCTTGCAACTTGCAACAAATTTTTTCTTGTATCAAAGAACCAGATATGGCAAAAATATTTGATCATTTTACACAGGTATTAAAAACTAAGTATCACATGTTGTTTTGGTAGCTTGGTACTTTTTACTTGTTTGTATTTTCCAAGCAACAGATGCCTAAGTGATGAATCCTCAGTGAGGTCTTGTAAAAGGCTTAGACTTTAGTTCAAGTGTTTATGCAGAAGCATTATGCAAAACATGGCCCTGAGTTAGACCTCCTACTCTTAACTGTAGAAGAGGGAACTAAATAACTAGATAGGTTTTTACAGAAACAAGTCCAAAATACCTTCAGCAATTATTCTCAGTGCAAATATATTGGAATTTCTATCTCTCTCACCTAGGACAGCTGACCCAAACTGGCTAAAGCAGTATTCCATACCCTGTTGTGCCATGATTCGTATATGGAAAGTGGGGAAAGAGTCTGCAGTTCTAGTGCTCAGGAGCTGGCTGGGTAGGAGGTAAGTTACTGCACTGTGCATCACTTGTTTTGTGTATTACATCCAGCCCTTACCCTACAGAATATATCATGCCTTTATATCATGCCTGGGTCCCCATACTTTTCAATATCTCCCGAATGATCACCACAAATTTTCCCTTAGCATATGGGCTATTCCTTTAAAATTTCTGTTGACTTAATATAGTCAATGGCTTTGGTCTCAGTCTGTAACAGTAGTCCTTCAGGGAAGGAATTGTTTTATTCACCACTGCACTTGTGCGGTACCACCACTATCAATGGTATTACAGTAAAAAATCACTCATATTAATAAGGAACAAATTTTGATGAAAGTGTTTTAAAATGCCTGGCTAGCTCACTTGGTAGAGCGCAAGAGTTTAATCCCAGGGTCATGGATTCATGCCCCATGTTGGGCGGCAAAAAGGGATGGTGTAAATTAGTCTATGAGGCAGCTAAACAACACACAGCCGTTTGTTCATTCTGCCCCCAACACTGGGACCAGGAAGAGGATCAGAAAACCACAGAAAATGTTTTGGTTGAAATAAGGGCTGTTTAGCAGAATAGAAAATGAAGGGTAAATAATAATAATAATAATAATAGTTATTGTTAAATTATTATATACAAAACAAGTGTTGTACAATTCAATTTCTGAAGACCTGCTGACTGATTTTCAGATGGTTCCTAAATAGTGCTCCCCAGAGAGCTCTCCCACTAGTTCACATACTGAGCATGAGGTCATATAGTGTGGAATATTCCTTTGGTCAGCTGGGGTCAGTTGTCCTGGCTGTGCCTTTTCCATGTTTTTGTAGTTCCAAGCCTCCTTGCTAGCAGAGCTGGTGAGTCCTTGACCACAGCTTGACAACAACTGAAACAGCAGGGAGTTATCAACATTATTCTCAAGCTAAATTCAAAACACAGCACTGTACCAGCCTCAGGGAATAAAGTTAACTCTTATCCCAGCTCAACAAGGGCAAAAGTATAAGGAGAATGTCACATAGTTTTTTCATACTGTGCAAAAAAAAAGCTCATACTGACTCCATGAAAGTAAGATTTGGTAATAATAGCAGAATAGAGCACAGTTTTAACACAGCAGGATGACCTGGAAGACTGCAAGGCTGGAACCTGAGAGCCAGTTCAGGAGCACTTTTAAAATCAGGCTCCTTTTTCTTATGCATTTTCTTCTGAGCCCTAATCATATCCTTGCAAAGACTTGGAAACTTAAAAACTTTGTTAAAAGCAACCATAATTCCCTTATTCTTCTCTGCCTCCTTCAAAAAATCCAACCCAAAAGTCAGGACACTGAGACTCAGGAGGCAAACTACATAAAATGAAAGAGTCCTGTACATGTGCAAGTCCTTGTCCTACACAAGTAAAACAGAATGTCATGACTCATCTCAGTTTAAATAAAATTTCATCCAAGGATTGTTCCAACAGGTCGGGGTAATGTCTGAACTTCCTAAGAAGCTGGCGGATGTAGCTTCCCCTGTCTATGGTAAGGTGCTATGCACGCTAAGAACAGCACAGATGGGTCTAGTAAGAAAACTGGTGTTTGTACTGAAGTTACTTGTGTGAGAAGAAAGCTGCTGAGCTGAACTAGATAACAAATATGTGTTTTTCTTTCATTGCAGAATATCCATTTTACAATATGGTTTTTTTCTCTGTTTTCTGATTACACAATTTTCCTAAGATTAAGCACAATTGGTTTAATGCAATTAAGGTAGAGAATTTAAAGATCCTTGGTAATTTTGATTTTTTTAATTGCTTTTATGACAGCATTTTAGACCTTTGCCTTTTAAAGGTTTTTGTGTAAGATCAGAGCTAAGTTGTATCAAAATGTCATGGAACATCTGGCATCCTGAGGTTGCAGATGACTGGCACTAAGGATCATCATAGATATGGGAAATGCCATTCTCCCATTAAAAATCACATCGTTCAAGATTTTATAATGCCAAATTGCTGAACATCCTTACATTTGAACAAGCAAGGTTTAATTGCTGGACCAATTTTTTTCTTTTCACGTGTCATGTCATGCCACTGTTCTTAAGATAAAGAACCTTCTGCTGTGCATTGTAGATGATATTTTTTAAATCAAAAGAATTACATTTGTCCAAAATTATACTGATAAAATATTTTTTAGTGGATGATTGAGATAATTGCAAATTTGGAAGGGTTTGTAGAGTTACCCCAAACTCCTTTAGGAATATGAATACAAATGAATAAGCTTCATGTTTTTTGAACAGCATTGAGAGGAAATTTCCAGATTTTTGATGTATTAGTTCTCAAAACAATGTCTCAGTTTTATGAGTTTGAGGTCAAAAGTGGGCAAAGTCCTGTTGGGTCCCAACTCCTACTGCTAAGTAAGCCAAGGAACCAAGAGCTCAACACACCAGAGAAAACTAGGAAATATAATCCTTTTAACTGTCAGACATAGACAGATAATAATTTTTAACTGTGTTTATACCAGATCTTTCTTTTAAGATGCAGAATTGTCATATGCTCAGAGATCTCAGTAATACTGTTTTCCTTCCAGCATAAATTCTCCATGATTCAGTATTTAGTCATACTGACTTTTTCCCTTCCTCCCTTCATTCCATGGAAAATTATGATGTAAATAAAAACAAGCAAACAAACAAACAAAGGAAAAAGAAAAACCCCTTAAATCAAAACAAAACTAAAACCAACAAAATACGAATTTTTCTTTAAAAAGCAACACTACTAAATGTAATAGCAATAGAAATATTTTTGTAATATTTATGGATATTTTTCGCATGCTAAAACAAGTTTTCCACTTTCACTGTTTTGGGTTCATTTGATATAAATTTTCATAACTTCATATATTGAAGGTTGATCAAATGTGGTAGTATTGGCATCAAATGTGTTTCAGACGTTTGAGTTGGCATTTTGGAGAACAATTTTCTACACCATTTTAGACCACTTTTATGATACTAACATCATAAAGTCATCCCAGAACAACAGGTAACTGTAGCCGCATATTGTATGAAAAGAAAAATTGAGTTATCTCTAAGGGGAAAAAAAAAAGAAGAAAAATCTTTCTGATCTTCTGTCAACTCTTTAAACTAAGGTTATAACTTCCTTGCAGACAATCACGTACAGAGCTGTCTGTGTCAGTTTCTATAGATTCTTCTGATAGACTGTGCAGTGATTGACCCAAACCTTGTTCCCATTCAGTTTTTGTTAAAACTAAAATCACTTGCGTGACAAGTTCTTTTTATAATCTTGAAAGATCTGGATCATAAATCACGTGGCTGCCAAAGGAAGCACAAAAATTCTATAGCCTACAGCATAGCACAATTGCAACACAAAAATAATTTTTATCAGATTTAATGAGAAATAGTGCAACTAGGTCTACTTTGGGCAGTGTTTTTAAAACAAATTTATGTTCTTTTTCCAAATTATAAATATAGTCATCTTACAAAGTACTGAAATGAAAGTATTCCAAGATAGTTTGACATAATGAACGCTTGTAACATGAAAAGGTGTGCCAAGGTAATTCAAGGTGAAAAAATATTGAAAAAATTACATTACATCTGCTAAATTTCAAAGTTACAGCTGCTGTCAAGAAACCAAGCAGTAAAGAATAGGCAATGCCCTTAATTTTTTTATGTAAAATAGCTTATGAAATAACTCTTCATCATGTTTCTAGTACTTCTCTGCCCTTGTGTATTAATTTTGTGCTGAACTGGTAGAGTGCACCAATATACTAACTTATGGGATTTATGGGGAGGTCTGCTGGAGGAGACATCCATCTGCAGTTCTTGAAGCACCCCTTGCTGGAGCAAGTGGATGTCCCGTCGGAGACTGTGACTTCATGAGAAGTCCAGGCTGAAGCAGGTCTGGGAAGCCAGTGGCCCCATGAGGAGGGAAGCCCACACTGGAGCAGGTTTGCTGGTAGGACTTATGATCTGCTGGGGTACCCTTGCTGGAGCAAAGTGTTCCAGAGGGACTGAGGCCAGTGGAAGGAACTCAAGCTGGTGCAGTTGATACAGGACTGTTTCCCATGGGTGGGACTCTGATGGAGCAGGGGAGGAGTGTGGGGACGAAGGAGTGGCCCAGGCAACCTGCAATGAACTGACCACCATCCCCATTCCCCTGCAACACCTGGGGGAGCAGGAAAGAAATTAGGGGTGAGGCTGAACCCAGGAAGAAGGGAGATGGTGGTATTTTTAACATTTGTTCTTATTTCTCATTATCCTACTCCAATTTGATTAATAATGAATTAAATTATTTTTTACCCACATAGCATAATTCACCTTCCCCTCTTCATGTAAACTTGTGCCTTGTTAAATGAGCCTTCTTTGCAACCCTATGATACTGCTGAGACACTAACTGTTTTTAATTTTTTTTGCATTTTTCTCCAAAGGAAACAGAGTCCTGACAGCATGGAATATTTCAAAGTAATTTTTGGAGGTTTTTTCCCCCTTTGAAGTAGTTTTTTATTGCAGTTGAAAAAACAGTTACAAATTGTATAACAATAAAATCTCTGTAGCCTTGCAGCTATAAGCAATTACAATCTACCCAGAAAAGAGATGTACAAGAAAATCAAATTAGAATGTTCACATATAAGAATTGTGATATGTTTTTCGGAACATTTTTAAAATTCTGTTTATTTTCCAGTAGCAAAATAATTGTTAAAGTATTTATTTCCAGCAGTTGTTTTCACATAATGAATATTACTTTTCAGATGAATTATAATATTTAATTTTCTTTATTTTTGTATAATTGCAATAGGAAAACCTTCTAGCACTTCGGAGGACCATTACTTATCATTATCACTTTATGATACAGCTGAAATTTTCAGAGATGAGAAAGCTTAAAGCATAAATAGTCATAATCTAAATTGTGTGTGTTTTACTTTACATGAGACAAATTGGATTTTTTGGGTAACTTAGGTCATTGATCCACTCAGATTAACATTTTGATTCTGTCTCTAATTAGTAGAAAAATAAAAAAAAAAATTCTGATTCCCATATTTATGTTAGAATAATTTTGCTCATCAAGACAAGGAGGAAAAAATCTTTCTTTAATCATGTTCATTTTGGTTTATTCCAAAATTTTAGCTGTCATAGGTGATATTGGTGAGATTATAGCTGTCTTTATTAGATTTAATTTCTATAAGGATATACCTTCTCCAAAATGTTTCTTAGACAGTGGCAGTAAGTGACTAAATGCAGCTCTCTTGAGTTTTGTAATTGTTAGAGATAAAACAGGATTTCCTCATACAGTATGCTCATATATGACTCAGAGTATAAACACTCCCTCAGACTAGTTTGGAACATGCACAGTTTGCATGCTGTGAATTTGCACTGCATTAGCACTAAATGTAATGCACAAAAGTGAAATATGAAAGTATGAAGGACATAAACTACCAGTTAGTCTCCATTGCAGCTTTTAATCACAAACTGTTCCATTGTAGTAAGACAGAATTATCCAATTCATATAATGAACAGGAGAAGTTGTTGTAGCTTAATAATGCTGAATTTTCCTATGAAGTTTTTCTATTATTTGTCAACAGAAATGGTATTCCTAAATTATGTAGTTATTTGAAAATTCCACTTTTAGAAGATACTCTCCCTGAAGAGCCTATTTTAAAGCTGCCTTTTGTGTCCTAATAAAGACTTTTAATTGACTAACTTGACTATGAATAACATAATAAAGTGTATAATGTTGATTTAAAGATCCTGATAGTTAAATCTGTGGGATGCTGTCTTTGTAAAACCTCAGAGATCATAGGCCTAGCATGATATAGAAGGTATGCCCAAGAATGACAACACTGACATGAAATTCCTGCTCCATGATTTGTAGAACTGGATAAATGTAACAAATTAAAACTATATAAAAAATTGCTGTTTAAAAAAAAATAACTCAAAAATATTGCTTGAAGAGTGTCTCTGCTGATGGTTGGTCTCAGTAGCAATGAGAAGGTGGCCTAAAATCTCTCTCCGTATTCCTATTTTTAAAACTTTAATGCTTGTATGTAATATTCAGAAGGTTCAAACAGATTTTTGTATTCTCAAGATATTTTTTTTAGTCTTATCAATAATGAGGTAACTATGCTTGACATATGGTAAGCATCTGATCGTAATAGATTTTGCTCAAAAACACAGCATGCTAGTCCATTTGCTTAAGCTAGAGTGCTGCAAGAGCTTGGAAACTGGAATAGAGATTAGTTTTGTGCATTAGCAGGCAGTGTGTGAGAGTGTTTGTTATTATAACTTTTCAAAGACAAGGTACTCTTGAAGACATAAAGCCACCATAATGGAGTATAATAGAAAATTTGAATCTAGACTTTGATTTTTGTTAGTTTTTATTTCCTTGAATGATGCTTCATATGGCAAATTAGTATTAATATTTTATGACTTAACACTACTTATACTTCCTGATTTTATACATCTGATGTAAGTTTATTTTCATTTCATTTAGTAGCCCCAGGACAAACTGAAATATTGCTGCTGCTTATAACGAGAGAAAGAGAAAAGAACCTGTCCAACAGACTAATGCTAACATGCTATGAAATCCATAGACACTCTTGCTCCCTGAGGAATAGGTGTGGAGTTAGTATCATGTTTCTGAAATCCTTTTTCTTGAATAAGATTGACAGATATGGTTTCAGCATTAAAAGACATTGGGAATGGATTGAGGCAATATTAGACTTGCTGACATTAGGGATGATGAAACACTGGAATGTCCTTTTTTGGGTAGGTCTGAGTACAGCAGTAAAAATAAATTAATAAAGGACAAACAGTATTGTCAATTAAAAAATCATTTTCCTTCAGAATTTTTCTCCTACCTGCTCTTAATTTGCATCATAAAGTTTCCTCATAAATCATCTGGAAGACTGTTTTATTTTGGCTCTAATTAGTAAAAATTTTGTTCTCTGTCTAATCCTCACCCATCTTGAGCAAAACCACCTTGAGTAAAATCACTTTGTGACTCCATCACTCTTGAGAGAAAAATCACCTCTTAAGTAAAAGTCTGGAGTAAAATCTGATCCTGTAGATTCTGCCATTCTTTTGGAATCAGTATTCCACCTAACTTTTATTTTTTAATAATTGCCATTTAGTTATTATTTTTATTTTTAAGTAAAATTGAATTTCCAGTCTCAGAAACTGAAGGCTTTGGTAGTTCAGCATAATATGTCAATCTTTTGTGATTTTGATAAAACTGACATTTTGTTCACCTCTGTGTATGTATATGCCATTAGAACTATTCTCACTTTCTCTTGAAAGAAAGTAATCTAAAATATTGTCCTTTACCCTCATAGGGAAAAAGAAAATTATTTTTGTGACACTAGAGTTTTATTTTTTTCTCAGTTTTGTCCTCATTTTCATATAACTCACATTTATATCCTAAAAAGTTTGCAGGTTCTGTACAACAGTACCAAGACATCCACTGATCAGTGCCATACTAGTCAGACCACTACCAGACAATGCCAGTAGCTAATTCTTCACAGAGAAATCAAACTTTAGCCCATTATTGTTAAGGTCACTGCACAGAGTTATAACCACTCAGTCGGCCTGCTCCTATATCAGCCCAAGGTCAAACTATTTGAAAGGAAAGCATCCTTCTCATTCTGAGAGGCACCCATTCTGAGGCACCCATTCCTCCCAGACACACTGCCAAAAGAAAAGCCATGTCTCTGACACTCAGCACCAATCTGTCTGCCTTTATTTAATCCTTTGAGACTAGTCTATTTGACATCTGGCTCTTCTTTATGTCTTGTTCTGGGAAGCTAAAATTCCCTTTCCATGCAAAAAAAAAAAAAAAAAAAGAATAGTGATCTATTTTAAAAGCCATCCACTTTTTTGTGTTGCAGATGAAGTAAATAATAACACCTTGGTCCTAGATAAGGGGATCCACACGGTGGAGTTACTGAGAGGATCATCTGCTAGGAGTGTTTGGTTTAACTGGGAGTGGAGACAAGTACAACAGTGGAAAAGATAGGACTGGGAGCTCTGGTGAAGACATCCTCTTCATGTTGCTGAGAGGGCTCAACTCAAAGCCAGGCCAGAGGGCTTCAATTCAAAGCATTTGGTGCTTCAGTGTTGGCTTCACCACCAAGAGAAAAATCAAGTCTGGGTGTTATGCCCCCAGACTTGATATTTCTCTTCGTACTTATCATGCAGAACCTTGGCATAGGCCTGGACATAAATATAGGAGGTTCGATCTGGTCTGGCTTTGTTCTAACACAGTTCCCAGCACACCTAGTCATGACAGGAAATGTGCAAGAAGGTTTTCTCAGGATTGTCCCTACATCTGTCAAAGCACATGTGATTGTAATATTTGTATAACTTTCAAAAGGCCTTCCTAATGGACCCAGGATAGGAATCTAGTGACTTCCATAGAAACTTTTTAACTTCAGGGTACAGAGTCTTTTCTGAATCTATATGGAATTTAGCAATCAGTCTTCTGAGACATTTGATATTTTCACCAAGTCACTTTACCACTTTTTTAATAGTAGCCATTCTGAGAAAAAGGTTGCTTCACTTAGGTAGAAGATTTTAGCTACAATTTCTTAGGAATTTCATGATTGCAAACATAGGAGAGATCAGTGCTGTAAACTGAGACTACACCCTTAATCCCCTTCTGGATTTAAATTAAAGTTTCTCTCTGTAACTTTAAAAGGGGGTTTATTATTGATTTTGTTGTTGGTTTGTGATTGTTTATGCTTTCTTGTTGGCTTGTTTTGCCAGAAATGGTGGTCCTCAATACCTTCTACACAATGATTGGTTTTATATTGTTGGAGCTGAGATACTAATCCAGAAACAGAGAGAAACAGAGAAGAAGGAGAAGAATTTAAGACTCCTGCTTTCAAAGTAAATGGGCCACTCACTGGGCTTCAATGAGTCTTCAATTTAACATGCAACCAAAGTAACTAGAGGTGTACAGACAATGCCTCCAGGCAGGTAGTTAGGACATGTACATGGCAGGTGCAGCAGAGAATGAAGGGGAAACTGAGCCTAGGCACTACATATGGGTATCTCATTGTGCAAAACCTGTACAACATTATCACCACTATAAGTGAAATTGCTTGTACCTGTTATTGGCAGGTATCAGGCATCTTTAAAACTGCTCTGACAAAAGAGTGAAAGAATATTTATTTAGACTTGTGATGTGCTGAATTCAATACTGTGATCCTGCACATGCTGAGAACTAGAAGCCTAGAGAGTCCCCTTCATTTTTCAGATGCTTGAATATCTAACAGATTTCAAGAATATGACTATCCAGGACAACAGAATAACACAAATGCCACTTAAACTCTCTGCTGTATCTCAGCAGAAGCCACTATACTGGATATTTATTTACTGTTGTAGTAACTGTTACTAGAAGAAAAAATATTAATAGTTAAAACCGAATATCACTTTAAGATCCTACATGAAATAGGAGATTGTATATCTCATTTTTATATCATGGAAAGTCCTGTAAATAGTAAATAACATTTAAATGGCATAAGAGATTGTATTACCAAAATAACTAGAAAATTAAATAATATTTAAATGTTTGTCTCTTTTAATTATGTTTCATAGACCTTGACAACAAGCTTGGTTTTGTGCAGAGACTTCATGTTTAGATTTTATGTTACAGAAATTGTAATAGACTTTAGGTTAAACTTATTTTCCAAAAAGAGAAGTAAAAAAGAGAAAAATTTTGTGACCTGAATATGCTTGTACAAAGGAGACTGCTTTTTCAAACCAGTTTAAATTAGCTGTGTGACCAAAGCTAAACTAGAGTTTCCCATCTACATAAGTATTTTTAGAAAAAGTAACACCACAATTATTACTTTTCTCAGCAGAAGATCACCTTTTCCAGTGTTTTTTTCTAACAGAAGTTCCTTCCATTTTTGAAGACAAAATTTGTCACATGAAACCTCTTGCTCTTTTCTGTCTCAAAACATAGGGCTGTTGTTTAGGTGCTGCAAGAAGCTGCTCTAATTATTGTCTATAAGTGTACCATTAGCCTGGGAACAGCTAACTGCCTTTAATTGCTGGAAACAGCTGGGTAATTCATGCTACCCAATTAATATAAACACTTTATAATCTTCTTTGAATCCTCCTGTGACCCTCTTGGGTAACATACCTCACAATTTGAAAACAGAACTGGAGAAGTTGTGAAATCTATCATTAAAGGCAGAAAATTTAATTTCTGGCTAACAGAAATTTATACATCCTTCATCATAGTCACTCCCAGTGCTTATTATTATGATTATTTATATAGCTGTAATTGTCATCCATTGTGTCATGTTTGTACATTGCTGAGAACAAGTAGCTTGTGACCAAAAATGCTTAGAATATAAGACTTTGATTGTAGTCCATAAATCCAGTGATTAGTCCATAAATCTGTGTGCCTGTCCATAGCAAATCTCTGTGGAGATATCTCCAGAAGAGGTACAGGCAGTTCAGGCTGCAGGAGGAAAGGGAACTTTATGTAGAATGCATGGCATGGGGAAGACTTGAGGAAAATATTGTAGGTTTTTTTGTTTATCCTGACTGTGAAGGAAAAGAACCAATAAAATACAACACTTTCTATAAAGTTAGGGTTTACTTTGTAGCATAGATTTCTACTGATGCTCTCCCAACTTTTCTTCAGGCTTGTCTGCACAGTAACAGAGCAAAGTTAACTAAGTTTTTTGAAAGTAATATGAGATAGTGTCTATTGTTCAGATGCAAGAGTAGGTCAGGCTGTGATAACCCAAGAAATTGTCCATACAGGTTCTTTCCTGAGACTAGCTCATGCAGAGCTGAATTGGTTGTAGCTGAAATACTCTGCAGTCTGAGCTCTCTGTATATTTGGACCACACAGTTATGTGCTCATGGCCACAACACTGAACAAGAAATCAGAAAAATTGTCTTTTCCTATATGACTTATGCTCCTTCAAAAACATAACGAAAACACTGAATGCTTCACTGAAGTTCAGACTAGCATGCACATAAATATCTGAAAATAATTTAGTTATTCTAGGACTCTTTATATCTAGTCAAATACTGATGTGTTTCTTTGTGAGTGTCCAATGGGATGAAGTACACAGAAAGATTGCACTGGTAGGTGGGCATGAAAGTGATTTAAATATTGTTTGGGGGTTACATGTTAGAATTATAAGTAATGAAATCCACAATAATTCACAATAAAGAATGCTAGAAAGCAAACTTAACTTCCATAATCAATAACTGTTTAGACTATTACTGACTCATAGAACTCTTATTTTTCAGTGAAATACTATACTTGAAGAGGAAACTCTTAGTAGAAAACAAGAGAGGAATTTTCAGAGCCCACAGATTATAAGCATAGAAATGTAAACAGGATGTTGCTGACTTTCAGTTTTGTTAGTTGGATTTATAAATACATTCCTCTGAAATTCCAATCATCTGTGTAACACACACTTGAGAACAAAATATCTGTGAATTGTGTCAAGTTTATTTCTAAAACCTTTTGTTACCTTCTTTATACCCTGACAGTACCGTCCATTAGCTTACTTCTTTTATCTTGATTTGAACTACCTTGTCTTGTAAATCCAGACCTATATTAGGTGAAAGACTTAAAAATATAAACACATAAAATGTTCAGAGACAATCATATAAAACTGCATTAATTTGTCAAGAATGTTTTACCTCACAAATCATGCACTCAGTTTGTGAAAAAATAATCATTTTAGCATGTAATTTAACTACTGAAGCAAAAAAGTAAAATCAAGGAAAAGATAAATTGTGCCATTTATGATTAACAAAGCAGATGAAGTGGCAGAAAGCACTTTAATATTATAAATAGGTCTATTGAGTAATAGACAGATATACAGTAGTTGTTTACAAGCCTGTAAATTTTATTGTGTTGTAGTTTTCAACAGTATGAACAGGTAAAATTTATGAGCAGTTCTAATTTATTAGACTAACAAGAGTTTTCTGTAATATCCTAAGCCAACATAAAGAATAAAGTTATGTGAATCTACTAACTGTAAGAGAATTTAGCAATACAAATAATAGCAACCACCTTTCCAAAATTTTCTAAATATAGTTATTGTTTCTCATATACCACACAAAAATTTTTTTGTGACTCAAAACAACTTCTTTATTACTGTGAAAATTAAAAGTCCAACATTATCTATGAGCTTATTTTCTTTACTTTTTATTGGAGGAAAAAATACTAAAAGCTCTTGGCCAAATTTACTGAAAGTTAAGTCACTCGTAATTTCATATCTCTGCTTGCCATTATACAAGAACAAGTATTATGATGAACATGTGATGTGTACTGAACCTTTGCAAACATTAAAAAAGATATTGTGAATTTCCAGGAAGACAGATCACCTTTCTGTGGATTGCAATGCCACTATACATTGCATGCTTTTGTCCTAAAGGAAACTTATCAATGACACACTTCTATCTTGATTGATAGGTAGACAACAAATGCATAGAATTTAATTTTCCAGCAAGGGAAAAGAAAAGAAAGAAAACAAAAGAAAAAGAAAAAGAAAAAGAAAAGAAAAGAAAAGAAAAGAAAAGAAAAGAAAAGAAAAGAA